>CAJFCO010000081.1:925960-1054006 GCA_904066015.1 Synergus gifuensis
TGTCTATGGGAGGGTAAACCCCAAAACCTCCCCTTGCGCACGGCCCTACTTAGGACTGTTTTCTAATCAGCTAAAAAACTTTCTGATTTGTTTATTCCCGGATATTGAATTCTTATAATTCCATGTGATACATCCGCAATGATTATTTCTTCAGAAAAGAGTTGTTCGAAAGCAGAGATTCGAAAGTTACAAGTTCCTAGATTGATCTGAGAAATTTAGAGGATGAAATATCTTCGATCTGGGGTTATTTGACATTAGTAGGTTGATGTCAGGGGGTCGAACGTGGTTGGTATTTGGAATTTGGGAGCTGAAATGTAGAAGATATAGAAGATGGAAGGTGTTAAGAAATGCCTGCGATGGCAGGGTCGACCGCTATCAGTCGTTAATGCTGGCTTGATCAAAAACTCGGGTGTCTATCTGTCTTTATCAGCCGACAGGCAGGGCAGCTGCATCGCTGAAAGCCACCCCTGCAGTTTTCCACCTCCGAAGATCCGAGGGTGGAAACATGGAAAACGCTCGGATTGGCGTAGCGGGCTTAAACGAGGGAGGCCATCTCGCATCCCTATTGGTTCCTCACGAATCCATACTCGGTATTCATTCGCTATCCCATTCGTCGACTTTCCGCCGGCAGAGATTCGAACACTACCTTTCCCCAACTACCAGCCTTGCCGTTCAATGCATTTCGCCGCCGCTGCCGTGTTTTGCCTTTTCTGATACCCACACATCCCAGCTAAACATAATCTTTTAGCTCAACCTATGTGCAATCGTACATTACAACCTTCTCCTTTTTTTATTGAGTTCATTATTCTCAATAAAGGATCCTGGTATTATTGTGAATAGCGCCTCTGTAATGAATACCTCTTATTGAATGACTTTAGAATCACTATCACAAAATACTTATGAACAGGTTCTTCAGTGAAAAAATCTTATTAAAGTTGCTTTTATGTGGAAAAATCATAGGTCGGGTATAAAAGTTTTTGTAGGGATAAGTTAGAGGTGAACATGGAGAAGATTTTGATATGCATTATGAATAATGATGAATTGAATTGGTTGAGATTAAAGCTTTCGTTATGCGAGTTCTTTGAATTTGAAATTATATTCGAGGCAATATGGGATTCTGATTCTTTCAATCATTCAATAACATTGTCTGCTGACTAATTTACAATCTGCGTAATAATTAAGTATATCTATAATACATAATGAACTATAATAATGATATTATAACAACTGTCCAGTTTAACCATTTCGAGATCTAGTCGCTTCTTGAAGAAGCACTTGAAAGTAAAACTGAATTCAGAAAGAAAAAAACCATCCAGACATGAAAGGCAGCAATTAAGCCCCACATGAATGACAAGTGAAGAAAACATTCGCTAAGTAAGCTCCAGCACTCAAAGAAGGTGTTAATCTCGAAAGATGAACTCGGTCGATACCAGTTTTCTGTACAAGTAGTTACCAGCCGGATGTACGCTTAGGGATTTTTAAAAACTGAAAAACATGTTCGAGGTGGTTCGAGAACTTAACGGAATTTCGCCGGAAGTCGTCTCCCGTCTCAGAGGGGTTGACTCGAAGCTTTTGAACTGGCAAAAAGGAAAAATAAGATTCTCACCAAGACAGTGAGACCTCACCTCGTAAGGTACATAAAGAGAGGATCGATGAAGTGTGTCAGAGTTTAAGGAGCTAGACTGCTCCGCCACTTTTGACGTCGCGAGGACGCCCTTCATAGGCGACGGGGATGAATTCGTGTCAGGGTGTTGCTGAGCCTGGATAGCAAAAGCTCGAGGAGGCGTGTTACCTAGTTGCTGGTTACTCCGCCTTTTGCCACGCCTCCAGCGTTGCTATCTTTGCTCGTTCTCTCTCCCTTCGTACTTTCATCCACTTCCATCCACGTCGACCTTCCACCACGACGAGCCATTCACCCAACACACTGTTCACCAACCAGCTGCAAATATCGCGCCGGTCTATGACCACGAATCACGAACCAAAGGATTAAAAACAGACTGCTGGGTTCATCCTAGGAACCTTGCCATCGGGCTCGTCACGATTCGGCTGACAAAGATCCGTTGCCTCGATGAAGACGTTCCTCACATCATCGGGATGCGGACGGTGAAACCGTCCATGTGATCAAACCCGACGTTTCCGAAACTACGGTGAATAGTGAATGATAATTTACGGATGATACTTTGCAGTTCGCAAAAAAACAAGAGAATTGTCTTGTAACTTTGGAGTGGTACGAATTGGATCTGTAATTGAGTGATTGATCAAGAGTATTCTGATAATCATTTACTGAATTTATAATTATTTACAATTTATGAGTTATGATATCTTGACGAGTGTTGCTATGCTGCAAGATGAGAGGGAGAAATGAATTGTCATCAAGGGTGTAAAATCGGTTTTATCGGTTTTAATGGATGTAATAGAAATGAAAGAAAGGGAATTGCTTGGAGTGAAGACTATGAGTTTTTCAGTGAATGTGTTGTTCTTTCTTGGGAAATGGACCTATAAGGGATTGTGCTCTTCGATTTTGAGTGGAAAAAATGGAGTGTTATTCCTTCAGTGAAGATCTTTTGGAGGACTTTTGAAGAGGCTTAAAAACTTGACTGAAGCGAGGATAAAGAAGATTAGTGTTGTGATTTTGAAGCGCCAATTGAGAAAAGCAGATCAGAACGGCTTCAACTGCATTAAAAAAGTTAGTACACATATTTTTTATTCATTTTTATATTATGCTGAAGTAATAAAATTAATATATTTTGATTATTTTTCCCTATAGTTAGCCAAAACAGAAATTTCTTCAAAGAAGAAACTTTTTCTCTAATAACTCAAAATTATTTGCACAAAACGTTAATTAGAATTATAAAAGATTTTTGATAAGCATCCGAATCAGAATTCGAGTGAAATGTTCCAACCTTTTACTTTTTTTGCAAATCAAGTGGGAAGAGGAATGCTGAGAGAAATGAAACGAGATTTGTGAGATGGAGCGATAAATTGGGCAATTTTGGCTTAGCACAATTAGCCAGATTTTTATAAATGGATCTACCGTATCTCTGCGCACCCCATATAAAGATTAAAGAGCAATTTTCGTCGCCTACACTCTCTTTTCTTCTGGGGTTAGCTTCTACGCAATCATAAAGGGTAGGTTAAACATTCTTGAAAGTATATTATCCTCAGTCATCATGCGGAGAAAATTGTAGAAATTATATTCCAGCACAGGATTTATGAAAGTTATATAAATATTTCATAATACATTTTGGCAAAGAAAATTTAAATATTTAAAAATAATAATTAAGTAACTAAAGTCTTTAGATTGATTTAATTGGACATTAAATATTAGACACAGCATCAGTAACAATATTAAAAGATTTTAAATTACGTTCCATGTGTCTTAATTATAATTTTTTTGTAATAAATTGTTTCTTAACCTCAAAATTTAATTTTTTTAAATCGAAGATGTATATATATAAAAGTATCAATTAGGGTCAGTAACGTATAGATAATTGGAAATCAGCTATAAAGTAATGAAGTCTTCCCAATCAAAAATGGCGGCCGACGGCCGACGGAAATTGCGCAAGCCTTGAATATGATCTTGTCAATAGTAGAGTGAAAGTACATATATCAGAGTTAATTTTTTCTCTCTATAAAAATTGTGGAATATTAACTTTTCATCGAATTAATATATTTCTAAACTTTGAAGATTTTTTTAAAATTAAAGATATTGTTAACCCTTAAGAGCATATGTAACATATGTTACTTTACTATAAAAACAAATTTAGTTTTTCGAATACTTTACATTCGCAATAATAAATATTTTTCACTAAAACTAGACCATTTACCTCGATCTGTATAAAACAAAGGTAAATGGTCCAGTTTTAAAGAAAAAGTTTTATTATTACGAACATAAAGTTTTGGCGAAACTAAATTTGGTCTTATGGTAGTTAATTTAATTAAATTTAACTAACTTAATAAGTGAAAAATAAAACATTTTTTGGGAAAATTCCCAATATCTTTTAGCTATTTTCCACTTCACAAATATTTAGGGAATATTCCTTAATTTTTTCGATAAATTCTCAAATGATGTGAAATATTCCTTAAGGGTATGTGATACTTTACCATAAGAGCAAATTAGTTATATCAATTATACATTCATAATAATAAATATTTTTAGTAAAAAAGAGTCAATAAACCTTCGTTTCATGTAGACGAAGGTTTATTGACTCTTATTAGCTAAAAATGTTTATTATTATGAATGTATAATTGGTA
This sequence comes from Synergus gifuensis, assembly GCA_904066015.1. NCBI lineage: Eukaryota > Metazoa > Arthropoda > Insecta > Hymenoptera > Cynipidae > Synergus > Synergus gifuensis. Next base: position 930,215 of record CAJFCO010000081.1, read on the forward strand.
TAACTAATTTGCTCTTATAGTAAAGTATCACATGCCCTTAAGAAATTGTAGGGAAAATTCCCGAATTTTTTTACAGTGAATACACGCCAACTTTACGTTTGCAATAACAAATATTTTTAACTAAAACTATGCCATTTTCCTCCGTCTGTACAAAACGGAGGTAAATAGTCGGATTTTAGCAAAAAATATTTATTATTGCTAGCGTAAAGTTGATAAATCGAAATTTTCTCTTATAGTAATTACCACATGCCCTTAATATAATAACAGAGAATAATTTTTCGCTCTACAAAGATTCTTATGATTAGCATCTTTAGACACACATAAAGTCCACAATTTTTCTTTTCATATCAACCGATCGTATATTGTAGCCGCTAATAACGTGAGAACAGCTCTCATTCATGGTATTTTCGTTTATGGTGAATGCCATATGTGCCATGGGATCTCCCCATCTCGCAGTAGTGTAGTGCCAATGGAAATTAGCGAACAATTAGTGCTTTGCTTTGAATTGCGCTGTTTTATAAACACTGAGCTTATCGACATAGGTGCCCATTATTTTAAGGATTCGAGTGCCCCTAGTTGCCGATCGTTCGAGTAGTCCAAGTGTCTAAGTATTCGTGCGATCGGGGTTGGTTGTAGAATATAGAATGTAGATTTTCGAGTACCTTAGACCAGCAGGGGTAGAACCAAAAAGGGTCTCACAGTGTTTCGTTGCGTTTAAAGAGGGTTGCAAGGCTTCGGTGTTGCAAACCTCTTGAAACCTCGAGCAAACACTTGGGCACAGGGCGTTTGCCTAGTACGCCGATTAATATCCCAAATGCAGCTCAACTTCTCCATTCCCGGAGGCTACTCGGCCGTGCTACTTCATTTTTTATTCATTGTATCGTGTTCTGGATAAATGGCCGATTAGGAGGCCGCACTGCTTTAATATTCGACTCCATCTACTGTTCTTAAAACAAAATTCTCATTCAACATCCTCATTTTACCTAATTGGCTGTATTTTGTTCATCAATTCATCTTTAAGTTAGGATGACACAAGTTCTTATATAATCTTAAATTGTTATAATGATAAATTTTTAGTATATCAGTTGTTTCATTGATTGGCCAATTATCATTAATTTCAAACAATTGTACAAGTGTTACTAATAAAGGTCGTTCCAATTTTGAATCAGACTTCTGATGAGTCTATATAAAACTCTCTAATAATATTTCTCTCAATAAATTTAGTTCTCACGTGACTCAGAATGTAAGAGAATTATCGATTATTTTAGAAAAGGCGCCCTTGATTCCACTATCTGAAGTGACTAAAGGAAATGTCAAATTTGTCAGTAGCCTTAGGAGCGTGTCTGACAAATTTAGCTTCACTAAACTACAAATCTGAATCTCGTTCTACGATTAGCATATGGTTATCATGACCCACAAATCTTTTATTTGTCTATTCCAGTGTAAAAGTCGCGCTCTTGCGACATTAATTGTTATAAGGACTCTGAATTATAATATGTGGCTTTCTAAAATTTGTATTGATTATTATACGCAGGAAATAGCTGTTATTTTAATCCGTAAAGGTATAATAAAATTCGTAAAATGATGACAAATATATTTTTCACTTTTCTTGAAAAAGCAAACGAGATATTTCCGTGACGAGACAATCTCAATTTTTTTATTTTACTCGTTTTCTTGGGATGCTCTGGACCCCAACGCATTATTACGCTACTTGATTTCGCATCGAGCCAGCTGTCTCCGATTATTCGCCATAGAATTTTGAGGGATTCCCGTTCAAAGGGGCCCCTATCGACCTCTACTAATATTTGAGGAGGCCTTACAGCCTTGGGCCTACCGGACATTGCCTAGGTTTCTCATATGTACACTTGTCTTTGAACTAGTTTATTTAGTATTAGACAAGATGCACATCTATTGAAATTTATTCGCCTGTGGGTGGATTTTCGAAGGGTTGAGGTATTAAGCAACGAATTGGTTTAGATAAAAAAAAATGAGTTCTGAAGATTTTAATGCTTTCATGTTTTTTATATTCTATTCCACTAAAAGAAAATTCATACATAAAAGTTTCTTATCTATTAAAAATATTATAAATTAATATTAATCTGTTAAAGGTGAATTCTTTCTAATAATTTAAATTTCTAATTATTTAAAGAGGAATTAGGGGCGACATTTAAGGCTGTTGTAATAAATTAGAATAAACTTATGACAAAGAAATTAGTCAGCTCTCCAAGCACCGATGTTACTGTCTATCGTATATCTGCCTACAAATTATCAGCCGTCTTGAACACCTCGTATAACTGCTACTTGCTATCCTACGTTGTGTGCGAGGGTATAAAGCCTGAAATTAATGTGCTACTTCCTCTCGACGTAACCTGCAATCGCATCGAGAAGAACGCGAAATATAGACTTTAAAAATAGAATTTCTGAAATATTTTGTTCAAAATATATTTCAAATCTCTACAAACACGTAACCAATCATGATTTACAGCTAGAATTGCATCACTAATTGAAATTACATACAGTTATCGATCACCTATTCACCTATTTATTTCTTTTCATCTATTTTGGAAATTTGTTACCTTTTTTCTATTGAAACAGTTAAATCTCATGAAAAATTATTACATTGGAATTATATGATAATTCAAAAATACAATGGGTGTACTGTGATGACTGAAATTAGTAAAAATTAGAAGTGATTCGAATTTAGAGAGTAAGTTTGAAGTATCGACTCTTAAGGTATCAGCTTTGGTGGGATGCGGTGATGTATATTGCACGTAGAGTGAACCAGGTCGTTAAAGGGAAAAACGAGTGCCGACCCGAGTTTGTGGGGACACCCTGGGCGTCCAAGCAAGCCCCATACAGTATACTTGTGCACGCAAGTAATTAATGTCTCTATATAAATTGAACAGAAAAGCAACTTGCTAATAAACAGTGGGTATACACACGTGACCGGATAAACGATTACGAACCATCTTCGTATTGAAGTCTATATAAACGCATCCGATATCTTTTAAGAGCCCCCTTCAATTTATGGACTTTTAATTAACCAACGGAAATATGCACTAAATATCTGAGTGTTTAAAATATATTAAAAAAAAAAACCACGAAATTAGTTATACTTTTTTTTAAAATATTCATAATCGAATAAACATCAATTTTCGTTTTTGTTGAGGTTCTAGGCAAATATTGTTTGATATTTTATTTACTTTGCAATTATTTTAACAATACTCAATTACCGAAAAATAATAATTAGGTTCGATGTTAAATTTCGCAGCTCCTATCAGAAATAATCTTGAAATTTGAATAATCCTGAGTTATATTGTACAAATTTTGCTGAAGAACCGAAGTGACGATGTCACGCTATGGAAATTATGATATACTTCTTGATAGCCCTTTCAAGTTTCAAGCGACTCATGCCCTTTCTAATATAAAAATAACTCAGGGATTTTAAACCCACTTATGAACCATAAATTCTCTAACAAGTAAAATTTGTCCGCAATATGAAACTGGATGTTAATTTTGATTCTGAATTTTCCACATCATTGACTAACATTTTTCTGGAAGTTTTTGATTTAGCGTTGGTTATGGGCGAGCGTAGAGAATAAATGAGCGGGCAGAGAGGCCGGAAGTTCATGCTTATATTCACTGAGCACTGAAAGGGCGGCTGGGTATAATTTACGTATAAATTAAACCGAATGAATCAACGGTAGACGATTAATCGCAATGGATAATAATAATACCACGCTTACTTATGCGCGTTAAACGAATACATTACCTTTTTCATTACCATGACACGTGGACCTTTTATCTATTTTTACTGTCTAACTTATTACTTTGTTTTCCCTAGATATCCGCAAATGGCCCTGACTCTATCGATTTTTGAAAATAACTTTTCTATGGCCTCGGTCTATGATAATATCTCCAATACATAAAAATTGATCTCACGGAATAAAATGTTTTTCTTTTTCTTTCAAGGTTTTAGAAAACATTACGAGTAATTTAATTCTTTCTGCAAATTATTTCCATTCAAAAAATCCAGAAAACAATTCTTCATATAAACTAATTACAATTCTATAGCATACTGTACATATTTTTTTATGGTATATTGTTTTAAAGAAGTGGAATTTTTTGATATTAGGAATTCCGAAAGAAAAATGTGACTTCCTGAGAAGGTAAATCGATTCCGGAAGTGTCGTTCGCAGGGAAGTCTGATTCCCATGGTTGATGAGAATACAAAGACGAGTATTGTGGGGAAAGGTACATTACATAGGTATAGGTCGACGAGGTAAACAGGCCGTGAAATTACCTTTTAAATATTAGATTATGATTAAATGTGTACCTACCTCGAAGGCACTAAATGTTCGTTCGCCACTCAGCTTACCAGTTCATAAAGCTATGGGGGTAGACGAGACTTGCGCGGCACCCCTGCTCGTATCGCAGTATCAATCAGCTCTCACCATCAGATAAGATTGGCTGTTCACAATCTGAGTGCTTTTTTAAAACTCTAATGAAGCTCCATATTCCGATGGACCACCGCTAAGCGGAAGTTCAACTCCAAAAGGCTCACCGGTTTAAATCTAAGAATATAGTTTACCGTTATAAATTATTTATTCCATTTTTGAGTTCTGAACTAAAACTATTTTAGAATTGTAAGATAATTTCCATTTATATCCGAAAGCAGACATCACAGTATTTATTGTCATTAAAAAATGTGAAAAGATGTTTTTTTTACAATCATAGGAGAGAAATTTATAGGTGACTAAAAAATTAAACAAACTTTAACTAGCAGGTTTGAGAAAAAGGTAGCAAATTCCGAAAATAGGTGAAATAGATCAACAAAATCAAAATAGGTGAAAAAAAGATAAACAGGTGACAATCTGTGATGACTGTGAATATATAAATATGGGACAAATTCGAGAATTTGAGTGAAGCTTCCGTTTTGATACCAATTTAGCTCGTTTTAGCTCCATCGACTTCAACTTCCCTTCGGGTAATAAATTTTTCTCTGACTCGGACAGAATTTAGAGGGTGTTTCACACGTAGATGCAGAAACGGTCATAAAAGTGGAAGTGATAGGCAGGTGGTTATATCCGGCCGGTGTTAGGTATGTGTGAATTTTGCATGCATATGTATGAAAGAACGATGCCCACTGGCCATTGTCCACCCCCGCTTAGTTAGCTGGTGAACTTTCCAGGGACTATAAGCGTATGCATTGCTCACTTGGCAAGATTGATATAAGCGATAGGATGTTCTCGAATACAGTACATGTATTGTTAGCTGGCTGCGACATGTGCGCGCTCCTGCAGATATAAGGTGGTATGTAGCCCATAATTAATGCAAATGAGCGAATGAACGGGAACCTGCTCTAACCTTTCAAATGTGTCCATAAAAATCCGCGAAACTAATTTCCTTCGCTGTTGGCATAATTTATTTACACTTTCTGCGTATAAGACGTTATTTACATATTCAGATCTTGCGGTACAATCGTTTTCTTATCTTTAAACCTTATATATACTGCATTATTAGCGGACCTACAAAGAAATAACGTTCTTTACGACAAACTATTCAATTAATAATTTAATTTTTACAATTTACTTTATACAGTAAGTAAAAAAAGAGAGAAAATTATTATGAAGTAGGAAATTTCTTAAACGGTCAAACATTGTGAGCGGTGAATGAACCGTAGTGACATAAAAAGGCCGTATGTGCCACGCATGGTAGAATGCAGCCACTCCCTCGAAATCGAGTTTGGCTTGGAGCACTGGCAGCTGGCCCATTCGTGAATTTTATTTGAATAATTCTTTCCCGTGGCGCGTGCCACGAGATACGGATACCTTGCTTTTTTCACGGATCTAAAACTCTCTCTCGTCGTTCCTTTAATTTTGTCTTACTATTGGTTAGCTCTTACAGCAGCCACGTGGCCGGAAGTGCCCTTCCAGGCGTTTCCGCTATGCAATGAATACCGTCTCGGGTCCTTCGGTGTCACATTGAGGAATAATGTCTCGACTGATCGAATCTTCAAGAGGCGGATCCTTGTTTTACTCAACAAGATATTGATCAAAAACAATTGAACATAAAGCTTCATTTCGAATGCAATATACGAAATCAAGTGAAAATCAGAACGTTGATTTTCATTCAAAAAAGTCTTGCGAGTATTGAAAACGTATAAGCTTGAAAACGTATAAGCTTGAAAACGTAAAGCTTTGAAAATTGATCAATTTCCTATAATCAGTTGAAATTCTTATATTTGAAACGAGTGAATAATAAAAGCGGGGAGTTTAAAGCGATTCTGGGAGCGAGTGAGTCGGAATGCAAACAAAGAAATGAAAACGATTTCAGTGGGGTGCAGTGGTGGGATGTGTGGGTGCAAATCTGTGAGACTTGGATCTTACAATGTTTCGTAGAAATTACGAGCGGCATCAACGTCAAACTTCGAGCGACTAAAGTACCACAGAGTTCAGAATCTCGGGGGACCAACCCCGGTTAGCTGCCGGTCTGTGGGGTGGCCCACAATACAAGCAATAACACGAACTACCCCCGATCGAGCTCCCTCAACTCCGCAACTTCCTCGCTCTCACCTTAATCGACAACGGATGATTTGGTCTTAAATAAACTTCTCACCTATTCGATCATACAATTCCCAATTTTCCTTCCTTTTTTGAGTCTTTGTCGACCACTTCTGATCGGTCACTTTCACGCTACCCTCTCAATTCTTTAGAATTGTAAATTCAATTTAACTTACCCCTAAATTTCACATTGATTTCTCATTACAACATTCTATTGGAATTAATGGATTAACAGATACGTTTTCGAAATATAGGGGAAGGTATCACGTCTCGCGAGGAGAATAAGATAATAATAATAATAATAATTATTATTATTATTATTATTATCGATAAGATACTAACCAATTTCTATGAAGAGAATTCTGAAGGCTTTTTTAGCCAAGAATGTGTAAAGATCTGAAAAGTAGGGATAAGAGGTCATGTTGTTTTGTCGCCTCAGTTGGGGTGAAAACGGGAGTAAGGCACAGCGAATCGCGACATTTAATGCGTAATATCCTATTTAATCTTGTATGAAAAGCGTCGAGTGATGGTTCACGGTAGAATAAAGACGTTGAGGGTTTCCCAGGGGGTGGCTGGGAGACGGTTAGGGCATTGAGCCGTCCAAGCCACTCGCTTCCAGCTCCAAGTTGCTTCCGAGACTGGAAAGCCCTCGGGGTCGGGGGTGGCAGATGGCAGTCAACGGACCAGTTCTTTCCAACACTTTAACCCTTAGCTTCACTGAAAAAGATACATATTTCCTGAAAGAAAAATAGAGACGGAAACCTCTGGGTAGAAAAAAAATTGACACGAGTAATTTACTTCAGATAGTAAATTCCAAAGTATCAAATTTTGATACAAAAGTGGATCAATGCGATGTAGAGTATAATTAATCAAAATAGGAAAACCTATTGACATCGATACCCTACTGTTTAATTCTGTTTGTAGAATATAATTCTTTTCAGCTACTTTTGTAGCTTAGCAACATAAGTCGTCAAGAGAAAACACACTATGTATATATTGACTTTTTTATATATCGTAATTTGCAAACATGCTATAATTGTAATATTTCCCGAATTGATATTAATATCTTTAGCGAATTTGAATTTGAATTCTAATTTACCGAATGAATATTCAACCTCAGTTACTGCCACTTCGATAAATGTCTATTCTTTCTCGGGAGGTTTAGTCTGAAGTGTCAGAAATAACACATCTTTAATCACGCGATGGGATTCGTTCACAATTCACATTCAATCACAGAATATGGGATTCGTGATCGACTCAAGTTGTTGGGGTTCTGCTTGGTAACCGCGAAGTGTGTTGTTGGCGGATTTGACGTGCTTATCAATAGATCGTGAAGGTAATAGACTCGCACCCTAAATCGAGCATATAACTGATATCTGATAAGAAACCAATAGACTGGAGTTATTTTCAAGATCTGACATAAGCATGCAAAATTTTCAATATAGAGATGGCCAAGTCGATTCCGATTCCTTCGAAGAATCGCTTCTTCATCGGAATCAACGTTTGGTTCAATCAATTTTATTTAATATTTTAATATTAATTAAATCCCTATTTAATATGAAAGATCTCAATTGTCGATATCGCATACATCCACAAATGTATTTAAATTTCAGATTGTTTGAGAGTGTAATGCAATTATACAAAAATGAGCACACACCAGGTGCAAGTGAGAAATTGATAGGTCGTTAAGAGAGCAGTCTGCATCTGGAGTGCTGTATTCCCTTGAAAAAAGTCTTAGACTCTTCAGTTTTCACTCTCATCTGAGAACAACTCGATCCGTCTCAAGTCCAGAGACACTGGGCACGCGCCACTCAAGAAACCCCCTCGATCTTCTTACACTGATTCTTCCAGACGGGGTGTAAGTACATCGAACGAAGTAAATGGCACGCGAGACTTCCGGGCCTCGGTATCAAATTTGGCTCGTTCTCCTTTCAAGACCCCAGGATCGTAGCCCGCGATCTTGAATGAATAAAAGCGGAAGCGGCGGAAGGGCGCGTTCCTGCTCTTGGGGTCTTCTGGACCCCTTTGTAATTCACATTGTCTATTATAGGGGGCGTGGGGCAACACTGAAAAAGTTGAATGTCGTGTGCTTACGTACGTAAACCGTCTGGCCATACATGCGGGGTCACCGTAACAAACCCTATAAAAAGATCAGTCGACTAATGGCGAGTAATACGTAAAAGCAGTTGGACGCGTTTCCGATCAGCTGCTACCACTTTGATTCTCATATAAGATATTTCATCAAGAACTTGAAGATTATTCGCGTAAACAATACTCTCATTTTCTTCAGTATCAGAACACTAATAATTATATTTGAGTTGTAAATAAATAGTATGTAGTTCAATTTTTATTAGATATCGAGTGGAAATAATTAAAAACTAAATTAATCCTCCACTTTTTCTAAACGATCTGGGATTTCTCTTGGCTTGGAAGACAAAAGAACAATTTATTGTTTTCCTGACTTTTATCCTCGAATAATTTTTCTGATTCTATTATATAGTTATTATACCATTATTTGACAGAACGTACAGGTTTCGGGTTACAGGACATTGTGCTGTGCACATCGAAATCAAAGTGAGCGCACAGACGGCAGACGGCTGGTGAGAATAGGTATGATTGTATAAGCTTGCACATACGAACAATTCAGTGTATTTGTGTACACATTGCTTTAACATAATCCCACTGTTTGACGAAACTCTAACGATCTCGAGCTTGAATCGAATGTAAACCCCAAGGCTGATGGACACCTCTTCATCGCCTGATATACCGGGTGTCGAAACCCTCAATTCTATCTGGAAAATCAATTACTGATTCAGTCAAACAGAATTCTTACTTTTTGATATATATATACTCATCATATCCCATGTTCCTTTTTTACAACTAATATTTTCGAGCTTAAAGTAGGATAAATGAAATCGGTATGTTGGGTTTTTATTCTCGAACAATTTTTGCTTCATTGGGGTTCAGTACAATATTAAATGGAAGCAATTAAGACACGGCAAAACAGAAAAGGCAAAACTGACGTGTACGTGCTTTTAAATGACGGCGTTTCCCATGCAGAGCTAGATGCTTGATGTATTTATGAAAGCACCGACAGGAGCACAGCAAGGGGCGTTTTTAGTTAAAAGAAGGAGTGAAAAAAAATGAGTGATAACGAGGCACCTCCCCGGAACTCAACGTGGGGTACGAGGGAACCCCCGTTGATTGCGCAGCTGTGAACCCCCTGTGAGCTTCATGAACTCGAGATATCGAGCAGAGCGGTTTCCAGATATCGAACTCGGTGCAACCCGTGCCATTTTGACAAATTCGCTATTCAACTTGAGTCGCACGTGTGTAATGATTCTGAACCCCTGGGCCCTGGCCATTTGCTCATATGTGCGGTTTTTAGATCTGGACCACTGCACTCTCTTTTTTTTCATTCACATTTTCACCTTCTCAAAATTTATGTTTCTTATGACTCTAATTATAAACTCGGTCAAACAGATAATAATATAAGATTTTTATTTCCATTCGACCTCATTACCATTTTTTCTACGTTTAACGCAGAAATGGGAGAAAATTCTCTAAAGTTTAAATTTGCAGAGAATGATCGCGTTGCTATCTTCGGGATCAGAGAAGACTGAACGGAAATTCGCCCAAGAAGGTAAATAAACGCTGCAGAAGTAAAGGACTTAATTCAAACATCTCTGTATAACACGAGACGTCTGGCAATTTATTCCTTACCCACCCTCGTCACGTCTACTGCTCTCCAATTAACTTTAAATCACCCATCTACCTAACCATGAGGCTTCTGGCTTCTAACCTTAAACACCGAATTGAATTCCCGGTCAACCCGCATATAGTCCCCCCAATAAGTTTCTCAACGAACAGGGAGTGAGAAAGAACAGATTTTGTTTTAAGCTACTTAAATCTGTTTTACTCTGGGACCTGTTTCAATTTTTATTCGGATTAAAACGATTCAATTCGGAAATCTGTCGCCTACATTTTAATATCAGAGACGACCAAACGCCCCCGATGATTAAGACCCGCCAATTTCGAATCGGCTTAGGTACCGACTGAACATCGAGGGGAAGTTTGTGGCCAAATTATGGGACAGGGGATGAAGAGAAGGCGTATTGTACCTCCTGTCATCCTCAGCAAAACCTTCCTTACCCCAAATGCTAATTATATGTCACCCGTTCACGCGCCAAATCGTCAAACGCCAGAGACTGCAATGGAACAATAAAGGGTTGCCTTAATAGGCCAGATAAGGGGTGAATGTCAAATAAACCACAATTTTGTTTTATGAAATAATGTTCTCTTTGCAATTTTTTTTTTATGGATCGCTGGAGAAAATCAAATGATCGGGTTCCGACCTAATCACTTAAATCAGGGGCTGGTCAGAAAGTTTTAGAAGGCATCAGATTTTACTTGGCATAGTTTATAGCTAGATTTATTTTAAAGAACAATGTTAAACAAATTAACTGACGAATTTCCTTAGTACTCCTTATTTCCTTATCGCCACTTAAGGGCGAAGAGTGATGGGCGAAAGGGCTTCATGAGCAAGTATATCTACTGCTCTCAGAAAAGGGATGGTGATTGATGTACCAGGAACACGCAAAACTACCCCTGAGCCTCTGACTTTCTCTCCCTTTCACCCACTTACTTTGGAATGCTCATGCATGACATGCAACGATTAACCTTACCACACTATTTCCAAGGCACCATTTTGGAACTCTATAAAAGGAAACGCATACGACAAGAATGTAGTCTCTTCAAAATAATCAAAATAAATGATTTAAAAGTACCTTGCATGGATAATTCTACATTATCTAGAAAAAAATGCTCTAAAGAATTGCTCTAAACCGACTCGAGGTAATCTAATTTCTAATTTTTCGTCTTTTTTGGTTTTATTATTTAAAGTAAAGTAGAAGAATTGCGGTATATTGTAGAGTTTCGCAAAGTCTTAATCACTTCCCAGGAGATAATCGATGCTGGATAAAGGTTGGAAGAGACTGAAGTGCTGATGATAAGAAGGAGAAGATGGGGAAAGACAAGGGCTTGAAGGTAATTAACGACTCGACAATGCGACGAGTAAATTTACAAAACCATTTCAAGTTTCGTGAAACTCCTTCAACTTTCTTTAAGTCCCAAGCTATCTGTTCTCAACCATTAATAGTTTACTGGCTTGATTGGAATCGACGGACCATTCGTAACAACGTTAGTAAACTTTGCACATTTAGCGCCCTGACTTCACTCCAACCTCTACAAGTTACAGCTTCATTATTCACCTGGCACGAATACCCTATTATTCTATTTTACTGCCCCATGAAACGAAATCTTAAAAACAATTTAATTCTTTTGTATTTGAGGGACGATAAGTACTTATTTATAACTATACTAATGGAAATATATCCCTATTATTCTTTTTCTTCGGTTGTACCTTATATATTTATGAATTGAAAAAGTGTGAGGAAAGTCTGTGTCCACAAGACGTGCATTTGAAAGTAGCAAGTCTCCGAATGTCTGAGCAGTCATATTTGTTTTCTGAGAGTAAAAGTTTTTCTCGTGGACCTTGACGAAGCATTATCCCCCGGGCATGCAATTTGCACCGAGATCTGGGTACAGATATTGTGGATGCCCGTCTTGTAACCATTACGTATGAACCTATGTGGTATATTCTAAAAAAGGGGATGAATTGAAGTGAATGAGATGCGAAATGGTCAGCACAGTTGAAGAGCAAAGCTTCCCCGAGGTATCTCAAGGTTTACACGGCGAAAAGTAGAAATGTTTGCTCCGCGGAATGGCGTTATATTTGAACTTGGAATGACGGTTAGAATTGGTCTGAACCCCACAGTAGTGACACTATAAAATACTAAAATCCTCACGACTCAAAACCACGATTCAGTGAATACTACTACCCTACTAAATTATAAGCCAATATCGTCTTCAGAAAAATTACTCTTTTCAGAAACAGACCAACCCTTTATTTCATCAATTTTCTTGATCGGCTGTTGAATTTTTTTTGAAGTCATTGTATGATTGAAATGACCGATGGCTAAATTTTAAGTAGAATAATAATGAATCATTTCCTCGTGAATTAAAATTGATTCTTCAATCTTGGATGCTTTTGTTTGGGTAAACAATGATTCAAAAATCTTAAATGAAACGATACTCGACCCCGACCGATAATCTGGAGAGCAAGAGGAGACTCTTGGGAGCCCCGCCCCTTCTGTAACTTTCAATTGTCCTGCACCGAAGCCAGCCCTAATAATCGGGGGCTTGTGAGAGGGAGAAATTTTCCCCTGGTGAGAAATAGAGAGACAAGAGAGGGGAAAAAGACTTCACTCACCCTGAAACGCCCCTACAGCCATAAAACACGGCTTCAGCGCCATAGAACAGCGCAACCAGCGCAACTGTCGACTAAATACCATCGACAAAGGATATATGATTATGTAGCAGTGAGTCTCAAAATCTGGTCCCTTAAGCCTTAAGGTCCTCACAGTAACACATTTTTCCCATATGCACGTGCGAGAATCTTTTCTTTTGAAAATCCGGGAAAGATTCAGGGATTAAAGGAAGAAAAAGATGAAATGCTTAATATTTAGGGAAGCTGCAAATATTAACGAAACTAAAGAATTCTTGAAGTATGTACATAAAATACTGATTTTACATAAACTATATTGACTCTTTTAACTGACATTTTGTAGTCGTAAATTGTGACACATTTGGTTTATTATTTTAGAAGGTAATACACGGAGAAACTTTTCATTGTAGAATGTATTATTATAATATTCATTTTTACTAAAGTCAATAGGAAAGTGAAGACATAGTAAGAAAAATGGTTTTATTTGCCATAGCAATGGGAGGAAATACTGTTTATGTACTAGTTTTAAATATAGTAAGACTTTAAAAATTACCATTGAGAGTTGCAAAGGTTAATATCTTTAATAGCAAATTGACTTTAGAAATAAGTGATACTTATATAAATAAAAATTAAAACTATAATTACAAAGATTGGTAGCTTAAATAATATAAATTGAAAAATAGTTTAGAGAAATTACCATTGTCTCTAGGAATGAGCAATGAAAAGAGAAAAACTTGAAAATTTTGCTGTCGGCGACTTTATATATTGCAATAGTATGTAGCAGAAATTCCCATTGGAAATAGTAAATTAAAGGCCGAGTGACGTCAGATACGCCGAACGCGTGGTTCACTATACATTGATTATAAATTTAAAAAAAATTTTTTTGTCTATTAAAATTTTAATCCTTGCCTTTTATTAATTGAAGTCTTTTTATATTTATTAAAGCTTCAGGGGCCATGTGATATTTTACCATAATATAAAACAGTACTTCATTTATATTTTTTAATTTCGACTTTTTAAGTAACATAAATTTTTTCATTTAACGTGGTTCATGTATTAATAATTGAAAATTTTATTAAAAGTTTTCAACAATTTTATTTAATATTGTAAATATAAGAAAATATTCTCTACGGGATTCATTTGTGTAGTATGTTCTTCAAATTTACTTTAATTTAGTCAATTTTATTTCTCATTATCAACGTTACATGGTGAAATTTTAGGTTTTTTAATATTTGAATGTGGCGCATCTTTAACTTTTTTAACTTAGGATTTTTGCTAACAGAGGGACAACCGAGCCTCATCTCGCAAGTCGTAAAAGTTCTGACAGTTTAGTATATAAACATGATGAAATTGATATATTTCAAGTGTCATGTTACTGCGATGCGTTTATGAATGTGTGCGTTTTTAGGTTAAGTTGCGTTAGTATAGTATTTAAGCGTGAGTTGACTATTTATATATACTTAACTAATGTGTATATAATTTGTATGTGTATGTACGTACGTAACTATACGTACAAAATGTAATATCAACTATGGTAGAATTTACGAATGACTGTGATTTTTTTCATTATGAAGGTAGAATTATTTCCTATTTTCGATAGGAAGAATTGTAAATATGGTTGCACTATCTCCTAAAGACTATGGTAACTCCGGTTGGACAAGGAGATGTGACTTTACTATAGTCTTTTGTAAATTTAACCTACTTTTCTAGGAATAAATGAAATGTTCACCATTACTTTCTCCAATATTATTAGTATCTTCACAGTTTACTATTCAAAATAGTAATTTCTAAAAAACTGACATTATATCCTCACTTTCCTAGCGACTTTAGTAAAAACTAATATTATAATACTACATTCTACAATGAAAAGTTTCTCCGTGTAGTAATAAAAAAGAAAAAAAACTGGTTGCGGTGGTCTTTGCGTAAAATACAACAAATGTGGGGAGTTGAGGGGAAGGGAACGCAACACATTGTTACAGTGTTTAACGAGCAGCCAGGGCAATCAGTATTGCTCCCCACAACCCACATGGCAATTCCACCAATTTATTTCAATCCAAACGAGACATGGCCGGTGCGAGGGGCCATTTTGCGACGTCTATTTCAATCCGTCGTCACCCAACCATGTAGAAAACTCGTCAAATTTATTTCTACGGCACCTCCATTAGATCACGAGGTAGATCATTCATTATTACAAAACCACAATATCAAAATTCTAATTCCAATAATACTACGCTTTTATTAAATATTAAATCATTTGTTCACTATATTTGTGGTACATATATAAACCAATCAAATTTTGTAAATCATTGAGGCCCACATGATTCCTATATTTTTTATATTTAAATAAGAATCAATGCTATAGAAACTTGATATAGAGGCTGTAACTTTCTGTGAGATTCCTTTGAAGATTTGAGAGTAGGAGGGCAATGGAAAAACCACTGCCCCACTCTAAGTCAGGTGACCGCCCTCCCGTGACCACTCGATCTGTGAGTTTCACGTGCCCCTATCGTCAATCTTGAACTGAACTCTCGTATGCGCACAACAACGAAGTTCCACTCCCGTGACCAGGATTTTAAATTCTAGATATTTTTAATTCCATGTAAAACTTATAATTGTGTGAAGAACCCCTATAGTGCCTTTGAAGGATTTAATTTAAAATCATCATGGTTGTGTTGATGTAAGTGTTTTATAGTGAAAATAATAGAATAGAGATCTTATCTCCTCTCATAATCTTCTCAATATCCAACTCTCAAATGTGTACAAAAAAATGGATATAACACGTGATAACAATTTTAGTATTGTTATATAAAAATCCTTTCGAGAATCTCGTTTTTTGTCGAGACATGTCTCGACAAAAAACGAGATATATAATATGTAATATATAATATATAATATATTTAATATTTAATATATATCTTGCTTGCAAGCAAGACGAGATTTCTCGATTGCCTTTTAAATATATGAATTTATTGAAAATAAGCTAATATTGAAATACGTAAGATATGCTTGTAATCGAGCTTGCAATAGATGATAATATCTTGCTATATTGTAGATATATTAACAGCGAGTAAAGTTTTTAAACCTGTCGCTATATAGCATTTACGATAATATTTACTTTTCAGAATGTATTATCATAATATTTATTTCCAGTTCGATAAGTTTGCACGACAACTGAAAAATGAGGTATTATTATTACTTATGCTTGTGATAGCTCTTTTCGTTAAGAATAGTAAACTCGACAAGTCAAGTCACTCTTAATATGTTTTATTTCGTCCTCGAGTTAAACTACTTTTTATAGTTGATTTAGATAATTGAGAAAACCTTGAAAACATTTTAAAGTGCCTATATAAAAAATATCAGGAACATACAGGTTAAAAAATTTTTTAAATTATATTGTGATTCTTATTGTATGCATCACAATGTGTAGAGTAAAATATATTTATAAGAATTAAATTTCTAAAGCTAAAACTCTAAGAAACTAAAGAATCCTGTTTTGTGATTCCAGATCTAGAATGCAGCCTTTCTCCTCAAGTAGCACGATGGCGACAGACCCACCAACGTCTTTGCCTCCGGAACGTGCGCCATCACCAACACCTTGCAGAAACTTGACATTCTCCATCGCAAAAATCATGGAGCCTGATAAGCGTCTCATCGAAATAAGTAGTCAAGCCCAACAACCAGCAGCAACGATTCTGCAACAGCCACCGAATATTTCTTCCTTAACCTACTCGGCTCACCTGGAATCAGCCTTCAAAAAATATGTCCCGACCCTGAGACACCAGACTCTTCTTCAGCATTACCCTCTTCTCTACTATCACCCAAGTCCTCTTTTAAGGACTTTCCCCAATCCGACACCAACAACACCGACAACAACTCAAAATTCACCACCCCCTTCTCTTCAAGAATCATCAAGGCTTTCCGTCTCTTCGAATTCAACAGAGAGTCAACGAGGGAAGAAAAGTCCAACACCTAGAGAAGTAAACCCACCCAAACAGAAAACCTTTACATGTCCTGAGTGTGGGAAGGTCTTCAATGCTCACTACAACCTCACGAGACACATGCCAGTTCACACTGGGGCCAGGCCCTTCATCTGCAAAATTTGCGGAAAGGGATTTCGTCAAGCAAGCACCCTCTGCAGGCACAAGATCATCCACACTGCTGAGAAACCACACAAGTGTCAAACCTGTGGAAAAGCCTTCAACAGAAGCTCAACTTTAAATACCCACACTAGGATTCATGAAAACTATAAACCATTTGTGTGTGAGTTTTGTGGGAAGGGATTTCATCAGAAGGGTAATTATAAGAACCATAAGTTGACTCATAGTGGGGAAAAGGCCTACAAGTGTAATATTTGTAACAAGGCTTTTCATCAAATTTATAATCTCACGTTTCACATGCATACGCATAATGATAAGAAGCCTTTCTCGTGCAAGATTTGTGGTAAGGGTTTCTGCAGGAACTTTGATCTGAAGAAGCATATGAGGAAACTTCATGATTCTGGGTCACCAGTTATGGGAGGATTGGGTACGTCTGCTCAGAACCATGGACAGCAAGCTGGATATACGTCAGTTCATCATGGACCTGGACATCCTTTCGTGAGTCCATTTCTTCTGCCTCCTCCTGGATCAACAAATTATTTGAGCAAAATGTTGTGACAGGAGAATGTGCACTATGTGAGGAAGAATCAGTATCCTTTGATGCTAGGACCGCCTTGTTATCCTTCGGACATTAGTGCACTTGTTCAACCTTCCAAATGAAGAATCTGAGTTGAAATTCTTGAGGCTTTTGAGACTCTCATAAGTGTACCAAATTGGTACTATTGGGATTAAAGTGCAGGATAAGTGGGGTAGATAGGAGGGTGTGTGAAGGACATTAAGTCAATGACAAATCGACTTTGGATAAGTTGAGTGATTCGATCAGGTCGGCAGACATGCCGATTTTTAATCGAAAATATTAGAAAGTCTCAGAAGCAGACGCAGTCATCAATTGCACTCGTTTCATGTACATCAACTAATTTAGAAAAAGTACTTTTCATTTGTTGCTTAAATATTCTTATGCATAAATGTTTCGAGTTCCTTTTCAGTTTTAGAAACGAGAGTTATTCTATTTTTGATGTGTCGCTTTCTAATACATATACCCTGTACTTATCGAAGTGCGCAATTCCAGTGGGAAAATACACCTATCGTGATATTTTACACATCACAGTGCAGAAGAATTTTGTTTTGTAAATCTAAAGCTTCAGAATAAGGCCAAAGAAGTAAAAATAGTAAGTCGATGTTTGGTTCACTGAAATAAATACCAAATACCTTCATTCAACATTTTAATAATGTAACAAAGTTCTCGATTCTTTTTACCATTATGATGATATTGAAGATAACATGATCTTTTAATTGACACCGATTATCGAAATTTGTAGACAGGCGTATGCATATGTGTATAGAATGCAATTTAGAGATGAATCAACAAAGTTAATTTGCTCTCTGTATTTCACGTCGTTTGTCATACTGACAAGTCATTAATGAAATTGCTAATATTGCTTTAATAACCAGGGAAGGAGGTGCAATCGACCTCTGCTATTTATCTGTAAATATTTGTAAATACCCTACGTGGAAATCTA
This sequence comes from Synergus gifuensis, assembly GCA_904066015.1. Taxonomy (NCBI): domain Eukaryota; kingdom Metazoa; phylum Arthropoda; class Insecta; order Hymenoptera; family Cynipidae; genus Synergus; species Synergus gifuensis. The sequence goes on from CAJFCO010000081.1 coordinate 948,741, forward strand.
TAATTTTATGCGGAGAATTAATTCAAAGTGTAACCATTTTGATTAAGATGAATACATTTTATAGATTATAAATTGCATAATTTCAAAATACAAAGATTGAGTTATTCATAAGGAATCTGACAAAATGGTTAAATTGAATAAAGCGACGTATGTACATCATTTAGATAAGTGTATAAATCGGTGTGATAGTAGAAATAAGAACTAGATAGAAAATAAAATGTTGATCATAAAATGTTGGTCATTATTATCGTTACCATTAAAGTATTTACAATGTGATTAACCAGCGATAATAACCAATATTTGTATTAAGTACTGCGAGTGCTTTCAAAAAGTATTATCTTCAAATTACTATTGCTTTCGATTGAAATTATATAAACCCCGAGACGTAACTCAAGACGTAAGAATTAAAATTTTTGAGAAAAGTGCAGTATCTATGCACTGAAAATAATTTTTCTAAGAATACCAAAAGACTTGAAATAACTCGACTGTAAATACGTAATAGTGAATACTATATAATTTAAATGGTATTTCTACTGACTTTTTGTGTAGACAACAGTGCAAAAAGAAATTGCATTATTTAATGAAAATTGATCAATTTTAGAACTATTTTAATATATTTTTCTAAATTCTTAATAACGCCCATTACATAATTTTTTTCATTTCCTCGGTCATTTCATATTTTAGAAAAATAATTGTTTTCAGTGTGCAGATATTTCACAAATTTTGACTCAGAGGTTTAAAAAAAGCGAAATCTGGAAAGAAAAGATCTATATTTTAAGTAAAGAATGACAATTTATAAAACTGACTACAATTGTTAAAATACTGCTATTATTACAATCTAATTATTAATATCGATCAATACACATAGTAATACCATTTCAAATTTCATTGTATTTTACAAGTCAGAACTTTTCGAAATACTTTAAGCATATCAAAAGTCGACTCTCTGCAGAGAAGGGCCCTTATCAGGAACCATCTTAAGATTGTATGGTGTAAAGATAGTTGAATCGCAATAATGATGAAATTAAAAATCATTAAGCAAAACTACGTATGAAGAAATAATATATGTAGATAAATAATAGAGTAGAAAAATATGTATATGTATGTACGTGTCCCTTCTTGTAAATATAAGTCACTCCAATGCAATAAATCTATCAATATATGAATCAGTAAATCTTAACATTCTTATTATCTTATACCTATATTTATACTTCAAATAAACGTCCTTTTTTAAATACTTTATGAAATTTACAATAGACATTTCTCTACTAAACTAATAAAGCTTAGAAGATTTCCTAGTATTCAAGCTAAAAAAGTGGTCGTGAGTACAACTTTTGCTGTGTCAGAAAGTATCATCGGTCTAATTTCTTAAGCACATCGTCGAGTTTGATCTAATCTCTTGCAACGTGGTTGAATGTAGAAAGACCTCTTAAGCACATCATCCTCTTGAGCCTGATGCCATCTGCTCAAGAAAAAAAGGGCGAAGAACTGGTATGATATTTTTTGAGCAATATAGAATACTACTAACTAAATATTGCAGATTATCTATTAAAAACAATTGCTTAATAAAATATTCATGAAATATTAAATTATTCAAGGGAATTAATTATTCAAGGGTATTTTTTATTAGTTCCAGAGAATAAAGAAGATTTCAAGGAATAAAATCAAGTATTGGTAATTAGAGTGAAAAGTATAAGGTTGAAATATGCTTGATTGATCAAAATATAAGGTAACATTGGTTTTCCAAAATTCTAATTAGTCTCAACTTTTGGAAAAGTTGGAAACTCTGCTATAGTGTAGAGATGAGTAGATTCAGTAGATGGAAGGTTGGGACAGAAAGAGAGCGACGTGCCTCCATCCTGATCTTTGTCCAAGATACCTGACGAGCCTTCTGATGTATCTAGAGAATCTGTCCTCTATCCATTAAGTCCTGTATCATCCCAACCCTATTTCATCCCACTCAACCCGTATCAAACGATGCCAGCCGTTACGCGATAGACCCTAGAGTACTCTGTTCAACGTGTCGGTGAAATTTTGCATTGGAAAACGCCGAGCTGACGTGTTAAAAGCGAGAAGATTGGTGACAAAGAGATTGACATTGATCCGATACCTCGCTTGCCGTGATACACTTCAATCTATTTGGAAAAGCAGACTACGCCCACTGAACAAATTTTAAAGTCTCGCTTTCCAATGAACCATCAATATCTCATATCAATCACAAATTAATTGATTATATATACACCTCTTTAAAATTTCCTCTATAAATCTCAAAACGGGGGGAAAAAAAAGGAAAAATGTGTTGCACAATCAAACATAATCCTAAGACTTATTCTTTTGTGTTTTTATGCCCCCTGAACAATAAACTCAGCCGTAGATTTTATAAAAAGGAATGTATTTAAATTCAAAGTGCAAAAAAGTGAGTATCAAGCACATGAGAGCATGAATGAATGCATTTGTAAGTTTTTCCTAAGGAAAAAGCCTTTCGTCATTACGTTTTGGCCGAGGTGTAAAAATTTCCTGTCGAGCGGCAGGGGTTGTATACAAACAAGGATTTAGAGACGTTTAATGGGAATTATCCGAGAGGAGGTACAATTAGGGGAGGATTATTAACACCTGGGGCTGACGTCATGCTGTTTCTCGAGTCGTCGCCTCCTTGCCTTCATTGCGAGTTCTGACAGTCTGACCCATGAGTTACCCCAAAACTTCTTCCAATAACAATCCCCGAAGTACTGAACCCGTGTTCTTTGCCATGAATCATTCTACCGCGATTCCGGTTTTTGAATCACGTCTTCTAGAGAGAAACACGGGTGCGGAATCCAAGAAAGCGTGAAATCGTTTGAACATACCACATATTGCATTGGTTCGCACGCTTGACCGCAGAATTTGGGCTGCTTTTTTCTGCAGATTTCTCTTTCAGATATTTCGATCAAAAGGAAGTGGAAAAAAAAAGGAAATAGAAGGTCAAAATTTAGTATCAGTGATATATTGTTATTGTTGATATATTGTAATTATTATTGTAAACTATCACTTTTTCTGGTGATTAAAGTTTAAAAACGATTCTGAGAATGAGAATTTATGGAAATTTAGACAAACAATGCACCCCAAGGGGTGAAATGTTGTGCGATACAAGACTACAAAACCACCCCCGTTCACGCCTTCATCCCTCGTCACCGTTCGAGTTAATATCCCCGTAATTGGTTAAAACCCGTAACTGATGAGTGAACTGTAAATTATTATGCACGAGACCCTTGGTTCTCTAGCAATGGGGGTTTATAGGGTACGGTTCAACACCTCTTCATTAGGCTGTTCATCCTCATAGTAGTATCGACACCCAGGAACGTTATGGTCACTGAACTATCATTGTGTGATTATTCACATATACCTGGGAAACACAATTTTCGACGAGCAAAAGATTTCAGTTCAATGAATTTATGGGTGATGGAAAATTTACCCTCCCACACTTTGATTCTCGACTATGGCACATGTTCTTTATTGAAAATATATCGGCTTACCAAAACTACTTACTATATCTCCAAGTAGTACTGTATATACTATATATGTATATCTGTGTATCTACACAACTTCAGCACAGAAGATAATAACGTAAATAATTAAAATTGATTATATGAATAAGAATTTCGATTGAATTGGCATGAATCGCATTCCATCCTTTCGAACCCTGAAATCCTCGCAGGCGTCGAAGTGATGATAATACATATAGGCAGTGAAATACAAAGAGAAGGACAAGGAAGGATTTTTAGTATCGATAGCACCTGATACCTCGAGTTCTGCTAGGAATTCTATTAATTTTTAAGAAAAGAGTGATCAAGAGAATATAAAAACAAACTTATGAAGCTTGATATTATAATAAATTAACATATTAATCAAAGTTGTATGACGTGACGCTTTCCTTCTTAGTTTGAACATGCGAATCAATATTATTAAAATGTTGGAATCTGAGAAATACAAAAAATTAGCAAAAAGAACATGGAGAAAGAGGAAAATTATAGAAAGTGGTGGAGCATAAATTCTGAAATGCCTTCTAACGAGAAAAGAGATATCAGAAACCGATACATTATAATGATGTTCTCTCAACAGCAAATGTGAAGGGTTCGTCTTCTTATTCTCCATTCTTGAATCTCAGTGAATTGATTTTTTTCTCAACCTTCTCAACTTCTCGGTCTCCGATTCTCCTCATTACCCGTCTACGTTCCTCTTCTCTCTTGAAAAAATCAAAGAGAGAATTGAAGATTCGAGGACAACCAACACCACATACTCCCTTCCTCTTTCTTTTTTATAACAAAAGAATAATTCTAAAGATGAGATGCCTATGCGCTTCAATGCGAATTTATTAAGACTTATTTTAAAACAATTTCAATGAAAAAAGTAATGGTCTTCCCTCATCATTAGTTTATCAACTCTCAACAAAAAATTGGAATTCTGCACCTAATCGGAAATTTCTCCTCTCGATTCCTTTTGCTTTACAGTGTCGATTTCCAGTCCGATAATGAGAAGCTAGGTAAAAGGATGCTGGTTAATTATCTAACGAAAGTGAACTGTGAGAGACTTGCTGCATTCAGAACGATCAGAGGAGAGTAGAGACGTAGTTCATAAACACTTGGAGTGTGACAGGATGGTGTCGAGCACACATACATCAAAGGGTAGTCGGAGGGTTCCTTTCTCACCCGGTGGCGAAACTTTGACTCGAGTTTGTTTGTCGCTTTGTTTGATTTTGTATTCACAGAGATAGCTTTCACTTACGCGCCGCGGACCAAGATTAAACAGATTTCGAAATGTCTCGCCACCCTTTCCGACCAAACCCCAACGTCCCTTGAAAATCTACTCTTTCATGATGCTGCACCTGCATCCATTATTATTGGTTACCAACCTAATTTTTCTGATAAAATCCGTTTTTAGTCAGTCGTCTGCATTTATTTCATTTTATATCAATTTTTCAACTCCAATCTTTCTACCCAAATATTTCAAATGTAACTTATTTAAATTATATTATATTTATAGCTTATTAATGTTCGAAACGAGCTCTCTTAGTTATTTATTTATATTGTTGACCTACTTTTTCTGGCAACAGTTTTCACACGCAAAGGTGAAATTATAATTCTACTTGGAAACAATAGCGAAAGGGTAAAGTAATTTAAAATCGATATTAACAAATAACTTCTATTAGTCGCTTTCCATCTTCGAACGACGAAACAGTGTCCAACGAGTTCTTTTTTGAAAAATCTCCTATTATAAAATATTATTACACGTTCAAAGAAAAATTGAAAATGAATTGGCTTAATTTCATGTTCGCAATCTTTTCTTATTGCGTTTTATCTGAGCAGCAATTAAAGAATAAGAAAATTAACTGGCTGAATGAGTTGACAAAATACCTTAATCAATACAGTCGTGTTTATCAAGCTACTTACATCTTCAACAATCTGAGCAATTTAAGTTCACCAAGTGATGAAATTATCAAAACATTTGGAAGAAACAATAAATTGCCTATTTATAACTACTACAATCTGGAAGAAAAACATTATCCTGTGATTCATGGTTGTCGCTCAACAACGTTGTTCATCATTATTGACGATCTCTCAGATAATTATAAATTCCTGATGAAAGCCACAAACAAAATATCACTCCTTTCGGCAAACAAGATAAGACCTAAGTGTTTAATTATAAGCTTACTAGAGAGGAAAGGCAAGTACCAAAAACTTTTTGAGTACATGTGGTCAAAACAGTATCTGGATGTTACAATAATTCAAGTTCTTAAAAATGGAAAAGGAAAGAGTCTTTCTCAGCTTAAAGAAGAAGAAGAATCCCCAACAATTCATAGTTTTAACCCCTTTCGAAAAATCTACACCAAGACGAAATTTCCATCCAGATTATCTAGTGACAATTTATTCCCCAGAAAGCTTCGTAATCTTTATGGCTACAAAATTAAAGTTAGCATGTTTAATAGAACCCCCTTCATAAGTGTTAAAAGAAATTCAACTGGACATGTTCTTAAAGCTTCTGGATCAGAATTTAAAGTAGCGAAATTTATCGCTCAAACAATGAGATTTGAAATGGAAATCTTGCCAACTCTAGACAATAATTTCGGTCAATATTCATGCAGTTTAAGAAACTCGACTGGAATTTTTCAAAGTTTGATGAACAATGAAATTCAATTTTCTGTAACTAGTGGATCTAATTTTCTCCTCTGTCAAGGTTCTTTGTTGGAATCTACTATTACTACCAGGCAAGAATCTTTGATAGCAACAATCCCTATAGAATTTGTTAATTCTTTTGCTCTGGAAAATGTACCCCGATTTTCGATTGGCATCGGATTAATTTTACTATTCTTCGTGGTAATGAAAATCGTCATTAAACTTATGAAGTTGAACTGGGAAATATTGGAAATTTTTCAAGCAGTATTTAGCGGAACGATTCCAGTAATACCTGAAAAATTGGCAGAGAGAATTCTCTTTGGTTTTGTTATGATCGTAAGCATTATTTATGCGTCGGATATTTACGAAATCTTAATAGATATCAGCTACCGGACAGTTCAAGAGGTCGAATTTTCTGATTTAAGTAAATTGACGAAATTTAAGCCTCTCATTCATCCACTCATGTACGCACTGTATTACAATACGAGCAGCCTATCTGCGAAAGAATTTCTGAGAAATGTTGAAATAAGAAACATTACTGAAGAACAATGTGTGAATCTTTTACTAAAGTATAAAAACTATTCCTGCATCATGTACTCGCCTACAGCTAAAATTTTGATTGAGAAAACGAGTAACACGTGTAAGAAACCAAAAATGAGAATCTTTAGCGAAGCATTATCCAAGTCACAAAGAGGAATTTTGATGGAAAAGAATTCGCCTTATGTTGATCGGTTCAATGAAATCATGATACGAATGAAAGAAGCTGGATTAATGATTAAATGGGACATAGATATAGTCCCTCGGAAAATCGCGAAATCGGGAGACCTCGATCCTTGCACAAAGATAAAGAAAATAGAACTTTATCAACTCTTTATAGTTGTGGGAATTTGCTACGGAATTTCAATTCTCGTTTTTTTTGGAGAATTAATTGTTCACTTGTTTCTTTCCTAAATGAATTGTTGCAAATTGAGGAAGGTGTCAAGGTAAGAAACAGAATTTTATCATAAATCATATAAGAGATATCCTGTTTTATTTTATTTCCCAAATAGCTTATCTTTTATTACCAGAATCGCAAATAAAACTGAATTCTGATTTTGTTTGAATGAACATTTTATCGGTTTTTATATTGAATTTATTTCTTACAGAATTTCTAGTTTTTGTATTTGAAATAATTCCCACAAAAATTGCAATTTATACGGATGAAAAGTTGAAAAAAAAATTTGTATTGTATTATCTCGTAGATACTAAATTATAAAAGTTTTATTAAAAGCCATCTCTTGTTATGACGTATATACAAATTTTCATTCCACACTTCACATGTCGAATGAATGCGTAAATAAAAATGCAAAAAGCATATTAGCCGGAGCTCAACGCGCATCGAACCAGGCGAGCAAACAACTCTTGTCCGGATATGTTCGCCATTTCAATTATTAGAGGGTCTAAACGGCAATGGGAAATTACGCATTCATGATTCATTACGGTTTTCCATTATTTTCTCTGGACGACGGGAAACTGTTTTGATGTACCGAGGATAATGTGAATTGTGGATTGTGGATTCGCTGGCCAACCAACGTACAAGCAAACGAATGAATGACGAAACGGGAGTAAACTGAATATTTTTCGAAACGTGTTTTTCGACAGTGGCAATAAGGGTCCATTGAAGAAGAGTCTTCGCATTGTATCCGTAGTACAAACCTGTCCCGTTCGACCGAACATCCTGAATTCTGAATCAAGTGAATAGACTCGCGGTCCGTATATAAGGAAACGGCATCGATAGAAATAAGGAAGAAGGCATTGAAACGGAACCGGCATCTCTTTTTTGAAAATATGAAAAGTCCCGAGATCGGTAATGACTGTTCGATTTGGTTTGCCTAATCTTCTTATACCGCATTTTACGCAATGCATTCAACATACATTCTTTTCCATTTATCTTCTATTCCGAGGAGCGAGTCCGAAACAGGAACAAAGTTCGACTTTTTCCTGATATTCTTCTTAATTTCATTGTGAGGATATCTGCTTAAAGACTAGTTAAATGCAAAAATAATCAGTTAAATTATGGTCATCAATTATTTTCACAAAAATTTAGGCCTACCTTAAAATTCAATTTATTTATTATTGTATTTATGGAGTAGATTTCATTCATACCATACTGAAAATACTTAATTTTACAGAATATATATGGTACTTTAATACAACTTAAAGTTCCATATATTTTTTTTTAATTTAGTGTTTTTAATGGGAAAAATTGATAATACACCTTTCTCCATGTACATGTAATAAATATTATGATGGGAGATCGAAAATGGCACTTGTTATTCGTTTTGAAATATAAAGTACAGTCGAAATTTTCTGATGAATTGGAAAGGATTTTCTTGGGTATGGTAAAAGGAGCGAAAAGAGGTTAAAGCCCTCATTGTCAACTTCCGGGGGTTTTAGCATCAATTAAAGCAAGCAGGTATTCGAGGAGAAGTATCAATGGTAAAGTCTTGTACACTCGAGAAGCGGGCGGAGTAGCCAGCCAGTAAGCTAGAAAACCCTCCGCCCAGTCGTGATGTCGATGATCTTGATGGTAAAAGGAGCCGACGTCCTTTTCCTAAGGACTTTTACCTCGCCGAGATTAAAGTCCCGCCGGCAAGGGCAACAATAACAGCATCAACAACAACAAGGATCGGTTCGACAATGGGACCGGTAGCTGAGATTATGACCAATAAATTGGCCTACGGTTCATTTCACTAATTCCCATAATAATCTAATAGATTACGATTATCTGTTTAGTGCGGTTCGTTTACGGCCCACCGTTCATAGTATGCTCAGATTTCGCCTGTGGAGAGTTATGAATGAAGTCTTGCGAAGGCTGGACCCAATAACTGCGAGAATTTTGGAATTCGCATTGAAATTTCACAGTTATGGTCCAAACCGTTTAATTAGAAATAGAAAAGTTCGTCGTTTTATTTTTATTTTTATTTCTATTTTTATCTATATAAAAAAGTGACGAGAGGTAAAGAATGTCTGACCCAGAAAACACTATACGCGTAAAAAGTTAATCCTATCTTAAAAAATGGTGACACGAAATGTCTCGAAAATATCGCATAAATTGTTGTTGCAAACTTGATTGGCTTTTGAATGACTTGAAATTGTAACAAGGAAAACAAAATAATAGCGCACGTGTTGATTTGCTGGTCTCTTAAAAAAATTCGTAGAAATTTTTGGAAATTCCTTAAAATCCTATACGATAATATTCCCTTTATATCCTTTAAAATTTATTGATTAATTATTACTATATAACTAAATTTTTTTAAAAATGAACAAAATTTTACGAGAATTTTTTGATCTTGCTCTTGAGATGTTGAGACTTTTGATATAAATATGCACTTCAGGCGAGAAAGAATCTTGTTGTTTTCTTGTCAAATCTCGCTCGAATGCCTCACTAAACTGAATAATACGATTTTAAATGGAGGAGGAGCAATTCTGATATTTTGCTGAAGACAGCGAGTGGTACGAGATCGATTTATACGTTCCCTCTCAAGGCAATAATTCAAAAATTCGAAGAGGTAATTAAAAGGATATGGTGCCTCGTTTAAATACAGAATATAGGTACTCAAAGTCGATCGACAACAATAAATCGGCGCGGGAACGTTCGAGCAGACTAAAATGCGAATCTTTTTGTTGTGAGGTGGAACACCAAATTTAGGGTCCAATTTAATTTAATAGGGGCAAACGGAGCTCAAGCGGGGTAAAGGAGATTGAAGGGGTGAATCGTGCAAAGACCGTCGATCGGTATTTAGTGGTGCCTGCGAGTGACGTGTACGAGTTGCAGACGTTCACTGTAAACCGGATAAGAGACATTTGCAACGATCATCCATCATTATTACACACGTGCCCAATGTCTATGTTCCCTACTCAATTCGTATTATAATTCCCGTTTAGTAAAAGTCAGTATTAAAGTCGAGTAGTTCTTCTATATTTACATCAATTCTAAATGATTTACCTCTTCTAAAAATTATTATTGATCCTTTTAATAATAAATAATAAGGAAGCGTTCATTACTTAGGTATAAAGTTTTGGGTAGAGGCTATATGTAGGTGAGGGAGTTTGAAATTTTAAAAACCGCGTTCTTGCATCTAGACGATCCCTAAACCATATACTAATTTTTAAAACAATCCGCTTTGTTTTTAAAAAATCGGCAGAATTTATTTTCAAACTGTGTGAGATGATTTTTTGCACTAAATAGGAATCCGAGAACGAATGGTGTTGTTGATTAGAACAAAAGGCAGTAAAGGCGTTGTCGATCGAGAGACTGCGGGAAGAAATAAAATAGTACATTCTTTTTGCAGCTTGTGCGTGATGCGTTCTAAGTACATGCGATTTTTGTCAGGAAATGTGATGAGATGTGTACGTGATATGTATGTGTGATGTGGGTGGACAGGTTAACGCGTAGTGAGGGATGGGGGTGGTGTTGCTGTGAAGCGCTTAGCGAGATTGCAGGCGACAATACAACAATACAACGTGCGTGACACGCCCGATGGAGCTTAAGGGTTAGGGGTTGGAGCAGACACTGAAATCTCGCCAATTCAAGGGGCGGTTTGCCACACCCCTGCGTCTGCTTTCATCTCGACTCGACTCTTGGTGCTCATAGTTTTCACCCTGTTTCCGCGCTGCTCTGAATTATTCCTTTCCAAATGGAACTAGGAAATGCTTGTTAACGAAAGATAAATCGATCTCATGCATACCTTCCATTTTTTTCAATCTCAAAATCACAAACTCATATTTCATTTATTTATACTTTTATGAATAAGGAATTTTTGCCAAGGTATGATAAAATTATGTGTTTAGATTTTAGATTTAAAACAGTGATATGGGTCCTTGAGAATATATACCGATGAGAGAATAAAGGAGAGGAAGAGTGATCTCTAAACACAAAAAAGTAGTCATGGTACCAAATGGCATTCGAAATTCTCCCTCATCCTTCGATTTATAGCCACATATACATATACATATATATATGTATGTGGCTTATATCTTAGTGGACGTTTAGCTCACATAAAATAGCCTACAATAGTGGTATTATAATGCACGATAGGTACACGAGTACACGGGCTCTTGAGTTTACATTGAAGATTTAGTATCTCTATCTTTTTTTGTGCACCCGCGAGGGTCCAAATGGACAATCAGGAGTTCAGCCCCATGTGAGCATCAGCCATAAGGGAACACAAATCGTACATACCTATCTAAACTTACCGAAAAGTTTACACTCTTTACTTTGTTCACTCGCTCAGCTCTTGACATTTTTTTTTCTTTCACAGAAGATCATGGTTGGTACCTTCTATATGATAGTATCTTCTGTCACAGAATGGTTCCGTGACACAACCATTTATTTAAAGATCGATTTCATAATATTCCAAAGAATTAATCCTTATTGATAAACATACATAATGAATTTCACAAAGAAACTTTTCTCTAAACTTTTTGTAAATATTTCCAAAGAAGTTGAGTATTTAAAGTTTGAAATTAATTAAGTAATTCATAAGTTCTTTTTTCTTTTAAATTGAAAAAGAAATTAACCGAAATCAACCGTGACAAATTATAAAAATAATAAAAGAAGTTAGACCTACGCCAGTGGAGATAAAAAAATGCCTAATCCCAGCTTATACGGTAAAGGTTACAGACCACTGTATCAAAAATGCTTAACATAAATACTTACTTACGTACCTGATGTTCGGTACACTAAAAGTTCTCTGAGAGATTTTACCACATATATTTCCACACATCCTATAAGGGATTTTGGCGAATCTACAATGACGATGACGAGGGGCGACAGCCTCACCAAACACAGCTCAAAACGTCTGTTCGAGTTTAATGCCAGAGCTGTTCCAGTGCCCTCGGTCCCCTCCTTAGATACGATAAATCGTTCTATGATCGTCTCTAAAATATATGATATCATACACTTAATCACTTTCGTTTATAAATTAAATCTTTAAATCTGAAACGGTTCAATCAAGAACATTCAGAATTTTTATTTTAAAATATAATCATTATTTATTGGAGAATTGGGATTTACGTTGAGAATGTGCAATGTGCACATTGCAAATGGAATTTTATTGAGTACCTCTGCTTTTATTACACTTTTCCACTTGAACTTTATTAAGGTAGAGTCCATGCTACGCTTCCCTAAATTGCTATGTTCATTTATTAGCTATTCGATACACTTGTAAATATTAGGGTGAAAACAAAAAAGCAAAAATGATTTGATCAGATTAAATTCTAATAGTCCTTTGATTCTCTTATCTCTTATTTTATATTCTATTCAATTTTTAAAATAAACAACATTTTTCTTAAGTGTTTGAACATTAACTTCAAAGTAGTAGTATTTATTTGGTTCTAGGCCATATGAAAGACAGGTCGGTAATTCTTTAAGATCTCTGAGAACCGACCAAACGACACAATCATCGTTTCGTTACATGAAGATTGAAGCAACTCTTTGCAGGCTCGATTTCAGAAACTAGCACGATTCAATTCTCAAAGAGATTTGCTCTCGCCAAAGCTATATGATGCGGCTTAGGGACTCGTTGCTAATCTCTCTAATGCTGGTAATCCTTTGGCTTCAACGGGGTATTACCACAAATGCACTTACCTCGCATTGCAACCCCATTCGAGTCGGCAATTCTCTCGATCTCGGCTTGTGACCCCGTTTACATTTTTCGAATTTCTATTCACCTACTTCCCTAATTCAAAACGCATCGTATTTACAAGCACACAAACACAAACAGTGCTCATCCAGGGCGGCACACCCTTTCCAAACTGTCCACCTACAACCTACAATAACATAAGCTCTCTTTCTGTCAAAGAATAACCTAATAGACGTAAACACCTTTTCTTTTGTCGGCTTCTATATAAAAACATGTTAAAGGTTACATTTTTATTGCATTCTAACAACTTTTATTTCACTGTTGCATTATTTTTAATTTGTTATTCTTGTGTGACATTTACATAATGACGAATGGCCCGAAACCGAGTTTGGCTCGGTTTTACGCAAACATATGTCAATGTTTGCCTTCTGGCGCAACGCGCTTTACGCTCTTCTGATTACTTCATTCGTTAGGACCCTCCTTTCGAATAGCCGCGAATTGACAACCCTATCGCGTACACCGATTCGCTTATCATGGCGAGAGAAATCGAGCATAGGGTTTAATAAAAATCACCCCGCGCATAATTTTAACAGATTTTATAAGATGACTTGCATTAAATATAGTAGTTCTTAATAAGAACAAGTCTTATAATCCTCAAGAATAGTTCATGTTCTTAAACTTCCTATATAATTCGCCATTCCAGAAACAATGTAGTAGAACAAGAAAATGTGCTCTAGAAAATGATCTGAAGACTGATGTTAAGAATATTTTATCAGTTTATGTAAAATTAAGTGAATTTTTGTTCAGGTTCGAACGCCATTTCTATTCGTTCGTAGAATTCGTCGAGGCGAGGTGTAAATAGACCGCTCTTGGTAATGAGGAACCTACTAGCCAAGCAGCCAACCAACCATCCGTCTAACCAACCCCGTGTTTCATCTCCCCAAAACCATCCTTCATCCATTTTCCGACCATCCCCTGGCTTTCTCTTTTGGCACCCTCCGCCCATGTTGCGTAACCACTCTACACTTCGGATTTGTTCGTGTCACAGCCTCCATTTTAACTTCTCTTGGAAAAGCGAAGTTGGGGTTCGTTCTTGCCTTTTCCTTTTCCAAACGCTCACTTTCAAGAAACTCAGAAACTTATGAGATCTGTGTCACGTCATTAACGAAAGGATCTGCTTTCAAAACCAAAATAGACTCATCAATATTCCTCAAACTGGCCATAAATGGACTCATAACGTTTTTCTTTCTAATTTTAATTACGAAATCTACATATGTGAGTAGTTCAAGTAATCATAATTCGTGTAGGAAAAACGGTAATAAAAAATCGGAATATTATCAGTCGAAACTAGGGAAAACTCAATAATGAAGAGAAATGCTAAAGCCTTCTCTGGTAAGAGAAAAAAGTAACGTCGACGAAAGTTGAAAGGATTTTTACGGATTAAGACGCGATAACGAGCTCCCAGCTTCCTCTCTTTTTTTCTTTTATCCTCTCTTGAAAATTCATACATAAGAGGATGAAGGACAGTGCTGATGTCGTAATTGGCTGATTACGCAGCGAGTAATCTGTTTATCGCTCTGGTTGTATGACACTTGGAGAGCATTTGGTATTCCATTTTAATGATGCTTGTTGAGGAAGACAGAAAGTCATGAGAAGGGAGACTCGTAAAAACTCAAAGGAATTTATACATATATAATTATATATTTTACTAAAACCAATCAGGTGAAGACAATTTGGATTATTTGGAAGGAAATGTTCTATATAAAATCTATTTTTGGGAAAAATTTTCACGTCATGCGATATAACAATAGAAATCCACCCTCTTCATTCTTCAATAAATGAAAAGAGAATCACGTAACACCTATTTTATTTTATTTATAACTCATCACTGATTGTGAGAATCCCTTATCCTGCAAATACGATTGTAATTGGCTGGTGGTAGGAAAACTCATTGACCCTCGAAGATGGCAGAAATATTTGTAATACGATCTCCCCTCAATAATTGACACATCGTTATACTGGACTGGGGAATGTTACATTATTAACCCTCTGAATACAAAACATAAAAATCAGGAATACACGCAAATCAATTAATTTCCCATTCGAAGACCACAGTGAATATAAAATTGTTGAAGAAAAGCTTGAAGTGTCTATATCCACTCTTGTGAGATAATTCTTCGATCCACAATCTAATTATTATCCTTGAGTGGAGGTAGTAGATACACAGTAGCTCTGAATTGTATCGAAAAGAAAATCAGGTCTGGTCGGTCAGTCAAATTGTGGAAGGAAATAACACATAATAAAGAAAGAATAACGAAAACAGGAAGGAAGAACTAAAAAGGATCAGATATGGGGAGAACCGAGAAATTGAGGGAGGAAGGGCAGTCGGCGGATGAAGAAAGAGAAAATAGAAAGAGAAAAGAGAGAGATTGTTATACCTAAATAAATCGGGATTGTTTGCAGTGGCATCGTTTTACGCATGATGCCGCGGGTTCTTTATTCTTTTCTCAATTCGAGTTTCAGCCACTTGAACGAGCTGAAGTGTAAGCGAATGCCAAAGGGAAGCAGGCGATGTCGGTCGCTCGTCGGTCACCCCCGGGGCTTTTGATCTGTGCCGATCTCCGGAACTACTCCCCTTTTTCACCCACTATGATGCTCTAGAATGAAGCCAGTATAGGCACTCTTCGACATCATCTAAAAGAATGACGCTTGCTTGTCCCGATGTTTTAATTCTGCCCGGTCCACTCGAGCACTGTCAAGTACTGAGAAGAGCGCGACACGGATTCGACACGGGACGCGGCATGTTTTGTCAGAAGGCACTTTATTAAAACCTCGTTATTTGTACGTCAAACGTGCCATTGTACCGTGTCACGATCGGCCAAGCGCATATGACACTCATCATGTTCGAGTCAACTAGCGCTTCATCCTCTTTTCCTTTAGAGATCTCTATAATCGCTTTTGACATTTTGTATATATGCTCGTGAAAGGCTTTAAATCAATAATTAAATCTCCATCTGCTATATGTATAAAGGACTTTTAACATTATGTGGTCATGGTTTGTGATCGGAATAATCAAAACTAAACTTCTTAAAGAACGTTTTTATTTATCAAAAAGTCCTGATCGATCCCTACATTTCGTATACTGTATAAGAACTGAGCAGCTTTTGAATCAAGAAATACAATTATGAAGATCTCGTCTTGATGACGAAGAAAAAAGAGTATGACATTTCTGCTGTCATTCCGCAGAAAAATATGCAATTTAGAACCTTTTGCTCAAAAAATATGAAAAACATGCCTGATTCTGGCTGAAAGAACGTAACAATTAGACGGCGCAGTCCTAGTAAAGACCAGCTTCTCCATATTCATGGGAGATCAGCGCACGTTTAGTATAGAGGGATGCTAGTGAGTTGATGTTAAGTTGATCAAAGAACCGCGACTGCGATTCTGAGGTCCTCACAGCCCCACCGAACCTTCACTCTTTACTACTCCAACGGCTTTACGTATAGTATAAAACGAGACTCGGTTATACTTTTCAAATAATGACCCTGCCATATTGTATACCTTTGCATTTTTGCATTCATAACTTTGCCCGTTTTTCGACCTTTGAGATACACTCCAATATATACATAAAAAGACTCGCAACATTTGCACACTTTATATCAAGTATTTTCTAAACTATTCTAAAATCCACACTTAAGGGCATGTAATACTTTACCATAAAAGCAAATTAGTTATACCAATTATACGTTCATAATAATAAATATTTTTACCTATTAAGAGTCAATAAACCTTCGTCTCATGTAGACGAAGGTTTATTGACTCTTATTAGCTAAAAATATTTATTATTATGAACGTATAATTGGTATAACTAATTTGCTCTTATGGTAAAGTATTAAATGCCTTTAAAGTCGCAAAAATACTAATACTAATAATAATATTAATCTAATTTCCTCTAAAACAGAACATATTTTGTCCCCGGAGATTTTGCGACTTTAAGTGTAGAATAACCTGCCGGGTTTGAAATGGATTCGATTCAGTAGGAGAATTTTTATTATACATAAGTGTCATTGCATGAGAGCTCATCTTCCTTATCGTTTTCTGAAGAAGCATTATACTTTGAGAATTACATGAATGGTGGGGTACAAACAGAGGTTCTAAAACTTCACTGCTCTGCACCATTTAATTATGCCTTGAAAAGGTTGGTTGGTAGGTTGGAAGGCCTGTAGGTGGGCAGCAAAGTCGAATACTATACTTACTTCCGGTCTTGTGGGACTTGGCCGTTTCTCCTGGCGTTGCTAGTGCAAATATGAATATGAAAGGTTAAGTTGACCCTTTGGCAAAGAGTAGAATTCCTGTCTGCCCACCTTTCTACGTTTCCGCCTGTCTGTCTGGCTGACTGTGATAAAATTTGCTCTTCTCTCATGATGTCAAGAGATTACCGCTAGCCAGCAAAGCCGCGGCGACGACCATCATGCAGATTGAAACTCCCCTTTCCTCTCTTCCACCCTTTTCCCATCCCCTTTGCCTCTTCTTTTACCATCCCTGTTGCGAAAAAAATATTCATCCTCTTTTTTCATTCGTTATCTCATCTACGATTTAGTTTGTATCAACCCCATTTTATCACTTCCCAATCTGAAAGTTTTACATGGTTCACTTGTTTAATGAAAAAATATTTTAAACTCGTGAAATAGTGTCAATTTTTATCAAGAGTTTTTAAAATTATGAGAGATATCAAACGAAATCTTTTGAATGATTTTATATTATTTGATGAAAAATTTTTATTTTGTTTAAGGGCATATGATACTTTACCATAAGAGCAAATTAGTTATACCAATTATACATTCATGATAATAAATATTTTTAGTAATTGAGAGTCAATAAACCTTCGTCTAATGTAGACAAAGGTTTATTGACTCTTATTAGATGAACATATTTATTATTATGAATGTATAATTGGTATAACTAATTTGCTCTTATGGTAAAGTATCACATGCCCTTAATGAAATCAAAAAGTAAAGTCGATGAAGATAAATTTTAAATAATAATCTATGAAGCTTGCAAAGAAGCTTATTCGTTTCCCCAACTTCAGTTTTCTTAATTTCAACAACGAGCTTTCAATTCGTTCCCTGTTTACCATTTACTATTTACATAACAGGGAGATGGAAGACTGAATAAGATTATACGTTTCCTCCTTATCATATTTTAGCATCCCGTCAAAGTATACGAAAATGCAATTTAATTTTTAAAATAAGTTGTTATACTTTCTTTTAAAAATTTTATACTTTATATTTATACGCAATTTCATCCTTTGTATTTTGATTACAATTTTATTCTAAAGTGATATTTCCATTATCTTTTTATTGTCATTTTTTCATTCTGAAAATAGACATCTGGCTGATATTTAAGGCTGAAAAACTGAGAAGTCGAAACTGTCAGATTTCGTAGACCTTAACAAGCGAATTACATCACTTTTACCAAATTTGAAAATAGCACCCTCATGTGCTTTTGTAACCCTCTATAATAATGGCGTCTCTAACACGGTTTCTATCTGCCCTTTTTTGAAAGCGAATTTTCTGTGTCAAAAGTACAAGTAGGTGAATTGAACAAGACGATTTTAGTAGACTTGAAGTGGAAGTTCTTTGATATACGTGAATCGACCCATCTCAACACATGGACCCTAACATTATGGGATTATCATTATTACCCAAGCTAGATATCCATGATGAGGTAGTACAAGCCGACTAGATATTTATGACGTCAGATTCTATTCAGAAGTAACATCGGTTAAGAAGATTACTTCTGGGATTGCACGTAATCCAAGTTTCCTCACATTTGCTCGTTCCTCATTCGCAGATTAATCTCAAGAAGCAAAAAAGGATGTTGGACCTATTATTCTTCGATAAACGTGAAGCAATACTTTACGAAGTTGTTAAATAAAACAAAGATTTTTCGGATTCTTTGCAATTCACAAAAAGGAAGAGTAAATATCAACAAAATAAATCTAAAACTTTTTAATTTTGTTCTAGAAACTAGACTAGAAATTATAAATTATTTAGGTTTAAACATTAGGTTTAAGTTTCAAATTTTCTTCTTCAAAATCGCTAAATTTGAAAAGTTTTTCTTTTAAAAATTAAAATATTTATTAATGTTTAATTTTTTAATTGTAAAAGTTTACGATTATTCATAAATTTTTAATTTGAAATTTGAATAAGATTTTGAAGATTTTTATATTTACACTTTAAGAGATGATTTTAGTTAATAGCATACATCATACTTATGTTTAATTTTTTAAATAATTTTAAAACAAAATTTTTTTATTTAATTATATACCTTTTTTTGATTTAACTCCGCCATCTATCTAAGGGTTGGTCAACTAAACCTTTTATCGAAAGGTACATTTACCCTCGGCATCAACAAAGAGAAATACTTGTTCTATACAATACTTGGAGAGAAATCAAAAGTATCTTCTATAAGATATTATTTTAGTTTTTTAATATACCTTAAATTTCCTTTTCATAAATAAACTTGAGGAATTCACTCAATATATTTATTTGTTTCCTATGGATTTGCGTTTATTATTATAAACCCCACTATAGAAAAAATAACTCTAAAAATTAAAAAATTATTTTTAAAAATGTAAAAAAATCGAATCTGTTGATATCACGTCATATTTTCTTTCTTATCACTTGATTTATCATATAATAAATTGTTCAAACTATCATTCATCGATAACGTAGAAATTTCAGTCTACCATCAAATGTTTATTTAACGACATATGATACTTTACCATAAAAGCAATTTAATGTCTCCAACTTTACACTCGCAATAATAAATATTTTTTTCTAAAACTAGACCATTTACCTCAGTCTGTACGAAACTGAGCTAAATGGTCCAGCATTAGGAAAAAATATTTATTATTGCGAACGTATAGTTGGGGCTGCGCTGTTATATATGAGGGAACTAAATTTGCTCTTATGGTAATTACCACAGCCTTTAAGAGTATGTGACACTTTATCATAAGAGAAATTTATTTTTTCCAACTTTATGTCATTTATTCTAGCAGTAGTAAATATTTTTTCCTAAAACTAGGTCATTTTTATCCCCTTCCCTGCAAAAAATATTTATATTTTATATATATTTATATTTTATATTTATTACTCTTATGGTAAAGTATCACACGCCCTTAAAATAAATATGAAATAAAATGATGTAAAATTTGAATATAAATTTTGCTGTATTCATAGTAAATTTGAATGCCCAGAAGGAAATCTACACGAGGAATTAGAGAAAATTGTATTGACATAATAAATTAGTATTTGGAACCATGTGGAAACATGATAATCACAATATCGTGTTCGCAATTTAATTCAGAGCACAAATAGTTGATTATAAACAACTGCATATGTATATTATTAACTTTGCATCGAATTACGTGACAGTTTTTTAAAAATGTACAACTAATCACTGTCAATGTTTGACAATCTATTCTACAAAGAAAAAATTATCAGTACGTGTAGATTGGCAGATCTGATATAAATTGAGATTTCGTCACTCTCATAATTACTTAAAATACACATACACTAATGCGAATTGTTATCATTTGTTTCCTTTTAAACATTTCTTGTGTCGCATTTACAAAGAAAGCATCATTTACATTTTTTAATTTTTCTATAAAGGAATATTTAACAAAGTAAGTATATAATGAGAAACTTTGTCAAGTAAAGCTTTAGATATATAATGTCTTATAAAATATTCTCTTTAAGACAAAAGAAATCCCAAATGTTCAACTGTTATCTCTCTATCATACAAGAATTCTGTATTTTTAGCAGTGGCATAGATTCGAAAGTATTTCAACTCAAATAGGTGTATTTGTGATTGTCAGTATTATTGAAGCTCTCAGGAAAGTTGGTTAGTTTTCTTGTAATACCAATAATTGTCTGTAGATGCATTTGTGCTGCAAAATAATTAATTTAAAGTTCATTCGCAGTTACGATCTGCAATTAAGGCAACAATTCCTTGCTTTAATTTTCTTTATCTCATCTAGAATTCTTTTAATACAATTTAGGACAATTCTTTCATAATTTTATTGTTCTTGCGTTCTATTTTAATATTATAATCTTCTACATTACTTTGACATTTTACAAAGATTTTTTAAAGCATGAATAACTCTAATCATTTTTTTTTTACAATTTACTTTCATTTCGAATCTGGTTTATTTTCCTTTACGTATCTACATGTCAAGCTTGAATATCGCAGGGGATCGTTATTGGGCAATGTTTCGCCCAGAAACTCATTTGGTTTTGTTTTATTTTGACACTCAAACGAATCCTTTTTTCGTGGTAAATAAATGTGCTCTCAGGACAATAGTTTTTTTTTATTCAAACATCTACTTTTTTGTGGTGAAATAAAGTCTTCGTCTACATCAGTTACTACCATAAAACATTCTGAATGAATCTTTTTTAATTTTTAATTTTGGATTACATATTAATTAGGATTTGTTTAAATTTTTGCTAATTTTATTTTTAATTAATTGCAATGTTTATAGACAATGGATAGCAAACAACATGAGTACGAAGGAAATTATGAAGTCTCGAAAAGTTCACAATGGGGACTTAAGAGAATTTGTTTAACTTCTGTTAATAGCATAAATCATGTAATGATATTATTCGTCACTGGATATCTAATCTATTTGGGCAGCGATCTCTCTAACAATACGAATCTTCATGTGGTTTTGTGTACACTTGGAGTAAGTATTTTATCATTATGAAGCTTATTATAATTATTAATAAAATTACAAATCATTTCGTTTTTTCTACGTTCTCTTTTATCAATGAAAATGCAAATAATTGCACTGGAAATAACATAATTCAAGTTTTCTGAATATATTTCTCAATATCAAATGAATTCCTAAGAACGGGCCATACCTATAAGAAAATGGAGAATATGCTATGAATTTCAAAAGTGAATGGCGGAAATTCTCTAGTTATAAATTTTAATATACATTCACATACACTTTTTGAAGAATCAAAAAGACTTTCAGTGTGTTAATAGTTGAGAAATGTCACACAGATATTGCGATATCTTTTCACTTAAATTTTATCATGCCTTCTGACCTGGAAAAGTTATATTATCAAACTGACCACATTTTTTAGATTGATTGAGTCAATCTCAAACTTTTTTCTTTGGGAAGATTTTAACAAACCCAAAAAATATAAATTTTTGAAATTATTTAGATCCAAAGTTGTAAAAGCAATCAGAGTAATCTTCTCTATTGATATGAGGTCTCATGGTTATTTATGTCACAGATAAATAATGAAAGTGAAATTAATCGATATTATATATTCAAAAGCTTTTATGTTTACAAGCTGCTTAAAATCATGAAAGCATAAAGCGGCAGAAATAATTATTCAATAGAGTGACGTTTTGTCGATAAACCAAACTTCTTTTTATGTAGATAAAACAGTTGAAAATCGATAGCTGCATTGCATGATGAATATTAACAAATTTTTAAGTATAACGCGCAGAGCCGCCAATCTGGAGGAGTCAGTAAATATTTTATAGCTTGTATTGTATTGTTGCATTTCACTATTTCATTTAGTAGTTTTCAACTTTTCACTACAGTTTTAGTTAAGAATGCCTAAAAATTAGTAGAATTTTTCGAAACAGTCTCTTTAGCACAAAAAGCTTTCGAAAATATAAGCTTTTTGCCTATTGAATCTTTAATAAATTTAAAATCACTATGAATCGCATGAAATTACGTTTTCAACTAGAAAAATGATTGGCGGTAGCTTTCAATTCGTTTCATATAATAAACAAAAATATTACAGATTTCTATTACAGAATTAATTAATTAATATGAACTTTTTTATAGATTCACTGACGTGTAACTGTATTATTTCGTTTTGTTTTAATTAACTTTAGAAATTCAGTTTCCTAAACAATATAACTTGAAATATGCTGAGAATGTTGTGGAAAATCCTCAATAATATATTTTACGTCATATTTTTTAATTAACTCGAATTTTGAGTTCTGAGATTCTTTTGAGTTTCTCATCAATTCTAATACTATTGAAGTATTTTTCAGTACGTTCTTTTGATGTCCGAAGCCATAATACTAATCGCAGAGGAAAATGTATGGACGAATTTTTTATCACGACAAACGAACAAGCACGTTCATTGGATCTTGCAAATTGGAGGCTCAGTTTTGAGCATCGCTGGAGTTGCTGTAAAATATGACCATAAAAAAGATCATTTTGAATCAATTCATGCCATCACAGGACTTATTTCTGTGGCATTCATATTTTTGGTAGCATTACTGGGAATTTTTGCTTTTTATGCTGTTCGTTTCCGGAAAATGATGCGACCAGTGGTATCCAAATTCCTCCATAACTTTTTGGGTATTTTCTGCTTTGTTATCGGAATGACTTCAATGTTATACGGACTTGAAAAGAGGTGGATGAAGAAAAATTCAACAGCCGATTTGACTAAAGCTTGTATAATCTTCACGTACGCGATTACACTGTTCTCACTCTTCGGGGCTATTCGTTCTCTTTTCAGCCAAGCTGTGAGTATCTAATCAGATAGTAAACGCTGCGAGCGTATATTTCTAACAAAAGGTGCCATGGGTGCCATAATGTTTACGAGATAATAACCTGAAAGCGAGAGTCTTACGTTGAATGGCAACAAACTTCAGAATTTTAGAAGCCCGGATGTTAAGTGTTTTTATGACAAACTGCAAAACACTTCACATCTTTTGTATATATTGATGTTTTATAAAAAGGAAACAAAAAATTGTAACCAAATTACTAAAACGAATAATAAGTCTATTTATTTTTGTAAAATACTCCAATCTTTTATTTTCTTTGTATCCATTTTCAACTTTAGATTTATATCAAATTCCACCATCAAACTGATATCACATATTTCACGCCGAATTAATGAAATACATATAATGTTATAATATTATAATATTATATAAATAAAATGCTTGGTACGCTAATTGCGATAGTAATTTCAATGGACAAATGTACATATTAAAATTTACCTAATTGTTTCTACTTTAGCGAAATTTGTATTATGTACTTCAGAATTCACTGATGGAATCATACTCCTTTACATCTGTGCACTATATTATTTTTTTGAAAAAGTAAAAATTGTGGAAAAAAACCCTGGTTGTCAAAGCGTTTTAAGATTATAATGCAGTAGATATTATTTTTATTACGCTGAGTAAATACTGTTCGAAGGATTTTGTACTGCCTGCACTTTATTCATTCCAGAAAATTTTCAACGTAAAATCTTTAAAAATGAAACACATTAAAATAAAATTTAATATAATTTTAAACTCATTTTTAAAGTTACTAATAGTAGTTCACTATTTCCACAATAATGAATTTCTCATCTAACCGCACTATTTTTTAAAGAGTATACAATATACATGCACTGATATCTTTATATGACTGACAAGAATGTTGGGGCTGTAAAATTTTTTTATAGAATCGTAACTGGTTTCTATAACTTTTCAGATAAAAAGCTGCTGAATCTTACAATCTTTTAGAATATTATTTCAATTTAAGAAGCAAGAAGATAGCTTACAAGTTATCATCACTAACACACAATGTTCAGAGTAAAAAATTTATTAATTTTTTCATTTGAAGTGTTTATATAAAAATAGAAGCATGGCAAAGATAGGTAATGACTTCACTGATAATATCGCAGGATTTGAGTTTTCTTCCAGGTTTTCTTGCGCTATTTCTAGCGAGGCTTCTTTTACCTCTTTTTTTGTCTTTTTAGATATTGCCTATTTCTCGTAGACTCATGAGTTTTCTTGGGAAGCCTCGGTATTATAAATTTTCTTCTTAATGGAGAAAATATCAGAATATAGCTAAACCAACTTTTTTTAAATATGTATGTAAATATATGCAACATAAACATTATTGATCTCTCCGTGAAAAAGTCTCGTTAATTAATATGAATAAAAAAATATTTAGTATTTATGTCAAGAAATCATAAATTTCAAACTTTTATATTTAATAATGATGTTTAATGTATGATGCTGTTTTTAATTAAAATGAGGGTTAAAATCTCATTAAATTTATCTAAGCTAAATGACGCTGCATTACATTAGCACTCAGCATGCCTTAAATGCACAAGCTTATTAATTGAATAATGAAAAGCATCAATTACGAGTAAAGGGTCAACTATAACGTCATTAATTACCCAATTTCCCATGTATTAATTTTATTTAATCGTGAAACGAATAAATTTAAAATTACACTTACATTTTTAATGTTTTTGCTTGCCTATAGAAAGCTAAAATAATAATAAAGCTATAATAATTGTTCTTATTTGCAGGGATCCATGTTTGCTGAAATTCATCAATCATTCCAATTTAGAAAGATGTAAAGTGTTGGAAAATAACCTTCGTAAAATAGTTCCTAAAATTTTGTTTATTTATTTTGGCAAACTTCGAAAAAATTTTGTACTTCATATAAATAATGTGAAATAATATAAATAAGTAATTGGAAAAGTATTTTGAAATATATGTATATCAGGTACAATAATCAGATTATAAATATTTTAAGTTTAGAGGACAATAATTTATTATAATACATACAGTTGATTATATCCTAGAAATTACGTAAATGTATTTATATAATAATTATGTATCTAGTACTTCAATTTGCCTATAGTTATTAATAATAATGTCCATTCTCAAAGAATGTCCTTGGAATCACTTCACTTAACTTGTACTCAAATTTTTTCGCATATCATGTCATACTCTCTCCAATCATACACACTTCATCATATTTCACCCGAATCGCACTCTGAGAAAATGTACTGATATGAAGATAACTTAATTAGATTATCTTCATTATCTTCGTGTAATTTCTATATAATTGCCTTGTTCAAAATAGTAAACTTTTGGCCATTATGAACTTCTCTATTTAGTTACACTCAAAACTTATAAACTAAACCGTAAAGCGCGGAGATAAAGCAATTTTCAGGTCACCTGCAAGTGATAGAATAATTTTCATTATTAACAAACTTGAAAGATTACTTACTTTGTTTATAGATACAAAAGACATTTCATCTCCAATATGGAAACTTTTAACAATTTGGTTTTTAATTGCAGGGAAATTTTTCCATGAAAGACGAGGGTATGTTTTAGGGTGATTTTGTTGCTTTCTTTCAAATTCAATTATTTGGCATCCCTACAAATTGTTCCTTTTGGTGAGAAAATTACCTCTGATTTTTTTCAGAATTGATTACCGATTATATCTTCTGTGTTCAACATTTCATACCATTATCACAATTTTTGGCTGCTGTCGATTTTTTTCGACAAAAATAATTTATGATAAATGTCTAATACATATATATAAGTAGAATATATCAAATTGAAAAAAAATTGCAGACTTTTTTGAGCAATGAATTTTTGAATTAGCACATAGAAATTCAGTATAGAAATTCGCAGTATGTTTCAATGGTGGAATTACGTTTTGAACCAAGAAAAATAAAGTCATTCTTTTTTATAGCTACTGGCTATGCTCTGTTTGCCTCTCTCAGTTCCAGTGTTTCAGTTCCAGTCTCTCAGTTTAATTAAAGAGTGTAAAAGATGTACTTACGAGAATTCTCACTTAAAGTGCTAATACTATTGTGAGTCAAGAGCCATCAAAGAGGACTGTCGACCATTTAACAAACACAAAATTTATCTACAAAACGAATTCTGAATTTAAAATGTATTCAAACAAAGAATAAGAGATCTTTTTTATCAAATCAATCCATTGAAAAAAAGCATCAAAATATCATTACATATAAGGATTTTGAATGAATCCAAAGGAATAAATATTTAATTTTACTTTTCTTATCAAACGCAAGAATGAAATACTGGCGCTATCACTATTCAAAACAATAAATTGCAACCTGTAATTAACTTAGAACGAAGTTTAAATAAAGTGGAAAGATTAAATTTTAATTATGTTTCTCGTTTAGATGTTTGAAAATGTATAAAGCTTGTTTCAACTAGATACATTTTAATAATGAATTTTGTGGCAAGAATAACAAGATTGTTTTATTAAGAAAATATGGAAGTTGTGTGGTCTTAGTGAAAAGTATTTACTATGGCAAACGTAAAGTTGACGAAACGAAATCTCTTTTATATATGGTAAAGTATATATCACATGCCCTTGATATCATGTACCTTAAATTTTAAATTACATGAATTACTGTGAAAGAAATGAAGAAATCATGTCAAGATTCTTATTGATTTACATTGCTTTCATTCTGGCTTTAGAATTGCATTTCTCGATCTTTCCTTCATATATGTACTACTACGTATATCATTTCTTCATAGAGATATTTCGCTTAAAATGAACTGCAAGATGTTAGAATTCATAGTGCATGCATTGCGATGCTGCACACATACTTTTTTCTATGTATAAAACGAGAACTTTTTCGAGATATACGAAAACGAAATGAAATAAATTAAAATTCTGCCTTCGTAACAGGTTGCGATTTTATAAATAAAATGGAAGCAAAATTTTTCATAACTTTATGATAAATGTGTGAATAAATGCAATGTAAAATATATGTAAATCTCTTTATTGGACTGTGATATAAATGAAATATAACATATGTAGTTGAATATAAGTATTCTCTAAAGTAAGTTAGTAACGGTCTTTTCCCTGCCTATAACTTATATTTAGAGAGTGACGAGATTGAAAATACATATATATTTATAACAGAAAAGATAAACTTTTCAAAAGAGGAAATTCTTTTCTTCAGTTTCTTATCAACTTTGAGCTTAGGGGAAACTTATTTAAGTTTGATCTAAACTTTGAAGATCATATAAACTTTACAGTTCGGACATGACCATGACGTGAATACAGGGCAGCTGGCGATCCTCGTCTTTTAGACATATCAGTTAAATCAAACTTGTACAATATGAACACCCGAAGTTAAACTTAATTAACATTCATCTTTGGAACTTTTCTTAGTAAAGATATCAAGTAAGACTATAGGAATTGATGAAAACTTCTTAATAAATTAAAGGAAATAAACTCTTTACACTTTTCTTAGAACATGAATTAGAAAAAGCGAGCTGCGAAATTAAAAATCGAACGAATAGTGACATAATGGTCTCATTTGATAAGAACTTCAGAAACATTTGTTCAGGAATACTTAAATCTGCTCAAATTATGTTTGAATTCCGACGTATATTAGCGGGAAGAATCAAATCAATACCTCAGATATTAAAATGTTGATTAAGTTCATTTTTATTCGCTAAATTAAGTTTCGATTTCAATTCAGTGGAATAAAAAGAATAGATTCCTTTTTCTTTGATTTAATAACGTAATTGGTTTCATTATCTGCAAGTCTCTTAAACTTTCTAATCAAGTTTTAATATCACCATGGTAATGAACTCTTTTCTAACTTTATAACCGAAACGGAAATTGTGGTTCAATCTGATATAAGAAATTTAATACTTGGCTCGAAAGACTTTACTTTCTGTAAAGGCAGAAATATATATGCAGGAAGTTAAAATGGTGATCAAATAGTTATAAGAATCATATCAATTTAAAATCGGAATTATTCAAACTAATATTCTCTCCAAATAAAAATATATCATAAAAAGGGGAGAACAGCCGATAAAATTCTAGAAATATAAGGCCTTTGATTCTGTTTAAAAGAGCCTTTTTACTTTGAACAATAAATTATTTTCTCTAAACCTAGTTAATCCGGATTTGACTGGACTCTACTAGATTTCAGACTGCTTTGGCAGAGTTAATCTGCACTGATGTTATAACTATAAACGCAAAATCCATCAAAAATAAATCTAGATTCAAACCTGAATTTTTCATATTTTTTCTCAGAGTTGAAAAGTTAGAGGATCAATTTAATCTCAAACACGTAATGTGCAGAAAATTCACTATTTCAGTGTGGAAAACTGAAAGCATTTCTCATTAATATAATTAATATCACTTTGTCAAATAATCTAGATTTTTAAGTATCACTCTTGTAACGAAGCTGCAAGAAGGAGTTGGAATTTTTCAAGATGAATGAAAATATGCCAATAACCGTATTTTTGAAGCCTTTTTTTTTACAACCAGAGAGGCTTAATGAACGTACTCAGAACTTAGTAGGTCACATTTATTGGATGCATTAATCAGTAAGAATTAAAGTGTTAAATATTTGAAAAAAGTAATTGAATACAGGTGGTATTTAAACATTTTTGAAAAAATCATCGTTTTACAATGTAATATTATATTACAATAATTCTTATATGGAAATTTACTCTCAGACTTTGCGTGATAACACCACTCATAAAATGCACAGATACTTTTCAAATGAGTTTCGAAAAGCTTTTCAATACTCTTTAAAAATAAAACTCTATAAAGAAAGATCTAATAGATCTAAAAACAAAAAGAAACGGTATTGTTTCTCCTCAGCGAAAAAACGATTTAAGGGGTGAAATAGCCCCTCAAATATGGTATAAAGTATCAAAAGGTGGTTTGTTTGGTTCACATGTTAAAAGGCAATATTTTCAACAAAATTGATTGGAAATTTTTTGTTTGAACCGTTTATTTGAAAGCGAAGCATACCCGGGATATCTTCTTTATAACAATTTTCAATGCTTTAAAAATTAAACAGTTTTTTTAGAGTAACCAAATTTAAATTCACGTTGCTGATATCATAAAAATTGGTTATAACTATTATATTGCACTCATTAGAATATTATTTTTCCAGAAGATTATTTCAATTAATTAATTAATTGAATAATAAAGAGAAGTTTTGCTTTGACTGTGGACGGTTTTGTCATCAATAAGTAAAATACTATGAGGACAAAAATAAATTCAAATTCTAATAATTGTAGATTAAACTCCATTAAACTTCTCCATTATTCATTTAACAATTTTGTCTGTATTCAAATAATAATTTAATCTATATACAAAAAATAAAATCCGATAAATGACAATTTCCTTCTAAAGGGTCGATATCAAATTAAAAAAAAAATCCGATTCCCAAATAGAACGAAGTATAATTAACCAATGAAATTAGGATGTGTTGCAAAATAAGGATTGTGAGTACCAGATTAGCATCCAACGTTGGGTTAATTGTTCTAATCTTTTCTTGATAACCTGAAAGAGGCTCATCCAATTTTCTGGCAGTGGAGATTGCACAATGTGCAATGCACATCTCTACCATACGAGGTTGGATACGTTTACCTCATAATTAAAGTGAGTTTAGGAGGAGCCTATCGTGTAGGTAGCTTGGAGTGCGATTTTGAG
Organism: Synergus gifuensis; assembly: GCA_904066015.1. Taxonomy (NCBI): domain Eukaryota; kingdom Metazoa; phylum Arthropoda; class Insecta; order Hymenoptera; family Cynipidae; genus Synergus; species Synergus gifuensis. The sequence continues at coordinate 978,800 of CAJFCO010000081.1, forward strand.
TGCGGTCGATAAGGTCATCAGAGCGCACGCTATCACTGATGGAGATGAGGCCAAGCTATGTTGCATAGCTGCTGGATTATCTCCATTGAAAATGTGAACGAAAACTCGAGCAGGTTGAGCGTTGGTGGCCACGCAGGTGTAATTTCCGGAGTGACGACCGGAAGCCCGCGGCACCTCTAACCAGCTCTCGCGGGCCGAAAGGTCTGTACTTACATTTACACCTTGATCAAAATCATAGTTGATCATTCGTATATTGTGGTACCAGAAAAGGTAGGACGGAGTTTCCGTCGATTTCTTCACCAAACAGTGAAGCTGAAGCGTACTTCCGGGTCGTACAAATTTTTCTGAAGGTCCGGATATTTCAGCACGCGCCTCTGAAAATCACAAAGATAAAAAGAATTAGAGTAATTGATGACGTGAAGCAAAAAGATACTCAGATATTTTTTGACATTCCAAGCAGGACATCCACCAATTTAAATATTAATATCTCATGTCTGTAATAATAAAAAAAATCCATTTTTTATTATCTGTAGAATACGTTGTAAAATACCAAAAATATTTACGTCCTTGGTCTTTTATCTTTTATTTTAGAAGCATTTATAACTTAAGCCTTTCATAAAATCGGAGATTTTATGTTCTATAAAAACAAACACAAAATATTTTTATTACTCTGTAGAAATTTGCGAATTGTGTGCTTTTTATCGGCAAACATTTTCATGCAGAAGCAATTTGTGAAGTAGGTGAATTTTTCTACCTTGATAAAATATTCAACATTTTCAGGCTTCATTCTGAATATCGCTCATTCCCGTATAAGTAAAAGAGTTCTTGAATATAAAGAGAATTTTTTCATATTTTCAGAATTCACTCTTGCAAATAAAGACTTCTCATTTTCTATCTACATCTCCTCATTGTCAGTAATTAGTTTTAAAAGCTGGAATTCATTTAACTGAATAAATTAATGGGTTAAAGTAGGAACGTCAATTTTACTCACTATAAAATGAATATAGCTATATTAGAAACGTTTTAAAAACTCTCTTTGCTGCAAAATCTTTGATAGTAAAAAATACTTAAATTTATTAAACTTTCCGTAATAAAAACAATATTTATATTGATCAATTTATCTAATTAATGACTTAATTCCCAAATTTTAAGGAGAAACTTGCCTAGAATTTAAGAAAAAGTAATATTTATATTTAACGAGAGAAATTTTGTTTTGTAAAGTGTACGTATTATTACTTTATTTATTAATTAAGAAATGTCAAGTTTGTAAATTAAACTAGAACACCTAATTTTGCAATCAGTTGGCTCAAATTTCTCGATACAATGTACATATACCATTTCATTGATGCTCATCGCTCCTACAATTACAATAAATTCTGCAGATAACTGTTATCAAACACATTATGCAAATTTTACGCATGAATTCGTGTCCTAGCATTGATAATCTATAAATGAATTTTTAGTCGTAATATTAAAGCAAAATCCTATTTAATTCTTAATCATAATTGGAGTCACGCCTATGTATTATTACAAATCTTGAAGCAGAAAGAAGTGAATTAATTGTGAGGAAAAGTATTAAAGATTTATTCGGTGAATGGCTGGCAGCACAAGGGATTTGTTAGGATTCACGCGTCTGATTAATTTCATTCTCTTCGATTCGCCCGAGTTGGGGATAAGAGAGATCTACTTCTGATTTGATGCAATTGAGTAGAAAGTAAATTGAATTTTCAGAATTCAATTTATTCATATAATTTCATAATACTTTACTCGAAGTATACATTAACTCCTATTTTACATGTATATCAATATTTAAAAGCGTAAATGATTTACAGTCTTTTATAGCTTTAGAAAATCTCTGGAAATCTCTTATATTTTAGCATTTAAATTTTGCAATAAAGAATAATTTTACTTGTATAAAATCATCTGCTTTAAACGGACTAATAAACTATACTTTTCCTCTTATCAGTCTTCCGGATTTTCTCGAACACGTCTTTTTCAGACCGCATGAGCTTCAAGCAATGTTTCACCCTCTGCTCGTATAAAAAACTCAAAAAAAAGTTTAACTAAAGGAAGCATTTATCTTGGGAAGGTGATATTTTTTAAATGTTGCGAATGAGATTTACCAAAAAGAATATTTAAATTTCACACTTCTTTGAAATCCTGAAATTCAATGTCAAACCAACCGAAAAAAAGAAGTTGACAACTCTCAACGCAACTAAGTGAAACTAGGTAAAAGGGGTGAAATTAAAACGAGATAGAGAAAATTGGAATAGTTGAATAATACAGTAAATTTAAATTGTGTGCTGTAAAGTGGAGAAAAGGCGACTGAACCAAGCAAGGGAGAAGTAGGATTAAAATTAACAAAGTGCTGGATGAGTAAGGGGGTTAAATAAGTGGTGAACTAAAATGTAGACTAAGTGGAGTCAGAATCAAAAGAAGAAACAGGATTTTGAAGTATGAGAGGAAATTGATCGTTATTCCATTCGCCTCTAATCTCTCTGTACGAAATATATGAGGTATTTACAATGTATATATTTAATTCATTAGGCAATGTTTCCAATTCCAAAACATTTCTATTTAAAGACTTCCCTCTTTGTAGAATAGCAAAGCCTTATACTTTTAACTTCCGATTTCGAACTTGAGAATTTGAAAGCCTTTTTAATTAAAAGAAACAAACTACTTTCTGCAGTAACTACGTAATTCTAAAAAAATCCTGTATTATTCTCTAATCCGAATTTTAACTTGGCTTGTCTACTCTCTCTCTATAATTAGATATAAAAGCAGGAATTACTTTTAGTTCTTTGATTCTGAGAAACTTCTACTGGCTTCCTAGAAGTTTAGTATTGATTGGAATAATTTATTAAGCAATGTAAATGTTGCTATCCGTTTCGTTAGTATAAATGTGAGTTAAGCGGTTTGATTTCGCTCTGTATGAGAAGAAGTTACAGTTTTAATTCATTTGATCTTTATTTACCAAACCTCTCTTTCAGTTTAATTATCCCATCTAATTATATACAGCACGCGAAGGATCAAAAGACATGATTCATAATTGAACCTTAATTTTAGTATTTAAAATGATGAAACTTTAAGAGTTCAAGATCTCCGCATGATCTATAAGAATCCTCTAAATTTATTCAAAAATAAAGATTTAAACTTCAGAAACAGAGAAGTTGATGGCACGATTTCTAGACTTATTGTGTGCCTCGCCTCTTTCTCATCTTTAGAAATATAAATGCTTGCATTCTTCTTTCACTAATTATTGCCTGGCTTTATTTTCTGTTTTCAGACTGGTGATTTTTTCCAAAAATATTTCATTCTTCCAATCCTTTTCAACTAGAAGTCAGATATATTCTCGATAATTGTAATTAAGATTTATATTAACATCAATTCGGTTCCAGCAATTTACTTGATATCGAGTAGACTACAGACGAAAAAATATAGAAATAAAAATATAGTGAAAAAAGCACATTCAATTTTGTAACAAGCCATTGCTTTCGTCTTTATGATTTGAGTCAACATATATTCCAGCTGAGTAAAGCTTTATGCATATAAAGCTGTATGCATAAGCTTTTTGCTTAGAAGTGTAGGCAGTACGATAGCGTTCAAAATTTAACACCGACAAATATTTATTCCTAACAGGAATAATTATATTATGGAAAGAATTGATTTTAACTCTGAAAACCGAAATTTCATTCTCATACTCTCAATCTGAATTAGTAAAAAGTTACCATATTGAAATAGTACCAATTCGCTTACTCTTATTAATTCACTTTAGTAAGCATTTTTACCCTTACTAGATTTATTAGTTGTTAACTACTTGATGTTAAGAATACTTAATGAGTGAATTAAGTAAACGAACCGGTACACTATTTCATTAGTAACTTCTTACTAATTCAGATTGAGAGAGCAACTAAAAAGATAAATTGATATAAAACAGAAATTCAGATTAAGTTTAATTTAAAGCTTCTTTAAAAAATTTTAATAATCTTATGCTCTGACTTGAATTTAGTATAATATAAATTTTATTAAATACGAAAAAATCCTATAATCGTAAAAAAAAGAACTTTTAAAATAATGTCCTAAAACGTAGGGTCACGCCCTTCGTATAATTTTGAGCCTAAAGTGAGTTCGTGATAAAAGATTTCGGTGGATTCTGCGGTGTTCCAATTCACGAGGGTGAACTTATCTCATGATCGTCCGTGAGCTGCATTACATATTTACTCAAGGCAAATAAAGAGTCCTTAAAGTGTAGCAGTAATCGGTTTCTTCCATCTGTGGGTTGAACCATTTGTTACCCAAGAAGACTATTACTATCGAAAAAAGCAATTCAAAGTTTGATAAGAAAAAAAGAGAAGATATTTAAATCAAGTGTTGTGGACCGGTCATAATTAAAATATATGTATATTATTCTTTGCTCAAAACAAGGGAATAACACGTGCCGTTTATTTTTTTCTCAATATAATAACTTTTTCTTATGTTTGTATTGTCGTATTCTGCAATTCTCAACCCCCAGGCTTTTCTTTAGGAACGTAGCTTTTAAATTTCGTTTCTTATTTTGTTCTCGCAGGAAAAGCTTTCACGCTTAGGGTGCGAACTAAGCGAAACATAAGGATGCAATTTCTTGAACGTGTAGCTCGATTTCAAGCTGTCCAGAAATTCATCTTCCACGAAAGCATTATCAAACATTTGCTGTACAGACATAATTTTGTTTTGTTCTTATTGCGAAAGTGTAAATATGTGAAATTTTTTACAAGTAGAGTGCAAAAAGAGACTGAATCTATAATTTCCATTTTATTTTTAATCAGATAATGGATGCTGTCAACAGCAATGGATAAACATTGCAAAAATGCAAACAATTGCAAAAGGTTTTGTGCAAATTGAACATTGATTGACAATTTTCACATTTTTTTACAGAGGTGAATGAAAATGTTGAGCTGAAATGAGTATTTAAAAAGTATTGCAATAGAATAGAAGGTAGAAACTTGAAAAAGAAACTTAATGGAGAAAACTTCTCTTATAAACGAGTTCATTCACACAAAAGTTAAAAAAAAAAAAATAACCCATAGCGCCATAAAGATTCTAAAGCAACTGTAATAAAGCAAACCTTGTGCGTTATATCGCAACGAAATTCATTTCTTTTCTCGCATTTATCTGAATGTAATTCTGGTACAAGCCCTCAGCGTGTCCGTTTGCCCCCAAAGTACCCTATAAAATTCGAGAATTTTGCTTTGGAAACTCCATTAAAGTAGTCAGGTCCCCACCAAAACTAGAAGAAGTTTGGGAACAGAGTTTCTGTGAGTAGTTCTTATGAATAGACGATATTCGTTCAAAGAGGACATTATATAAAAAATGGTGCCTTCACCTACGGCAATATATTTATAGAAAGCCCGCCATTCAGGAATTTATTTCAGACTTAATAAGAACCAGGAAAAAAATGCAGAAGGGAATAAAATATATTTTGAAATGGTTGATTTCAAACGGCATGGGAAAAGGATCTTGGAAAAAGGACGTGAAAAGTGGAAGTGCAGAGGGGGGAAGAGGGTGAAAAAATCGTGGAAGGATGAAACAAAGGATGGGAAAAAAAAGAGGTAGGAAAAGGCGTTTGAAAAATGGGTTTGAAAGGAAGGGTGGGAATAAGTCTTTAAGAAATATACTTTCCAATTATAAATATAAAAGTAGAACTTGTTAAACTTTTTTTATATATTTTTTCTCCACGTAGAGTAATTATTTCAATCTGATCGAGACTCTAAGTTTCAAAGTTAGATCGACACGCCAACCGCATTGGAAATTAATTCAACCAATTATAAATGTTTATGGGACAATAAATCTAATAGCTTGAAATAAAAGTTCATATTGAATATTTAAGCTTTGGTTGAAATTCAAGTAAGTTCAATCTCCATCTGAATTTGACCGAAATTATTAATGCTGATTGTACTAATTATCTCATTGATTCCTGTTGATTTTGGTAAGTGGAATCAGTCATTACTATGTACATCCTTTATTAAATTTGCTCAAAGCAATTCAAAATTTTAGTCGATCGTTTATATAGATGTTTTTAGTCCAATTTGTGTAATTATTGTCCATCCAATTCAATTTTCTATAATATTTAGTCATCAGATACTCAAAGGTTCCTTCAAACATTGTAAATTATTAAGTGAATTATGCATTTCGATTTTGAATATTTATAATTGGATTGAATTATATTTATCCTATAGAATTAAAAAATAATCGAAAGAGTAGATGTGATCTATTTTTTATTTCTTTCAAAGCTTGGAACGTGTCATTAATATTTTTATTATACTGTAAACTGATATTTATATTGATAAAGCGTCGACTTCAAGGTTGTACAAAAAGTACTATTCTCAATTACTTTTGTTATTAATTTTACACGACATTTAGCAATTCTTTAAATTGGCAATCAAAAGCTTCGGTATCATCAATTTTCTGGTTAAATTGCGATTTTCCAATAAAATGTGCTGCATGATTTGTTTCGGAGAATGTGTATATTGAAAGTTTTGATGAAAACCTCCCTATTAAAGTGTTACTGCGAAAGGGTATTTTTACATTCAGTTACAAAAAAAAAAACCAATCATGTGTAACTCGTTCCACACATTCCACCCTTTTTGAAGGTAACAAGACGAGTTTGATGCTCTATTCAGAAAATGTCGAATACATCAGGAATGTTACAAAACTAGTTATAAACTTTATTCTTTAAAATTTGAATATGAGGTGTTATCTCGTATCAGTTAATAAAAACAATTCGTTTTAAATATCATTTTACAATTTTCCCTCAATGTCCTGCGATAATAGAAAAATCATCAATTTCCTTTAGAATTTACGCTCCACTTATAACAGTAGATTGAAAAGCTTTGGTTAAAATATAATTCGAATAAAATCCATATTCTCTCACAAGAGAAAATAGTAATAAAATGACTTTTTATCAACAGATCTCTTAATTTCTCGAATTTTTTAGATACAATAACAAATTGTGAATTTGTTACTGAAGTCACTATGGTGCTATTTGGAATTGTAAATTAACCTTAACGTTTCCAGGGTGACGTAAGGCGTAACAGTTACCGTCGTAAATCGTGCTGCAAACTGAGGTAGGTAATTAGTTAAGGCACACACGTAGGATAAAGGATAAGGGCATTCTAGATAGCCACAAATTTGGGTAACAATGATGTAAGCTAATGAGGTTGGCGTCGAAGATATCTAGATCACAATCAGCTCGCATAAACTGATCAGTTTTTTGTTTTGTCTGCAAACATTTCTGGGGTTGAAAGGAAGGCAAATATTATTCTTTTAATTCTAGAGCAAATATTTTTTATAAAAATCTAATAAACCAGAACTGATATCATCAATTAAATAAACTTAGAAGGGGAGACTAATAATCTCAATTTCCCTTCAATTCTGGGAATTGAAGTAATTTACTTCAGGCCTTTTTTTTAATAATTTGATTATTATTTATGTATATAATTATATTATATAATTGGCACCAGACTGAAAATAAAAAATAGAGTAAATATAGAATAAAATAACATAAAAATAAATAGAATTCTTGTAAAAACTAACAAAATAAAAGGTATTTTCACATTCATTTACAAAAAAAAAAACCAATCATGTGTACCTCGTTCTACACATTCCACCCTTTTTGAAGGTAACAAGAAGAGTTTAACGCTATATTCAGAAAATTTCGAATACATCAGGAATGTTAAAAAACTAGTTATAAACTTTATTTATTTGTTATAAACAGTCTGGAGTGTAACGAATAGAAAAAAAATAGCTAGTATTATTTGGAGAATAACAACGACACTGAGATATGAAATAAATCGTATCAAGGGAGGTAGTTTTCAGTTCTCCATTACAAGAAAATGACAAATAACCCCTTTGCCTCCTTTTTTGTTACTCTTGGGTCCGACGTCAAGGATGCAGATGAGAGAAAATTACAAGGAATAATTTAAACTTTTAATAGATGCTCGGGTCCTGGGACTGGGCGGGCAACGCCTATGATTACTAAGAGAACTCAGGGTATCCTGTGTCGCAACCTATCTTGCAACACGTAATAGGCGTGCCGAGTTGAGTCAACTTAAAATTCTGTAAACCATGGATCTATACAACGCCACAAAGGGTTGTCTAAGTTTCCTATACAAAATGCTTTATTTGTCTCTCGCATCATACTCAGGTCCATCAGTCTGTTAATAATTAGGTTAACCACGATCAGTTACATGCCCTAGACGTTAGGTTGTGGTTCAAACTTGTTAGAGAAAATTGCTTTCTAAGCAGAGTGACTTTCAACCACAATGCGATCAACATTTTCCCATTTGTTTAATGATTTCATTACATGAATAGAAAAATTAATGTTTTGCCAATAACAAACTTCATCTGACTTCATAGCACAAAATATGCTCTCAATATTACGCTACTTTGAATAAAATATAATACAGGCGCTATATTTAATTCAATTATAGAAAAGTTAAATTTTCAATGAAAAAGATAGATTTTCAAAATTTTCAACCAAAAAAGTGAATGAAAAATCGTTGAATTTTTTTATGGGGTTTTATTGATTCACGTCTGCATATGTGACAAATCAGAAAAAAAGGGGCATTTGATATTAATTAATAACGTGCTATCATAAAACGAGCAGTTATTTTCACAATGATAGATTGACCAACAAATGGACAGTAAATGTTAATTATAAATACATAAAGTTGAGCTTTTTATTACATTTCTAACCCTAAGAAAGTTCCTCATGGTTTCTTAAGTCAAATAAATTCTCAGTAGTTTAGACATATATATTTTGATAACTAGAAGGGACTTTATTTTGACTAATAATGGCATTTATGATTACGTGGGAAGAATTTGTAGCTCTGTCAGCGCTTTCTTGGAGGAAGGAGATAATTCTTAAGAGAAAGTACTGCACTGTATGTATGTGTAGCTGTTATAAATCAGCCGACGTTCTACGTTTAATCATACTTACGTTTATCAATGACATCGCGAATCGAGGAGTAAAGTAATGTAATACGTCGGAGAGTATAATGCTATACCTCCTCCTTTAGTCGAGTCAGGAAGAACATATAGATAGGAAAAGTCGGCCGGGATCGACCCCACCTTGGAGAGAAGCTTCTTCTGCTATTTGATCAGAATGAAAGAGAAGAATTTCCCACAAAAACAAAGCTCTCTCAACTATCGATTTTATACCGATACAGCGCAAATAATATATTAAAAACTTGAAAGAAACAAAAACTGTACTAATTATCGGAAACCAATATAAAAGTTCAAACAATAATATGTGATGCATGTCTTTTAATCATAGCTAGACCTTTCAATAGAAAAACAGAGGTCTCAATTTTAAATGCAGATAATATCAATAATTGGATGCATTCTTGGAATTCTAAACTAAATAATTAATTCTTGTTGTGAGTAGAATGCTTGTTTGTTACCTAAATCCACATGATATGTTTGTGAATTTAGAATCAGGCTTCAGTGGCAAGCTACGAAGATTGATTTTTAATCAACAATTTGTATATAAAGGCAACCTATAAAATATTGAATATACTACGAATTTGACAGTGGCAGAGCTGGAAGAAAATATGACTTACTTTGAGAAGTATTTGATTATTTAATAACGAAGCAGAAAAAAACTTTCCTCAAGAAAAAAAAATCTCTGAAAGCTTCTGTATAAAAAGCTGTGTCAATTCAACTGAGACATCACTTTTTATCTAAAAACTATACGCGAAAGGTTGTTATAAAACTTTATATCCTCTTAACTCGTTCTTGCATCAACAGAAACTTCCGAGTAATTATCGAGAAATTTTCAAGTGCTCCTCCACTAATCGAGAATCAGTCTGCCGCCGAAAACGGCGCTCGAAACGAATTGAAAGTTGAAGAAGTTGAAACTTGTTACGAGCTCAAATGCAGTCAGTGAAGCTATTTCTTTTGATTTTCGTCATTGATAAAAGAAAAGATACTTATTTCTTTTTACTGGTCTGATATATTAGAAGTAAGGAAGAAATAATGATTTAATATAAATTTTAATTTTTTTTTTAATATAAAATAGTAAAGAGCAAAATCAAGTGTCCAGATGTTCCGCCTCTAAATCTAAGTTTACGTTATGTTTACCAGAAAGATTATCACCTGAATGGTTCATTATATTACATAATGCCACTTTCAAAATGTCATTTTCAATGAAAACTCTTCTGTGCTTTAATGCAGCACTCAAAACATTATAGAAAATTAATGTGTATGTTCCTGGAAACTTGCAGAATAGGAAATGCAACTTTTAGTTCGACAAGAATCTTTTAAAAGGAAAAATGTTATCATGTAAAGGAGCTTTTCAAAGTAATCAGTCTTCCCTAGAGAAAGAGTGCTTTTTGTTTGACGAATTTATTCAAAAACTCCTCTTAAAATGTACCTTTTTTCTAATATCGAGAAAAATATCCCATCTCTACAAAATAAGTTCCTCGAATTTAAAGTAAAAATAAAATACTGATATAAGGGTCGGAATTAATTACAGAGATTTATTTCTTCGAACGACCTTTTTTAGGGCATGCAGTATTAAAAGTTAACAGGAAACGCTGTTTTCAAAAACTTCTAGAAGGTATTAACTGCTTCCGCGAAGATTTACTGCTAGAATTTGTGAACAGACATTATTGTTCCAAGTTTACAAGTCTCAAAGCTCTACAGCCAACAAAGAAGAAACAGCAAAAAGAGAAAGAAATGAAAATTGTAAGAAATTTTTCTCTTCTCAACTTTTCCTTGTATGCTGAGTAAAAATTGAATTCAAGGAAAATTTTAATCTAAATGTTTGTAGCTGGTGAACATCATTTTAAAAATTTTAAATATAAATTGGTTAATTTCAAATTGTTTTTGAAATTTCTTTAAAAAAATAAAATTTATCAGCCTGTCGTTTCGTATGTTTCGCATTTTCACATTTTTGTGTCACAATTTCTTTTCATATAAGCAACATCATGCAATGTCAAAATATCTGTGAAGAAATTCATCTCTGTTTCGTATATTTTACAGCTGGAAAATACGCATGTAGCTCATAAAATTTATGGTCATCTCAGAGAGAGTCAACTTTTCTCTGAAGTTTAGTGCAGCTCTCTGCATGATTGTTAGGAAGTGAATATTTCAAATATCCGTTTCAAATATCTCGATTGATACTTTATCGAAGAGTAATCGAAGATGCTTTCATTTCAGGAAAACTGATATTGAATTTCTGTTTATACGTATACTGAGATATTTTGAATCGGATAATAATAATAATAGTAATATTCTCTACAATTAAAAACAACGGGATTTTACTCTATTTTCCCATCCATCATATCAGAGAAATCTATCAAAATGATTGAAATACAGGAATAAATTATTACAAAATGTACCATTCTTCAGAGAACAAAAACATTCTGAATTTGTGTATTATTTTTTTTTGTATACTTTATTTTTAGGGTTTAGGCGAAACTATATATGCTTCACATTTAAAAAAGTCATTTTTTGCAAGAGAGGTCGGGCAAATGTCAGCAGCAGAATGGAATTTAGAGCCGTTTAAGGTCGTTTTTAACTCATGAAGGGCCGGGGCCGTCCATTACGTCAAGTTGTGATGAAGAAAATTACGACTTTAGTAGAGAAATACGTCAGTTCGTTTCGAGACAAATGAAATTTGCCATGGTACGAAGCTAACAAATTATTTTCTTGGCTCAAGAGTAAAGAGGAAATTTAAAAGAAGACTTTTTAATAAGCTGAATTGTTTTCGTGAGATAAACAAATGCTGCATTTATTAAAAAACAGATTTACTTTGAATCAGGTAAGCACCGAACTATTAGTCTAAAAACAGCAAAACTCTTTCTAAAAATTATTTATACAATTATTCGGAGGTTTTTCTTATTAGTAATTTTATACCTTTAATATCGAAAGATCTATTGCCAATTACCATATATCATTCGTTAATTAATTAAATGAAATTCAAAGAACAGTACGGGCTTCCAATCAAAAAGGAGGACCTGAATCTGATAACTTTAATTAGAAAATAGTGGCTTACAAAATTCATCTCGAAATTCTTGTTCAGTTATCAATTATTTAATTAAAATTTCCAACATACATATATCCTTGTATAATGAGGCGTCCACTCGGTTGGTTCTAATACTAATAATTAATGAACATAACTTTTTAATCAAGTCCCTCAATTCCAAAAGCAGTAATATAAAAATTTCAAGAGAAATTAAATTTAAAAAGTAGATGTCGCAATCTATACTTTTCCTCCAAGATGCTTTATGTTTTTCGAAACCTCCACTGACATCAATTAAATTCTTTTATTGGCACATCATAAAGAAAAAACAACTCGTCTATCGTTAAGTTTTTATTAACACTTGTATTTCTTGTCATCTCAATCTCTTGAGAATAATCTGTACGACTCCAATAAAAGTCACATTAAATTAAATAAAAAAGCTCTCATGATCATCAGATATAAAAATTTTATAATGAAAGTTAATTATAACGGGGAAAAATTGAATGAAAGGAGTAACTTTAAAAAGTTAACGAACTATTAAGGTTCGTTTCCATTATAACCTTTCCAGAAACGAAACACTTGATTGAATTGATTGTATGTGCCTTTTTAATCTCTATATACTCAATATCAACTCCAATCAATTCATGCGATATTGAGTTTGTTAGGTAGAGTAGATTCTATGCATCTTGGACTATTTTCAAAGCTGAAATAACACTGCAGAAGTTGAGATCGATCCTAACAATGAACACAATAGTACGTATTCAAAGTAGTTAATCATGCTTACCGACAACTTCGAGGAATAGAAATATACTCGTGGGTGGATGGGTAGATACTTGGCACTCGTACATTCCAGCATCCCTTTGTTGTACATATTTGATTTGAAGGGTCCAATCTTCACTGTGATGAAAATGAATCGCTTGAAAGCGTTCGTCGCTGGCGTAAGTTTGTAACCCTACAGTCAACAACTCATGAACCTTCTTTCTTCTTATCCACGTCACCTGAAGACAAGCAAAAGTCAAGCAAACTCATTATCTAATTTCAATAACTACTACAATCTGAAAAAATATCAAGTACATTTTTAACATTAATATATTTGAAACGGTTTGAAAATAATCTTTCAAAAACTATGTTGAAGATATGAAGGAATTATAACTTGAATAAGCTTTAACTAGAGTGACAAATCCACCGAGACCTCTATAGAGGAATATATTCTATATATATATTCCCTCATTGACCCAGTATAATCAGATATGCATAATCTTACACATATGGTACTTTAATCCAGAACACAACTCCATGGAATTAATCTTGCAGTCGATCAGTCTTTCCAGCTCGAATTAGATCTTTTGATATGTTTCCTATCTACTTTTAAAGCTGACTTAATTGTTCCCATGTACCATTGATCTTAAAGCATTTGAATACGTTCAAAAGTGGGTCACAGGGTTGTGGTTAATCTTACTTGATGGTTATATCTGTTTAGATTTAATTTGAAACTCGTTTGTGTTCCCGAAAAATTTTACTTATTTTTGGTAAAATCTTAGCAATACCAATTTAGAGAATTATCAGATCATACACTTTTACTTGCATTATTGGCAATTAATTGTGTCTTTACTGCCCTTTGTTTCACTTTCTGTTGAAATATCTACTATCCGCACCCTTTACAGAGTTACCATTTGTCAAACTTTAAACCCCTCTCTTTAACCTCCTCTTTTTCTGCACAGTCAAACAAGTCCCCTCGATCGATTTCTTGTCCGCTCTTCGCTTTGTCTCACGCCTTTCTCTTTCCTCAATGATTTCCTCGCTTTTTCCTCTCTTGTGACATATTTGATGAAAATATCTTCTCCGACAAAAAAACTTTGATATTTTTCCCAAAGTCTTTTCTGAAGTTATAAAAGTGGAAAAAAAGGGAGCATAGTTTCTTTTTTTTAAGTAGAGTTTTATCTACTACAAAGGAGCTTTGTAATCCTCTCTCAAGGATGAGGGATAACGAAATGATATTCATTTGGAGGAAATAAGGATGTCAATTTGAATTCTAAAAAGAGGTTTTCTCAAAAAGAAATTTATGCTAAACATACTAAAAGGACTATGCAGATTGTTCAAAAAATGTTTGCATGGAAGTTTCATTAAAGCATTATAACTAGAAGAAAGCACTTGGTCGGATTCGAATTTCCAATTAAGATGTATATTCAACAATTTAATCTATTTACAAATTGAATAGCAAATATTTTCACCGAGATATTTGATTGCTTCATTCGAAAAGTATTACGAATAGTACTGCCCTCATCGAAAACCACTAATGATCGCTGTTCATATAATTGAGTGTATTTTGTATACTAGGTTCCAAATAAATACTTCATGAAACAACCTAATCGATTTAATGGTTCTCTTCGCGAAATTGCAGTGTCAAAAAGGTGTATTTTTGCGCTAGGGAAGTGAATGGAAGCCCTCTCTTTAATCCAGAATAAAGATCATTCAAATACGAAAACACGATATGGAAAAGTGGTAATTCATTCTACTTGTTTTCACAATAATTTGATTACTTACTCAGAATCTCATAGGCATGCGTGAATGCTCGACATTTACGGTAACGATAATAGAAGCACAACTGCAATTGTACATGACATAGAGCATTTCCATTCAATGGCCTCTTCTCTCGTTATCGATCACATCGTATACAAGTATACAATTACTCAATTAACTTTCATGAACCCAATTTTTAATAGCTCTTTAAATTTCTACAGAATTTGTTGTTTTCCTTCAATGACACAATTTTCTTGCATGGAATTATTTTGCATCTCTAAAGAAGCAAGAAAAAACTACTTACTAATAATTGCAATGAGTAACTGCATTAATTAATTACATAATTTAAAGTATGTAATAAGAAAGGAATTATTCCAATTATATATTATATATATATATATTAATGTAAATTATGATTTAAAAATCTATTGTACAGTGGTTGCAATAATGTATGTACATTGTACTTGCAAATTAAACACAAATTATCGAGAGTCCTCTGCGGTTTCAGGAATCAATTATCACAAGGGTCGAATATTCTGTGTATTTAGTACCATACTCGAATGGTTTCAGAGAGAATTATTAATTAAATATTTTTTAAGGTTTAGTTCATAAAAGAGGAATTATTGGAAACTAGAGCATTATATATTCGCTTATCAAAATAGCCTTTTGTTGTTGGCAAAGTCAAATCATAAATTTTATTCTTTCTATCTTCTCAAATTACACTTTCGAAAGGAGAGAGCGAATTAATTTTCCTTCATAGCTCGAGGTAATTGCGTGCTGCTCTATGTTGGTATTCATGTAGCGCGTTCAGCTACAGTAGAGCTATATCGGCTCTGAAGTGTTGCCTATCTTCCATATTCTGTCATAGGTGAAACTGATAAAATACGTGCTGGGCGACATGATATACTTTTACACTTTACTATGATTAATAATTTGAATCTCTTGCTGCTATTTTGCCTTTATGATATGTCTTTTTTAATCAGTGTTTTATAATTGAAAGCAAGAAGTATAAAAGAGCAACTGAATTAAGAAAAGAAATAATGTATGGAAAATTGAGTGAAAATGATGTTTGAACGATTCAAATTTAAAATGATTAATTAAAGTTCTCCACTCTTTCAGAGCAGTCACCAAACTTTTCAAATTTCCCAGAATGACCTAAATGCTTTACAATGTTGAAGTGTAGACAACGTTTACTTTCACCGCAATTCTCTCTCATTTAAAACTTTTCAGTTAATATGAGTGTGAGTAAACTTTGAGCTTTGTTCTCCCTGTTCGAACTTGAAAAAAAATGTTTTGTTTTTACTCAGGCCTTGGAAAAAAGATTAAGCTTTTGTTTTTGTTTTTATTTTGAATGAGGTGAGTTACTAAACAAAATTTGAATAACAAGATCATCACAATATAAAGGTGGATTTTCTAAACGCTTTCAATTGTCCTTAAGCCTTTTAAACTTATCAATTGCCAACTTATATCATTCCATTTTATAGTAAAAATTGTTCCTGATTACTAATATTGATGAAAGTCATAGCCAAAATTTTTTTACAGCCCACAGTTTCAATTTTATCTTTCACTGCTTTTCTCCAGGGAAATCAAGAGAAATTTAAAATACTGAGAGAAAAAATATATGAGTTTAAAATTTAATTAGAAGTAAATCAAAGAAAGATTTTCTTTCACACTTGAAATTATTTTCTCTCTTATATAGAAAAAAAATCTACTACGAAAAATCTGAAAAGAGGTTGGTTTCAAATCTACCTCTAAATTAATATTATTTATAGAGTAATATTTAAATTAACAATACTTTTTTTGCAATTCTGGCTATAGTTTTGTAAAATGATGGTTATAATTCACGGATCTCGATATGTTGCATATAAACGACATGATTTGGTAAATATGCAACTCATTTCCATCATTTGCCCAGATATCGTTCACCGGGTACGCAGTCGCTGTACTGATCTCTCGTACAATAATACGTTCGGATTCTAGGGCATCGCGGATCTCAAATACTTCATGCTTCAACGTGGAAATTTCTGTTTTGGTTTAATTAAAAATTCACCAAATTTAATTTAGAATTTAATACTATCTGAAAACTATAAATAAAACAACTTCACGTTTCAAAAATCAAGTATATCCAAATTTTCCAAATGGATTATATGTCTAACACTTTACTGATATTTTTTCTCGTTAAACGATATCAAAGAATATTATAAAAAATCAAATGTATTTTAAAACAAAATTTTTTTCATTAATATCAAAAAGAATATGTATATAGCAGTTTAGATACATGAAATGTATACGTACAGGTCATCTGCAGTCAAGGAGTTAAATAAACATTTATATTCCACTGATTATTATTTTATAAAACATAATGTATAAAGTTCCATACAACATATATTGATGAAAATAAATATTCTAAGAATAGATCAAAATATATGTGTAATTTTTTCACAAGAGGGAAATTATTGTTATAGGTATTAAATAAAGGATCAGTCTGGGAATCGATATAGTAAAGCCTTCTCATATAAAAATATATTTTTTACCTTGTATAATTATTAAGAACCGATAGAAATGAACTCACCATGCCATCTCCGATGCTATGCACAACGCAGGGTAACATTGCTGTTGATCCTGACTGAGCAGAAATGACTGTAGAATTTTCAGTGCCGAAAGTCATCGGAAGAGTCGGTGCTAAATCAACGTCCAAGGGCTTAAGTGTACGATCTAATGAATTGGCGTTCATCCCGACTACCTCGGCCGTAACTGCTGAGGGATAGTCTAAAAAAGAAGACGTTACATAAAAAAGTCGTTACTGCAAGAACCAGCTTCAGTGATGGTAACATAAAACCAGCAGTATGGCAATTTTCTTTAAAAGAACTTGTTACGTTTACTTAACGCCTTTAGTTTCCAAATATTTACAAAACTTTGGTTGGCTTAAAAATCTTAAACTTTATCTACTCAAATTTCAAGAATTTCTAATTAAAAATGTAAAAAATTGAATAATTTCAAAAACCGAGAACAATTTTCAACTTTTAAAGTGTTCGAAATTCAACAATTTCCAATTGAAACTTTAGATACTTTGAATTGAGTTGGAAACTTTCAAACTTGTACTCTAATTCTAATTGAATTTGTTTCGAAGGTAATTGGAAAGTAATTCCAATTATTTACATACTTTCACTTTATATATTTTCGTCTGAGTAAATTTATCAGTTTTTAGTATAAGACTATAAGAATCAACCGAATATCACAATTTTCTCTCCAAGAAGCAATAAAGAATTTTAGTATTTGCTAAGCACACATACATGATTGTGAAGGCAAGAAATTGGAAAATGTCTTCCATTCATGATCTGACAGGCTTTTGGAAATAAAATCAGTGTGGAAGTTTTCAGCTCTACGAAGAGTAAAATTGATTTCCGGTGAATAAAGTCTTTCTCAATATATAGGACATGCTCTTTCATCTCTGGTTAACAGTTTATCTTTTCAGCAAACAGCAAATCGTTTGTAGTTGATGGTCATTATTTTTAGGAACTTAAGTGCAGGACCACATTTCTTTTATAACTATTTTTTCTATTCCAGAGAGTTTTCTATATACTTTGACATTTTATTTCATTAAACCAAAACGATTGGCGTTGAGATAATAATAAAGAAGGTAATTTAGATGCAACATGTAGTTATCATAAATTGAAATTAATTGCAGCTCACTTTAAGATCCATTAACATTCACAGTGCGAACAAATGGCTATTGATTTCGTTTTCCTCCCACGGGCTCGTATTTAGCTTTACTCTTCTCAGTGGACTCTCTTCGATTAAAAATATAGAAGCTACATCTATATTTTCACACTTTATACATCTTGAAGTGAATTTTTACACGTTTTTTACACTTATGCTCTGCATTTTTCTCTAGTAATTTGTCTTTGTAATTTTTTTGCAAAATTTTGTATTTTTAAATGTAATATATATTATTTTCCCGACGAGTTTTAATGACAATAATATTCTGAAAGCAAGTCATGATTTTAATTTAAGAAATATTCATTTGTTCTAAATAGTTATATTGTGAATAATTGCATTTATAAAATATCGGTCAAAAGTTATCAAAGGCCGAATATGAAATAATAAATTAATTGAAAAGCAAAAATAGATCATTTTCAATTAATTACCAATCCATATAAATTTTAACAAATGTCTTAACAATATTAAATATAGATTAAAATAAAATTGTAAACTGGATTTGTCATCCTACAGAAAATGTAATAAAAAAAAGTGTGTCTCGAATAAAAACAGAAAATGCAATATTCCACTGAAAACACAGAATAAAAAGTCTAATTTCTGTTACAACTAATTTTTGTATCTAGCAATTTTCTTGTTTCAGTAACTTTCTCATGGTAAAAAGTATAATAAACCTAAAAAGAAAAAAGAATCACATCAACGTTCTACATAAATTTAATATCAACGGCAATGAAGGAAAACAAGAGGTTTATCAAAAATACGATCCCTTGTGATAAAAGTCAACGCATTTTTCTATTTCACAAAGTCAAGCCTCTCTTTAAATTCCCACTGACAGTTTGTTCCGGTTAAATGGTATTATATCGCACAGAGTACTCGCATTCAGGGAGTGGCAACCTTTTCACTCTAACAGCCAAAGTGTCTTGACTCGCCCGGGGCATCAGAAGAGCTTAGACGGCTTAGAGAATCATGCCACCCCTTTTTATTCCACAAGCAAGTCAGTGGGTGGAAAGGGAAAATGGGAAAAATGGGTAGAATGGATAGGAAGTTTCGGCTTTCATGTGTGAAACTCACCAGTTCTCACCAGCACGTGAAGTAGAAGAGACAGTATAACAGCCGTAGCTCGGTATCCGTGTATAATGATCATCAGCCATTGAGATATGTTGAACCCAGCCTGCCACAAACTTGGCGCCTCCAGCACCATTTTTCCAAGCCTATTCCTTTCTCACCCTCGCACTCCCAGTCCTTTGCTTTTCCCTCATTCGCGACCTGAATTTTTCAAATCGGGCTTCAAACTTATCAAGTTCACTGCTTCACAACTTCCTCCAGCGGGAACAACAATATGCCAACCTTCTTTCTCAGAAACTGGCATCAAGACGACTCGTGGTTTTCAAATATTATACAACTTTCAAAGATGAAACCTTTCTCCTTTCGCGCAGAACGTATATCAAAGTCCGTGGACTTCAATATGGTACGCCACCTTTGTGTCGCTTAAGCATGCTTTTTGGAATCATTGCTTTGAGGAAATCTCAACCCAGTGATCCATTATATCACAGAATTTGTTCTAAATAGTCCATATTTATACCTGTAAAAATACATTTTGGAATTTTCTTTACATGATGTCAAAACAGGGTCATATGCAGGTGCTGCGAAAAAATTATCCTTCAGAGAAATTTCTTTTTATATATATATATATATATATATATATATATATATATATATATATACACTCTTTTGGACCAATAAAAATGTTTCGAACTGCAATGAAAAAAACATCTAAAATTGCCTCTTGAACGAAAATAAATTGCTGTTTGGTCTTAAGGGCCTAAGAAGATTACCGAGTGATTTGTTTACCGAGTGACCCTTTTCAGAAAAAAATACCAACTTATTCCCTCCGTATTCGAGTTATGACCTTTATTTGGTCATAACGTTTTTCACGTATACTTAAGTTGTACTTGAGAGGCCGTTTATTGCGAGCGGAAGCGAAATATCAAAATCTAAACGACCTCGGGTGAAGACAAAGCTCAGAATTATTATTGTCTTTCGCAGTGTCATATTATTCCTCGCCTATAATTCTTGTTTAATATAAGATTTAACAACGAAATGCATCCCTAAGGATTGAATACATATTCAAATGGAAAAAATGGCGTGTATTTCTTAAGCACATTCTTCCCTCTCGGACATGTTATACATATTTAAAAATAAAATCTAAAATACGTGGTATAAGTTTTAAAAAATAAGTGAGGTGCATTAATAAAATTACTTCTCTCTGATACTGTTAATTTTTATGTATTTCTCAAAAGTCAGTTCCATTCCACAAACTTTAAATTAAGCGGCACCAATTAAAAAGTAGTGAGAGAATTTGTTATGTGTTTTTTAAATTAATTAAAAAGGAAATGATTAGTGCTTAGTCTAAAATAATTTTCTTTCTCTTTACTCACTAAATTTTAAAACTTATAAGAAGATTAATAAAAATAGACATATAAGAACAGACTAAGAGCAATATTTTTGCGTAAAATCCAACTTTACTTTACTGAAGCATACATTATGCGTTTCAACGGTTGCAAGAAGGTATACAAGAAAGTCTTATTGAACTTCTAAGATGCTCTATAAAGTCTTTGATGGTTCATGTACCTCTTTTGAAAAAACTCGGCAAGTTTCACGAAATTCAAGAAATTTTATCAAGTCTTCATGCTACTTTAGATGTATAATAATTTTTAACCATACAGTACTTTCTGTTTTCTCTTTAATCATTACTTGACTTAAACATTACATTGACTATAACAAATTTTAATGTTATTATTGCTATTAATTTTAACTCAGTTTCTTCAATTTATACAATTCGTGCAGATCAATACAATTTAGAAGAAAAATCCAGTAAAGTTTGATCAACCATAAAAATTCAAATAGACAATAAGGTCAACTGAATAGT
Source organism: Synergus gifuensis (assembly GCA_904066015.1). Taxonomy (NCBI): domain Eukaryota; kingdom Metazoa; phylum Arthropoda; class Insecta; order Hymenoptera; family Cynipidae; genus Synergus; species Synergus gifuensis. Next base: position 999,970 of record CAJFCO010000081.1, read on the forward strand.
TATTGAGCGACCGTTAGCAACGAAGGCGTAAAGCGTTTGAGTTCAAACGTATTTGAACTATTATGGGATTTTACATCCACCTCTGACGTGACTTTTTTTCTTGACTACTACTACTACAGCTACCAGATTTCCTTGAAATAGGTGAAAAATCTATTTTTAAATGAGAATATCGTGTGTCTTTTTTGATAAAAGTAATCAATTCTGTTACAGAGGCAGAATTGTTTTCGAAATAAGCAGAATACAATTCTCAATATTTGTAATATTATCCAATTTCTCTGAACATTCTGAATTCTGATTGTATTGTTATATATATCTTTTGGAAAGGAACTGAAACAGTAGAACCATCCAGGGGCATGAAATAGTAATTCAAGTCGGAAATGGTAAATGCAAATTCTCCCTTAGAGTGGTTTATGCTGTCAACAATTCTTATACTCTGAACTATAACTATCTTCAAATAGAATCTCATTTGCGATTGGAGAAATCTTAATATCATTAATTTCCCTATTTAGATAATAGATGTACTTGAATAATATTTTATTGAGTTATTTAAAAGGTTTTGAAAGAGTTATTAGAGTTATTTAGTTGTATTTCAGCAACATATACAGTATTTCGATTTTTGTACCTTTTATACACTTTTTTAACCCAGATAGAGCAGTTTCAAGAGTCGTGCTTTTTAAACTAAAAAGGCTTTGAGAAAGAAAAGAGCTTTCGAAACTTTAAGGCTTATGTACTTTTGGTGAGTCACTCTTTCATTTTTTTTCTTGTTTCCAATTTTAATTATTTTCGGTCCAATCTCGCTTATTTTTCTAGCGAAATTAAATTACTCAGCGAATTTAGACTGATTTCATATAGGTGTCAAAATTATACGAAACTGAGAAACTCAACACTGTTCAGTCAACTTTATGATCAGCAAGAGAAATTATATTGTAGAGCCAGACGGACCGTTATTACTACCTCCTTATTCATTGCCTTGTGAAAATAACTACCGAGAGATAGAATGATTCGTTCGTAAAAGCTTTTGCACTGGCGTCCTTCTACATATATATCATAGCTTGTGACATTTTCCCTTGGCACAATTTCTGAAAATTACATGCATTACAGCATAAATTGTAACTGTACAACATTTTCTTTCAATGTAGTGCAAAAAAACATAAAACCAGACTATATTGCATTTAACTTTTTAAATTCAAGTGAAAATCATAATAATCTGTTCTATTATCATATCATGATATTGAAATATTGCGATTTGATTTAATGAGGAAAAAAGGAACGAAGATCCATTTCTAGGCCTCTCATTATTCTGAAGTTTAAGATGTTTTATTTTTAGCTGAATTTTTCAGGTCACTTTATTCTTCTACGAGCCTTTAAAATAATAGTCTGCTTTAAATGATTTTTTTTCCCATTATTTCGAGTTTATCAAATTCAGTCAGTAATTAGTACTTGTAATTTTAGTAAAATGTTTTTTTATATTCCAAAAAATATGGATCTCATTTCATGTGAAAAGTATATTATAATTTATCATAATACGATTCTGAATAACACCTCAGTAATTCTGAAGTAAATAATATATCATTTATCGAATCTGGTAAACAATGTAAAGCATTATTACGTGATCCATAATAAAATAATAACAATTATATATAAATTCGACTTAGTGAATACCTCAATTAGATTCATCATTATCTGTACATAATATGATAAAAGGCTGCCATTAATTTGCGATTCTGGAGTTCTATACTAACTCCATTGAGTGCAGTTCTCATTTAAGTAGATAAAGAAAATCCGCGCAGACGTGGTCTGACCGTACCTAGCTTTTATCACTGAAGTGTGCAACTTTCTTTCAACGGCATTGGAAACTATGGTTTTATTCTGTTTTTCCGCCTGATCTTGATTGCCTTTATCTACTGGATCTCTTTTATTTACTTCACCACTGCGTTTATTTCCAGCTTTCAAGCCATATATGACTTCATTGAGAAACACGAATGCTTTACTAACTCTGACACAATTCGTCTCAATAAGCTTCGGTACTTCGGCCTGATGAAAAGAAAGCGTGCCTCCTCAAGCGAAAATAAATGTCGAATACAAACCAATATTGAGAGTTATAACTTTAGATTTTAGCAAAATCTATTCTCGTTAATGTTACCTTCCCTCAGTAAGTTTTAAAGAAATAATAAATGTGAATAATCAATATACTGCTAATATAAAATGGTCGAATTGGACGACGAACTGAAGTTATTTATGACCCGTTATAATGGGGTGAATCCGATACTGCTCGTATCGATAATATATTATCCATACGAGCAGTCAGATTTCTTTTCAATCAAAAATTGGTGTACAAGACCAAAGAAACTTGAATCAATTGTAAAAGAGCAACAATAGTTTTAAAATGTACATATTCTATTTCAGCTTTTTATTTCTCTATATCATATCATCACGTTTTATATCATCGCATATTCATTTTTGCATTAAAAAAAAATTTTTAACGAGATAAAAAATTTCCTCTTAAATTAAGTCAGAAAAGGATTCCAACGATGAGTGAAGATAAATCCATTTATCTCGAAAGGCAAATCATTTCAAAAAGATATATAGAAGTACAAGGAATTTTTTTTTATAACGACATCGAAAACTACTTCAAACACTAATTATGTAGTTCCTTTTTCTTCATTTCTTCAAAAAATTTTTATTTCATCTATGCAAAAATAAAAAAAAAACATTGATGAAGGTTTTCCGCGTAGAATTTTTCATTTCACCCTCACTGAATTTTTCATACGAAATGTTCACCACTTGTCATCTCTGACATCTGTCTCTCGTGATATCAAAAACAAATGTCACGTTTTTTTGATTGCTAATTCAAAACAAATATTCTCGCTCGTAAATGTAATTTATCAAACGAATTTTCCATCTAAATAAAATATGAAAATTATACATATACATACATACATACATATATATATATATATATATATATATATATATATATCAGCTGTTGTAAATTTGAAAACATAATAATGCAATAGTATATTTTATTCGAATATTGTCAAAGGAAACACAAACTTGGTAGTGAATTTCTCTCATGGCCTTTTTCATCTAATATGTGCATTCTGTAAACAAAGGCAAAGGTCAGAGACAGAATTACTTCAAAAATTTAATAATGTTCCATTTGCAGCTTCAGGTAAATAATTGAAAAAGCCAGTTTCAACGAGATAGCAACGTAATTCTATAAACCAGCTCCAAGTATCAAAGCGCAAGTCTGATTTCTGTAGAGCTTTAGGTTCCAGAGGAATTCAAGATAGTAATCGTAAAATTTAGATTCACATGCTCGCATGGCATGTATATAAAATAGCAAACACGTTCACCGTTATTGACAATTCCATTTATCAGATTCTCGAAATTTATACTAAATTTATAACTATTCTCTTTGGAAATTTTTTTTATTTTCCGTACAAAATATACATGCATTCATAATTTTCTGTGATATCAAGTAACATTTAAAGTGATTGGAAACGTCTCTCTGTAAAATAAATTCCCGATAAAGCATGATCTATCATGAAAATAACTGATTTTTAAATCCATCGATCAATAATAGTGGTATTCGAGGTATTTGCAGACTCTGAGCAATGAAAGAGAGAAAACATAATTATGAAAGAAGCCACATTTTAATTAAAGTTGTATAATAAAGATGGAATTTACTTGAGAGGTAAAAATAAGTTAATTAAAAGATATTGCAATCTGTTCAAGTCCAATATTTGCATTAGGTGGTAATTTCATAGCATTCCACAGTTTGAGTCTGTTAATGATTTTCGTCATCACGATATTCATCCCACGGATAACAACTTGGAAATTTCTGCGCTATGGCTTATAAGATAAGGATAATTGCTAAGCAGTTTCAGAGAAATCTGTTTGAAATACACCGGTTACACTGGCCTGCGTTTTCCACAGTTTCTCTCTGCTTTCAAGACGAATGTTAGTCTTTCTTAAGACAACTATCTTAAGCCTGTTTAAGATATGCGCAAACTTTGCCCTCCGACGTTAACTCGCAACCGTCGTGTTGTTCGAGGCGTGAGAAATTGACACTATAAAGGCAAGTTTCTAGCTTTCCCCACTTGAATTAAGTAGATTCATATGTTTTAATAACAATAATTTATTCCATTTCGTTCATAAACCTTCTATCCTTTGTATACATTTAGAAATGAAAAAAAAAAGTATATTGTATCATATACTTTTTTCATAATTTTTTTCGAATCATTAACAATATTTAACAACCTATAAGTATATCTAGAATTAAAAAATACAAATTCTCAGATAAATGGCGCAATTCCGATTGATAATTAGAAATTCTGTTCAATGATGTAAATAATTCTTTTGAAATATGAATTATGAATGAATGGGTACCTTGGTAATTGTCGATTAACACGCGATAGAAATCACAAATATGCGTGTGAAATTAAAGCAATCAATGGACCGTTATACATGAACTACAACAATAATAGGAATTCCTTTGCATGAGAACAACTAACGAGTGTAATATATGGTATGTTATCTAATTATAAAGATGGAGCAAATAAAAATAATTGTTAATAATATAAATAATAAATCTTTAAAATTGTCAATTACGAAAAAGTAAATCCGTCCTGTTTCTTGAGCAGAGTATATTAGTCATAAATGTGAAGGTGGACATTTTATAATAGAAGGAAAAACTTAATCCTTAGATATTGATACGATTCCCCTTATCTGGGATAACCGGCTTAAGCTGTCTCTGGATCCAATAAGAGGGCAAGCTATGTTTGTCGAAGAGACTGGCGATTACGGCTTCCAATCGCCAAGATGCCTCGCATTCTATTTGAAAAAATGTGAATCCTACAAATTTACTCGCGAATAGCAACGCCAGGAAAATACTCATTTTTCCAACCTTTGTTGAATTTTTCATTTGTTAAGCGGATTTATGGGTCAACGTGTTGAGAATGCACATGCTTTTCAAGCAGAATTAAAAGCGGCTTGCAATAAGCCAAAAATAAATATGAATTTTTCATGAAGCTAAAAAATCCTATAAAAAACAGTGCAACGTTTTGAATATCTAACTCTATTTTACACTGCAAACAATTTATAAATAGAATAAAAAACAGTTTTCAGCAAAATTTTCCGAAGTATTCATTTCCAACTAGAAATATTTCAAAAGTATTACTCTTAAAAATTGAAATTGAAAGCTCTCAGCCTAAAAGCCATTCGCAAATTAGTGAAATTTCAAATTCTATGTGTAATCTGAAAAAAAAAATTATAAATCTGAAACTTGAACAGAAATTCATATACATGTGAATCTAGGATTAAAAGCGAATTGGAGCTTTTACGCTTAACTCAGTACAGAATGTACGTTTGTACAACTCTTGCCTTTTTATTTTTTGTACATAAATCTAAAATCGTGAAATAAAATAAAACCGACAAATGGAAAGTTTTAATCAGTTCCTCACTAAAGTACCAAAAACTTAAAATTGTACTTCTTTGAATCACAGGAGGAAAGAAAACCTTTCTCGCTTTTATTTATAAAAGAATCTAATTAATGAATATTCTGCAACTTAAATCTGCTGCAGACTTGTATTGGTATTTAATGTAGTTGGTGCTTTTTCAACGGTGACTCAATCAAACTCAATCTTACATCAGTAGGAATTAAATCAACGAATATGCTCCAGGGCTTAAGAGAACTTTTATTCCAGTAATTGTAATCCCGGGTATTCATGCTGGATACTAAAAAAGTAATAATCCTGGAAAATCAATTTTTTGGCAGGCAGACATTTATTCCAGGAAGCGTAAAACTCGGTTCATCAATTTTAAAGACTGGCTCAATTTAAAGGTTCAAAAGATTTTATTCTACTATTCAAGATTTTTATTTTTCTATTCTATTTTCGATTAACCTATTATTCAACTACTATAGATGTTTTATTAAATTACTCGAATCGTGTTATAAGAATAATAAAGTACGGAGGAATAATAGGATGGTTGGAATAAATTCTTTACTTTTTATTCACATTTATCACCGCTGAACAGTTTTTTCGTGATCGATCACATTTACAGAATTAAAAAAAAATATTATTCAGGAATTTTTTCACTGCGAGAATAAGAATATTTTTCAACCACTATAAAAACGTCGTTTTAAATAATTTTTTCCTCAATATTTCGATGTCAAACGTGCAACATTTGAAGAGCACTTGGAATTTTTTTTAATCAAGATGTAGTCTGAATTTTTTCCTTTAATGTTGATCTGCTCATTAGAGAGTGTAATCACGTTGGAAAAAAGTGTATGAAAACCGAGTGTAAGATAATTTACGTCTTCTAGGTCACCATTATTGTGCATCAGGAAACAAAATTAACGAGCCTCCAATCCTTCCTTGATACAAGAAATGTATAACGACTCAAGCAAGGGTACATTGCGCTACGACTGAAATTGAAGTTAGCATGAAATTTAAAGAGTACACTCATTTTCCACCAAGGAATAATTATATTCATACATTTTTTAACCTAGTAACAAAGCAAACGTGAAACTACTTTATTCTCCTTTGAGGAATTTACTCTTTCATGTAAAATAAGCACTTGACACTCATTCCTCCCAGATTTTTCATCAAGCGTTTTAAAAAATTGTGTTTTCCACGAATGTGCTGAAAAATGATGAAATTAGAGAAACTCTGAAATTTTCTAAAATACTCGTATTCACGAACATACAACTGAAATATTGAAAAGTATTAATGTTGAATCTTCAAGTTTTCAAGTAAATGATCAACTATCCGGAAAGCAATACTTTTAAAGGGATTCCGGATGGTGAAAAGAAAAATCTGATACAGTTGAAAGTACATTACAGCCAACAGTAAACTTCTCTTACCATGAAAATCTGAACGACGAGTGAGTTTAATGAGGTGCTCACTGACTTGATATACGAAAAAGTAGAGTCATAAAAAACAAAGCTTCCTCGCTATCAATAATATTGATCTTAGTTCTGCAATAAAAGTTCCTGTTTTGAGGGAAGCAACACAGCAGGAGAACGCTGTGAAAGTATTATCTAGACCACGTTCAAGTTTCCTCATAAGTAAACAAAAGATAACGACTGCTACGTTTCCTTCCAAGAAAAACATAATCAAGAGTATTTCACTAATTATCGAGACTGACATAAAATATTCAAAATACCTTTTAGTAAAATGAGTTGGACAAAAAATCTTCACTCATTTCATTTCATTATTTTCATTGATTAATGAAAATAATCCACAACAGCTCTTAATGATACAGGTAAAATGAAAGCTTTTAAGATAGGTATTTTATGACAGACATTTTATAACAAACACTTTATCAGCGGAAAAATTAAAATCTTCTCTCTCTGTATTAGAATTGATAAATAATAGAAAATAGAAAATTTATGGAATTTTTCTACATGTTCTTTCGTTTAGAAAAAGATCAGGGTGAAATATTCGCACATTGTGTAAAATAGTCGGAAAATGAGAGATAAAAAATGAATTAAAGTGTAACTATTCATTAATGGAGGAAACGCGGTAATGCTTTTTGTATTAATAACACAAAAAGTTGTGCTTTATTCGAAACTGAGAAAATTACTCCAGACATTATTACTACTCTATTAGTTTTTCTCCAAGCTTTTAAAATATTACTATTTATTAGTAATATTTTATTACTGCGAATTCTAGAATTATTAGTGCATGTTATAAGTTAAATACAAAAAGAATTTTGAGTTAACCAGGATACATATCCTGGTTAATTACATTTATGGAAATTAGGGAAAGTTTGGAGAAGTAAGATTGCAAGGAATTTGTAATGTAATGTAATTAAAAAAAATCTTTTATGCAAATAAAGTCAATTAAACATTTAAATAATCTACAATTTTGATCAAGTATAATGATACTCATTAGGAAAGCTATATTAGCAGCATGATAACCACTTTAATAGACTGTATACGATAAGATAATTACGTATGAGCATCTAAAATTCTAAAACTATCCCAATAATTTGTCACAAGCGTTAATAAAACATTTATTCAAAATTGCTTTAATATAAAAACCAGCTCTAAAGTTTTACAGCCGGTTGTGTTTGAATTATTTATTTTATGAATTGATGTAAAAAGGTTCTAATAAATATAATACTTTATCTAATCAGTAAGTAAAATGGAGTTCAATTTCATTTCTTGAAATTTGCGCTGATAACAAAACCTCACATTTTTCTAGAATTTAGGCGAAATAGACAAAGTAAAAAGTGGTTTTAAGTCAATATTTTTTCCGGGTAGACGAAATCTGACATCCGAGTTATATACAGTGTTAGGTTACAACCCCAGCTTCGCAGTTTTGAAGGTAAAATTACGACCAGATATTTTTAGCAACTTGCCGAGACAATTTTTCATCTCATCGTATTTTTCAGTTTAATAAAATAAGCAATAATTTTAAATGAGATCCATATTATATTATATATTTCGTATTGATTATATAGAAATATTCTTATCTCTATTATTCTCTTTTTAATATTTGATATGCATGTCATTAAGAATTTTTAATAACGTGAAACGGTCAATATTTGCATTTCATCTATAAGATTCATGCTAATTCACTTGTAATGAATTCTCTCGAAATTAAATTTTCATAATATTCCAACCATTTCTGAAATTAAATTTTCTTTTAAAAATGGTTTCCTCCTGGAAACCATTAACCATTTCTATTTAATAAGCACACACATGGTTTTATTTTCCAAATTTTAAGCGAATTTTTTAACACCTCTTTTTCGCATTTTAATATATTACGGGGTCTAAAACCGAAAAGCTGCATATCTTTTACGACGTGCTATTAAATACATTTATGTATAAACGAGTTATATTTACGTTTTATCGAACTGAAATATAATATTTCAACTCTTTTAATGTAAAACCTTGCATATAGGATGATTTTAAATTGAAACGATTTATCAAATCTTAAATTAAATTTTTTACTTGAAGTCAATTTACTTTCAACTTTTTACAAGAATAAAGAAAGCAAGGTCTTGAATTTGAGGTCTTTTAAACTCTCGAAGCTTCAATTAAACATTTATTTAATTAAAGATTTATCTCTAAACTAAGAATTGTAAGAAAACACTTGCAGTACAACTACAATGTCAATTATTTAGAAATAATGATTTGCTTAATATTTTCCTGTTTAAAATTGCACAATTGTACAGCTGCCTACGATAAACTTGTTTATCAAGTTAAATCTTTTCCATCTCTCAATTTCAAAACTTCAACCTCGTGACACTTTATTGTTAATCTTCATATTTCAAAATATTCACTTCCCTCTGCAAAGTAATTTGCGAGATAAAACGGCCTCTCCTTTGTAAATCCATTAACACATCCCACTGATATTTTACCACGATCGCCTCGAGAAACAACACACCTTTTTCTAAATTTAATTTTTTGCAAAGAAAAAATCTCTAAAAAAGTAAACTCGTTAATCACCCGACACAGTTGTGTAAACAGCTGAAATCGCGTTGAAAAACTTTCGATTGTGTAAAGAACACGAGCTTCAAACTGTAAATAAAAGCAATCAAACACAGGTCAGTGGCGGATAATCAAGTAACGATCATCCAGTAATTAATGGGGAGAATCAGTGATCGCTCGACTTGCTTGTAACGACATCGTCGCGCCGCGCACTTACCGAGTGTAAACTGTAATTTCGAAAACGTCATAAACGTTCGGACGTCGCGTTAAATGGGCTCAAGCGTTGATTCCGTCGTGAAATACACTGGCCGGTTCAGCCCTTCGCGTCGTATCAGGGGTAGAAAACATTCAAGAGAGGGGATGAGGAGTGGAAAAGAGAGGGTAGGTCTCGCAGCTTCAGTGCTGAAGTCTCTCGTGGTCCATAGAATTTCGGGTTCTTCGCTTTATTACATCATGTCACTAAGCAAGTAAACCCCTCACAAAATAACAACCAACTTTCTAATTGACCCAACACGTAAATCATTTCAACATCAAGTCAGTGAGTCTTCATTTTCGGAAAACGAACTCTGATTTCGAATCCTCTAAATTCTTTAGCTGGTTTAGAAAAACCAGCTTTAAAATTGAATGTGGGACATGTCTGACCATAGCAACTTTGTTCTACTTAAAATCTGTCTTGATCTTGCTTGCAGTAGAGAAAGTATGTAATTGTAAGGCAAATGCAAATATGATTATTTTATATGTATTATCGTATTACAACCTTCACTTAATTGTTATATTTTTTAATATAGTGAAACTCTACAATTTTTAAATGTGTAACGTACTGTGCACTGTGGAGTATGCAAATAGCATAGATTGCTCTAAGCTATATGCATGTTACAAACTTTACGAGATACTTCGCATACAATGTAATACAAAATGAATTTAACCAGAATATATATATAACACCCTTTTGTGAAAACCGAGTGCGGATCAGTTTTCCAGAAAAATTTTTATGTCCATATGAAATTAATTAAAAAGAAAGTTTTATATATTATAATTATGATAACAATATTTGTAAAGTAAACCAAAGAGTTAAACCAGTCAGAGTGATAATAAAACCATTTACACCCTCATTTGTATATGAGTATTTTATCAACTTTTACAGGTTCCTTTTCAGAAAAATGAATATTTACACTCAGAATTGGAGATAATAATGGTAAAAATAATAATATATTATATTTCTTATATTTTTTCTTCTCCACAGAAGAGAAATACAAATACCAAACAACTTTTCTGAAATTTTGGATGTCTGGATATATCCGACTTTTTCTACTTAAAATTCCTTTTGAAAGTGTGTCATTCTAAGACATATTTTATAAATTATAAAAAAGTATCTTTCATTGAAATACAAAAAATAAATTATTTAGTAATAGTTCTACCGTTTCGGAATAACCTTAATAATTTTAAGCTATCAATTTTCTGCAAGTCGTTACTTGTACTCGCCTTTTTATATTATTTTTGAATAACCGAGAAGAAATAAGATAGAAGTCTGAAATTTCAACCCAATAGGTATAAAACATGATGCCGGCACAAAAGATAATTCACCCTCGAAATTTCAGATCGAATTTTAAAGCTGAGATTTAAAATGGGAAATGTTCCTATAGAATATAACGTATACGTGTCTCTCATATAATATATTATATTCTTTAAGAAAAAAGGTAGTGTAGGACATGAGATAGAAAGAAACGATGTGGGAAGAATGACGAAGTAAAAAAGTTGAATAATGTGTAAAGAAATACATGCAAGCGCATCGATCGCCGATTTCTCACTCTTGTTTTTTTATTACTTTGCTTTTTTTGAATTGCGGTGAATGTGATTTGCGACACATTTGCGGCAATCGATGCTTGTCGATATATCTGTGGGAATCGGAGAAGGGCGCGCTCAACGTGCATCACGCACGTCAAGGCAGGCAAAGATTAACGATAAGCCTTGGCGATTCGAATTTCGTGGTAATGGGATGTCGTGGGGTGTTTTAAGGGCGACCCAAGAGACGGTCCTGAATCTCAACTGACGCAAGCGCCGATGCCGCCCCACCCAATTGCGGGATTCATCTAACTCCAATGAAACACGCACTAACGAATACACAAATTCTTCTCTAAATTCAAACTCCACACATTACAGTACAAATCTACACGTGTATGGTTTATCTGATCCTAGTATTTGACAACCCTATCCGGTATCTAGGACTCAACAGAAACACATGTATTTTCCAACATATAAGTTTCAAACTTCTGTTGTAATAGGATACTTCTCCAGACTAATATAAGGGTTGCAAATTTAGATTCGGATATCTTATTTGCCATGTGGGTAATTTAACAGATAAAGAAAATCTAGGGAGATGTGGGCTAAATGGCCTTGAGTTAAAATTAATTGATGTTTTGTGTGGGTGAAATCGCGTACAAAATAGTATAATATTAACGTCTTTTCCACTAGTTTCGAGGACCTTATCAACAGTAATTGGTTACTAAATAAACACGTGCCAGAATGTTTAATACTTTTTCTAATAATGCTAAGAGTGTTAAAAAAATGTGCCAAAGCTATTTATAATTTTGCAATTCTTTATATTATGAAAGAAACTAATGAGATATGAATAAATCCAGGATTGTGACTATAAACGAAGGAAGCATAAAAATAGGAAATGCCTCTTCCTTGCAATTAAAGGCAAAAGTGGAAAGGACAAAGTTTCAGTAACTAATAAGAAAAGTATAATATAACGAGACATAAATTGCTGGTAAAAAATGTGAAAGTAATATTGAAGAAGTTTGAAACTTGTATGACCAGATTAGCCAAAATGTGTCTGTCATTGTAAAATAGTTCTCTGAACTTTGTATGGAAAGTTTTACAGTGATAGTCAAACTCGTGTGTAATTTAGCTTGACATTTTTTGTCGTAATTCAAATCTACATCGAAAGACATCTTCGTAGATGTCCCAGGAGGAAAAACCTTCTACGGTGGAAACTTTAATACCTCAACTGAGAAAAGTAATATACGAATATGTGATGCATCCTAATTTTATTCCAAACTTTTCAAGAGATATTATGTATGAATACTGGACACTTCTGTATCTCTGATACATCAATGTCGATATGCTTGGGTGGATATAAATCTGAAATATTTAGATTAAAGTGAGAAAAAATACGCAAGAGCGAATTATTCATCATTAGATGACTTTTCAAGAAAAAAATAAGTTTTCAATATTTTATTTTCACTTTTATTACATTTCTCTAGAATATAAGACAGTAATCTTGTATAATCGCTTTGCCATTTTACAAATCTTTACATAAATAATTCATGAGTTTCATAACTTTTCCTAACTTCGCATACTTGAAATTTCATTTGTACTGTAAATAAATTAAATGTATGGAACAGTATTTAATTAATTTCTGGTATAGAAGTCCTTTAAATTTAACTTCCCTCTCAATTATACAGTTTAGAACTGATAAGTCTCCAACTTCTAAATTATATAATAAATTAGCTTTAATTTCATTTAGAAAATGAATCATTCAGAAACACGAAATTATAATTGAGAAGCAGAGAAAGTTCGCGCTCGAGCTTTTTACAAAGCCCTATGAAATTTTAGATTCCTGACCAGGAATTAAACTCGATCCTATGTTCGGAAGGCTTAATGCTGCTCAAACAAATTTGCGTTCGAATTTCGAAAGTTTGCTCATCGTGCTACGGTTTCAGAGTATTGTGCGGTTGATCAGTTTCAGCGATCCTGGAATATTCCTTTCAGAATGTTCTTTTTTCTTTATTCCCTTTTTCTTCATCGCGAAAAGTACGCCAAGCGAAAAAGATTTATCGAATCCAAACCATCTGGCAACTGGTTTTAAATCCCCCGATCCCTAAGCCTCAATATACGACTCTCGGGTATATGCCTATAAAAGTGTTGAATGTATCACTCCATTTCGCAAACGTGTACGACACATTTTCTTATGCAATTTTTTTCGTCTTTTACTACTGATAGAAATTCAAACACTCGGAATGTCAGTGATACTAGGTCTCGAACTTTTTCCACACCATTACTCCATACCATAATTATTTAAGAATCTAATATCGCCTCAGTCCCAAAGGAACTATGCAATCTCGTTTTTTTTACTATTACATATGTAAAAGTATCTAAAAAATTTATTAGTGAAAATATCACGAGAGGGTTTACACCCTTCCAAGTTTACCTTTTTCAAGCTGGAATCTTTTTTTTTTTTTAATTGAGTCGTCAAGTATATCGAAAGCTATATAAGTTGATTTAATAAGTATAATAGAAAGTTTTTATAGAAACATAAAATAATCTTTTATGAGCAACGAGAAATATTTTTTAATTTAAATAAAAATGCAGAGCAAAGATGGAATCAGATTCAGTACATTTATACCATTGAGTCGTACTACTGAATCCTTTGCCAAGTCATATTCTGGATACAGTATCTCTGCTTTATTCCAAGTACCACTTTAACCTGCATCTTTTTCTTGATCATATAAATACAAAAACAATTTTCTTTTAGGTATAAATTATAATCAGACTATAATATGATTGTTTGCATTTTAAATTATTTGCAATTTAATATTTAATCATTTTTAAACCTTCATTCGAAAATACTTTAACTTTAAAGCATTTTATTTAAAGATCCTCGAGTTTGTCGTTACATCTTATTATAGATTTTTCTTCATCAGATTCTTGCAATTTAAAGTAACAAAATTACTGGAAATAGGTAGAGTTACAGTTTGATCAAACTCCTCGTCGAAAGTAATTTTATTCCTAGATCAATATCGCCTAGGATGAAAATAACAAGTGAAAAAAAATTTATTTTTTATTTATTAATTTTTTATTTCGAAAAATAATTCTGAAATTTTAAATAATAAATTATAGATTGTTCTATATATGTCCTACTCAAAGAAATTTAACTTATATAATCGAAATAAAAATAATTAGAGATTCTCATATTCAAAAGTTATTTAATTAACATTTAGATTCTTTTTCTAATGGATGCTTGCACACATAAAAATAGCTTATAAATGCAATTAGAGCGATTATTGTTAAAAACACTTTACACCACAAATGAACAACTTCACGTCTACTAGCTTGGCAAGCGCACATCATAATTGCATCATAATTATGTTATTTTTCAGTGATAAGAGAAATTCAAAATAAATAAATTTAATTTCAAGTTAAATAAACTCCACCTTAATTCTTTCGAAATATTGATTGAGTTTGTAAAAATATAAATAATAAACTGCAAAAAATAACTCCCCAAATGACGAAAAAAACTTGCATTAGAAAGCGCAGAGTCAAGTCATTAAAATAAACATGGTTCGCTAATCGTCTTTGCAAAAATCCTGCTTGAGAAAAAATCTTCTATTTATACAAGATTCAGAATCAAATCACCGACGAAAGATTGCTGAAAAGAACCTAATTATTAGAACCTGTGCTTCTGAAAACCCTTACAAGAACTTAAAAGTATTCTAAGTATTCATCAATAAAAAGCAATACTTCAAAATATCTATAATATTACCTTTTTAATATTTTCTTGTATCACATTTGAATTGATGACAAATTGAGGAATAATAATTACGAAACAAATATAACAATTAATAATATCCGGCAACATTTGCCCATTGCAATCGATAATTATACATATTATATATAATGTTATAAACTTTCTATCAGAACGAGCTTTTTCCTTACTGTAAATCTGACAGTTTTTTTTTATAACCTCTATTCCTCTATTTTTTTCAAAAAACAAAAAAAAGTTCTGGGTGTAATTTAAAATAAATACTGATTTTTGAGAAATGATAAATTTATCATAATCAATTTTAATATCTATATATAAACTTACATACCAATAGATGAATTTCATGTAAGCGAAGTGTATAAAATTATACAGATTATAAGAAAATATAAAACAATATTCCTCAAGTCGATTCAGAAAAAAATTAAAAATTACTTTGAATGGCACAAACTTTGTGCCAAACTCGTTTTTGATTAAAACTTTGTTAAAACCTATTGACTTGCTTCCAGTTTTTTTATCTCTTTCTGAATTGATGCCTTCTTGGAGACTTTTTCCAGCATTTCCTTCTCCGGACATTTAATTTCCCCACTCTTTATCTTAATCTCTAATGTTTCTATTTCCCTCATTTTCTTTTTCAAATTTTTTAGCCTCTTAGCTGGATCTACAGATTGTTCTGATTTTTCAGAATCCTCAGACTTATTAACATGTGATTGCTGCTTACCAACTTCTGGCTCCGAAATTTTAGTCTTTGCTATTTCCTCTACTAGTTTATCTGCATTTGTACATTTACTTTTACTTTTTTTCTTCTTCTTTTTCTTTGCAACATCACTTTGAACTATCAAACCAGCGGCTTTTGCGGCCTCCGCTTCTTTTTTAGCTTTGTGAGCTGCTATGACCTCTGGTGAATAACCTATAGGATAGGCCGGCTTGTTCTTAACAAACTGCTTTCCTTTACTTTCGTATCTGTAACAAAAATTTAATTTATAGTTTCTGCTAAATGTGTTTCCTTCAGTATACAATAATTGAAATTAGGCATTTTAATTAGGAAGCTTATTCCTACTAGTCGAACGGATTAAGGCAATCCGTTTTTAGGTACCTAAAAAATATTGTCTTAAAAGTGAATTAAATACACTTACAAAGGAACTTCCTCTTGTGGAACATATCCATCTCTAACTCGACGTGGCTTTCTCCAGGTTCCATCTGGACGTTGACTGGCTGGAATAAACGTTCCACCTTCAACAAAATTCAAATTGAAAAATTAATTATCTTACAATTCTTTCAACAATGTTTGAAAAAAAAAAATACTCAAAAATATCATGAAAGATAAGAAAGAGAAATCTGAATCCTCATTCAATATAATATTCTGCAGGTTTTAGGTACACAAATTTCCTCATAAATTAATAAAAATAGAATTTTATTTCATTTTCTGCAAGCGGAATATAGAAATAAATATATAAACTCAGGAAAGGGGGTAAAAATAGAATAAAAATCTGATGAGGTTATAAAGAGAATATGGTAAATGAAAACCTATTATAATAGAGAATTTGACAGCAATGGAAGATAAAGTGACATAAATAGGATCCAAATGAGGATAATCAAGTTACTTCAATTGGATTATTAAGAAAAAGGCTTCTAATATCACTAGGCCCGCAATGTGTTGTTTACCTTTTTGAGGTTATGAATAGCAAAATATTTTTAGATTCCAAAATTTAATGAAATTTAAATACCTTGATCATCTTTAATGTACCCTGAAGCCATTGTGATTCAATAATGTTGACTGTGATTATTATTTCATTGATGGTTTCACTAATATTTAGTACATATTATCGTTCTATGTACAATTCTATGTTCACCAATGTTCACTTCTGAAATGACAACTTTTCAAGTACACCGTCGGTAAGGTAGACAGATATGATTCTTCAATCCAACCGACAGGTGGCTAGAATAATTTAATATTCATATTATGTACATATTTATTACTCTGTTATTACTAATTAAATTAAATTATGAAATGAAAATTGTTTAGATTAAAAATTTAAGACATAATAACAACAAATATTCTTTTTAAAATATTTTAAATGTATTGTTTCTCGGATGCAACGCGTGCAACAGTGAAGTAAGACAAAAAGCCATAAGTCAGGAGTTGACTCCCTTAAAAAGTAGTAATTTTTTAAAAGTATTTTAATTTTGATATAAATATATGGTTAATTACATCTTTATAAGAATTACTTTTTAACATAATTAATTTTCTTTAAATACGTTTGTTTTCCCGTAAGTTTTATTGATAATGGAATGACATGTTTTACTAAGTAAACACTGAACCACACAACCTACGATCTTCTCTCAGACAAATTTTTGCGATAAATCCTTATCATTATTCATTGTATATATGTATTAAAGTGTCGTTAAGACAAGAAGCTTTTGTGCAACGTCATTTAAATACATATGATAACTAAGGTAGTCCAAAAATAAGTTTTTTTTATAAAGAAGTACCTTAGAAAGTGTTTCTTTGGTATAAAAATTATCTGTGACTTTTTTTAAAATTAAACAAAAATATTCAGAGGTCCTGCAAGCTATAAAATAAATATCTTATTTTTTTATATTACATTAACATATTGTAAACTTAATATTTTTAACTTTTAATCAAAAGTGCATTAAGTTTCTAAATTACAAAACTAATCAATTATATATGCAGATCAAAACATGTCTTAGATATATTTAAAACACGAAGAATCGATTACGAAGCAGGTCAGAGGGTAAATTACAAAAACATACGATTCGTCTATCACTTCGAGGGAGTCTCATGATTTAAGTTATTAAGACAAACAGGAAAGAACAAGACGTGCATACAGAGTTTCTTATTAAAATATTATTTAATATTAATAATTTTCTATTAAAATGATTTTTTAATTAATTTTTTTGTTTCATATACTTAGCTGAAGATTTTCTACTGTGAAACAAATATAGTGATTGCTTGTAAAGAAATAAATATAGTGGAATAATAGTGTTATTTTTTATTTATTTTTTTTAATAAAGTAAAAATGCAAATAAAGGACAAAAAGGCAATTGTTACTGGAGCAGCTAGTGGTTTAGGTTTGGCTTTTAGCAGAGAACTTTTACGAAATGGAGCCGCAGTAAATATATTAATTAATTTAAGGAAATATTGAAATAAGAGTAATATAAATTTTTTTATTAAAATTAACACATGACATTTAAAAAAAAATTTAATTTTAATTTTAAATAAATTTATCTTCATTTTTTACCAAGTACAGTGATTTTTTCAGACCATAATTTTGATGGATGCACATGGATCTGAAGGAGAGCGAATTGCAGAAAGTCTAAATTCTGAATTTGGAAAGAAGCGAGCTATTTTTCTTCCCTGCGACGTGACAAAAAGTTCGGAATTTGATGGTGAGTCAAGCACAATTCATTATTTTTAACTTTCCCTTTCATTATAAATAAGCATTAGTCCAATTTTAATTTCATATTGAAAAATAAAATCTAATTTATCCATATTTTTATAGCTACCTTCAAGGAAGCAGTTCTTATTTTAGGAGGATTAGATATTCTGATAAATAATGCTGAAGTCATCAATGAAGAAAACTTTACTAATGCCGTCGACGTTAATGTTGTGAGTTACATAAAAAAAATTAATTACTTGTTTATTTAAAAAGTTTAGCTCAGTATTTAATTTCTGTCTTTTGAAAGACGGCAGTCATACGAGGAAGTTTATTAGCAACTCAACAAATGGGAAAAGACACTGGAGGAAAAGGTGGAGTAATTGTGAATGTCTCATCAGTAGCAGGACTTCAAGCTATTCCTGATTGCCCAATTTATTCAGCTACGAAACATGCCATCATTGGTTTCAGTCGTTCTTTTGCAGTAAGTCAAAAAAAGTTAATATATTCTTACACAATAATTTATATTTTTTAATCCTGCACTTCATGTTTTTGTTTATTAAAAACGTTTTTATTTATTAAATTAGTTCTCTCTATTGTTTTTTTATAGAACTAATAATAAAATAAAATTATACCTTTCTCTGTTATCTATTTCTACTTTTATCACCTTTTTCGTTTATTTTTTTGCCATTTCTTATTTCCTTTCCTCAGATTCTAATCAAATTTAATTCCTTCAGCAACCTTATCACTATCAACGGACAGGCGTGCGAATAATAGTTCTCTGTCCTGAAATAACAGACGTTTCTAGGTCAGAAAATTCTGCAAGTGTTGAAAATCTTCAATGTCCTGATCTTAATAAAATGGAGAAAAATATTCATTCACAAAGGTAATTAATTATACGTTAAGAGTGCTGGAGCCAAGTTCTAATCTAGAAATTCGATTTCTTCATTTTACTTAACAAATATTAAAATTGTAATTTTTTCACTGTGTATAATTAATCAATTTTTAACTAGAATTATGCACAGAGAGCAAGAAAATATCTAATTCAAATATTTTTTAAATAAAGTGAAAATATTGAATTTTGAAGTTAGATTTTGAATTCTTCGTTTTATGCAAAAAGTATCGAAATTAAATATTTTTTCGCTCTGTATGCAGTCTTATATTTGAAAAAAGATTAGCGCTACAGAACGAAAAAATATTTATCTATAATTTGCGTTAAGTAAAATGGAGAATGAAATTTTGAGCTTAACACTTAGGTCCAACGCCCTTAAGCTGAATTAAAAACAAACAATTAAAAAACAAATATCTGTTTTAGAGTGGGAAATGTAGCCCATGGATTAGTTTATACCATTAGATGTGCTCAAAATGGAAGTATATGGGTTAGTGAAGAAGGAAAACCAGTCTACGAAATTCAATTACCAGATGCTTTACCTGCAAAATCCAAAATTGAAATTTAATGTTAAAAATATTTCGCCGTATGCCTGAAAGTCGAAAACTTATAAATTACATTCTCTTGTTATTAAACTAATCATAATCATATTTATAAACTCATAGTATAATTATAATTATGTTACCAAATTACAGATATAAATAAAATAATAATCCTAATATTCAATACAACGTTGTATCCTTTATATAATTTCTTTATTATGCATTATACATTAATTCAATATTCCAAATATTTTTTCTATAACCAATTTTTCAATGCACTCTTTCCATATTTCTTCATAGAAAGCCTTCAGCTTAATCTTACTTTCTAATGGCCTCTAAAACGCTTCGGTTATTCCTCCCTGTAAATTAAATAGAAAATAATGCTTGAAGGATGTAAACCGAATCAATTTTCTCAAACTAGAAAAATATTAATGTTGTTTTAAGTTCGTTGTATTACCTCGTTTTATTTGGCATGCAAATTCCATCAAAGGTAAGTCTCCGAACATCTTCTACACAAATTCCGCAACATCCAGGAAACCTTTTTCCTATACGTAAACGTAAACGTATTTTATCGGTATAACAAGCTATACCGTCCGGAAGGCAATTATTTAGTGAAAAAGTAAGAATACTCAGCCAAAGAAGAGTAAATACAAGAATTGTTACTCGATACATGTTTCTAATCGACTGATCCTCTCGAAAATGTCAAATGATTCTTATAGTTCCATCTCATAGGAAACCTTGAAGTATATGGACCAATAAATTACACTTGAAAGGTAGAAGATTTCAATCTCAAACCCCATAAAGAAGTATTACACTTTAATTATAATACTTTGCTAGTTTCAAGAGATCTCAATAATTTATTAAATTTCATATTATTATTTCATTATATAAAGATTTGAATGTATAATCATATTATAATCTCTGATATTGTTATAAACCTCTTGCTTTTTATAAATATTACATATTGGCGAGACATTGCGATAAATTCTATTTAAAGAATTCGATTGAAAAATCACAAAAATAGAATGTTGACATATCTGTATATCAATCTCCCGCTTTTTACATAAAATTATATAAATATAAAATTATATAATTATATATATATATAAATATATATATATATTTTATCTATCTTCAAATGATAAATGAATAATAAATTTAATAATGCGATTTCTCTGAAGCTGACGAAAGTTCATTCCTCCACGCGATCAATCGATTTCTCTCATCTTAATTGCATATTTTTATCTACAATAATGTTTGCTATCAACCTCGTTGTATTTTATAGTATCCGCGTCGTGTGGCTGATAATCATGTGCGCGCGACTCTTGTATTTTCTTGATCTTGTTTAAAAAGTCAAAAAAACATATTCCTTGCCTTGAAAAGCGGGAGGTTTATATCTTAACGACGCGGTTAGTTTACGATTTCCAGGGTTGGTTGCAACTGGTTCTAATTGAACTTTACTCCACTGATAGTCTCCTACTGAAAATAGATGTCGTTAACTTAATTTTTTCTTTTATATAGATTTGTAGTCTAATTTGCTTCTAGAAACTCTTTTCCTAATCAAATTAACTTCATAGAGCAAATTTTAATTCCTTAGACTTATTTTTCAATGTCCTAATTTATGAGTTACTATAGTCTATCGAGAAATTTAATATTCGGGGTATTGAAAATTAATGAGATTGAGAACTTCTGTTTTACGTTAAAAAAGTTGAAATGTAAAATCTGATTAAAATTGATTTCAAAGAAAAAGATTTTACTCTCGGTGTGAAAGTTCTTTTAAAGGAAACCGACGTTCTTTGTGACGTTGAAAGAATTATCCTCTGATGATTCTTTGAATCAGGTCAAATTGACGATAACCTGATGACATCGAACTTACTAATCGGACTACAGTAAAAGAAGAGTTTAGGGGGTCCAAAAAAAAACCTTATCAAGAGTGTATTAAATTTATACATTATAGTAATCTGTTTAATTTTTCCGCTAAACGAAATTCTATTATGTATATTTATTTCATATATTATTTATATTTATTATTTATTATTTTATATATTTATTTTATGTATATAGAATTGAACGGTTGAAATTAAAAAGTAGATAAAAATCCTTTAGAGTAAAAATGGGATAAAATGAATCCTCAGAGCAAAAACTGAAGAAGAAGAACCAATCAGCGTTTGAATCAACGTTACGTTTTTGCTCTGAGAATTCATTTTGTTCCATTTTTACTCTGAAGAATTTTTATCCACTTTTACAAAGGAAATATTTTTCATTTCATTTATTAATTATGGGGTTTCACGCTTTTTTCAAGTAGTTTATTCCTGGAATTTGATAATTCGAAAGGGCGAAGTTCAATTTTTATCTGGAAAGTTATGCACTTTTAAATTTTTGTTTATTATTTCGTTCTTTTATAATTAGGTCTTCAAAGTTAATTATACTTTTGATATAATACTTTATATATATATATATATACTTTTGAGCTTTACATTTATAACTTCTTCAAAGATTTAAATCTTTAAAAACTGCATTGCTACATCTCGGTATCTTTGACATTTCGATCAAACTACTTGCCATCATAACTACCTTATTACCTGAATATCAATCTAATGATATTCAATGAAATTGATTTACTGAAATAAATTTTTATAGACTCTATTATAAATGACCATTAAATTTTACACAATTAGTGGATATGAGCAATGAAATTAAGTAATAACAAAATGACTGTGCAATAAATTTAAGAGACTAATTAATGTCTAATGAAGAATATTGATATTTTTCAATTTAAATCTGAAAGTAATTTAATTAGTTTCCAATTTCTTGAGATTTAATTAAAAAATGTAATTTGCTGAAATTGATTTTCATAGATAATGGACTGCAATCATCAATCGACGTACAACTTCATAAGTTATAGCAATTAAATTGTAAGCAATACGTAAAAGAAACGAAAGAAACATATGCATCATCTGAAAATGACCTTGATTCTGAAATTGTATAGCAGAGATCAGTGACATAATCATCATGACATAAAATTTTGAAGCACGTGTGTGAATCGCTCGGAGAAATGAACGCATTTTTTTTATATTTTCTCGTATAGCGTTACAATTGCACAATTCTTTCGTAAACAGCCAACTTTGCATTTTCAACGTGATAACTATAGACATTGCAGGTTTTATTATGTGCGTGATTTCTTTTTTTTTTCACAACCCTTCACGATTATATCTCAATTTATAAAAAATTAAAAAACGCTGGAAGATTCTTAAAAAAAACCTTTTTTGAAAAGATTACATGAATATTAAAACTGGAAAATAGTTTCATATTTCGATATTCATTTGCTTGCGTAATTTTTGTAATTTAATTTAATTTTGAATGACTTTCAAAGCAATCTAATGAATGGCATGCAAATGATAATATAAAATGTATTCGTTTTCATTAAGTAGATTGAAATTCTATTTACCTTGAAATTCATTTATTTAATGAAGTTTTCACTAATTTACGTTAAAATTAATAAAAGTTTGATCAAAATTGGAGAGGGACACCTCGATATGTTTCCCCCTCATTAAATTTGCTTAATTATTACCAACTATATTAATTTTATATAATATTTTTAATATAAATGGAAAATTGTATTCATTTTATTATATACATTGTAAAATATCATTAAAATTGAAATCCATATCTTTTGTTGAACTTTCCACCTTATTTTGTTAAAATAAAAATAATAGAATGCTTCCACGCAGTATTGATAGACGTTGACGATTATTATCTGGTATCATACAAACATACACTGATTAATTATTTTAAAGCTACAAAAAATGATTTTGTCAATACTGATACTACACTGTGTCAGGGACATTACATTTTTATGCCAAGTATTCTTTTTTCAAATTTCAATTCCTCTAAACTTGAAAAATTTGAGGGGAATTTAATTTAGAATTTCATTGGCCAATTTCATTAATAATTCAATTTCTAATAAGAAAAAAAAAGTGTAATTTTCGAAACCTATGAAATTTCAGTATTTATTGTATCTTGTGTGCACCAGCAATCTCAGACAACTGGAATTCACTAGAATGTTTGATTTCATTGTAAAAATTAAGGCGCAGGGAATCGATGTTTATTTAATTGGAATAATTAGTCTTCGTCGAATAAACTCTTATCATACTGTAAGAAAATGTCAGGCAATTAAGGCTTCTCTAGATTTTTCTATTTACTCTTTAATAAATAGCATTTCTGTGAAGTGAACATATTAACATTTAACTTTCTTAAAAATAGAGTTAATGGATAGGTATAATTAGAAATATGATAAAATTTTATTAAGGAATAAACGGAAAGTGATAAACTGAGAGAAGTTTCGAGATAATAATTTAAAGAAGAATTCAATGGACTTTATATATTTTACACACTTTGGCCCTATCCAAGTATTTACCACTGACCACTGGCAAAGTTGATACATACAAAAAACTGATATCTACACCCCGTAAAGTTATCATTAATCAATTTTCGTCAGACTTGAAAATGATTCATTTTATACTTCCGTGTGTACTTTAACCGAAATTTAATTTAATAAATATTTGATTAATAGATAAATAATTGAATAAAAATTAAACAGTCCATCAAATTTTATTCTGAATACAACTTTCATAAAATTTAAGTTATTTACACCAATAATCTTCAGTTGTCTATAAAAATAGGTAAAGTTGTTTACGACGAATAAGAATAAAACTTTCTTTATAAGAAGTATTTCAAATAAAATCGATGAAAAAAATTGATTTTTAAGATTTTTCTTCTTCTGAAAGATAAAACATAAGAAGAAAGTAATTTCTGGCACACTGATTAATGAATATTTCTGATGCACCATGCGTGAAGTCATAAAAATTATGAGATTAAAACCTACACTAGTGTAAACGTAAAACGTAATCAGGAAGCATTTTAATCAGTATCAGTCTTAGTCAAGTATAAATACGATTCTGCAGTCACTATGAAAGTTCAGTTCATCCCAAGACGTGCAACGCTCGCATCACGATAACATAAAGTTTTACCAACCGGTTTTTAAATTCAAAATTTCGATTGAAATTTACTTATTTTAAATAAAACTAATAAATCAATAATGGGTGCGTTTCTGAAAATAGCTTCGATTTAATTCTCATGAGTCTCAAAATAATTAGGCTTTGTTATTTATAGCAAAATTATGTTACACAACTATTCATTTTTAAGTGATATTGTTAGTCTTACTGTTTAATTTTATACTAGAAAGAAATATATTAGAAGTGTTTATTTTTATTTCAGAAGCCACTAATTTTCCAGTTACTGATTCTGGAAACAGAAGCCGACGTTCTTCTAGTTCAGAAAAAATGAGAGAAATGGAAGAAATTAATGATATAGTTTCCGGAAAAAATATTTTAATCACGGGAGGGGCTGCAGGACTTGGACATGCGTTTGTCAATCATTTTCTACAACATGGAGCAAACGTTAGTATAATTTAAATAAATTTTTCTCTAACATATTAAATAATAATTAGTATATATATTATTATAATAATTTTAATAATATTATAATAATTTTGTATCATTTCTGTACAGAAAATTGCAGTTATCGATACGGACATTGTAACAGGAAATAAATTAGTAAATGCAGTTGAAAAATCTCATGGAGAAGGAAAACTTATTTTTGTTCATGGCGATGTCTCCAAACATGAACAAAATGTTTGTAAGTTTTCATTTAAATAATTCTTTAAAAATTTCATTTAATTAAAAAATTGTTTAATTATATAAAATATTAATTGTTTAGGTGCTTTTAAAGCAGCAATCTCGGTTATGGAATACATCGACATTGTGGTAAACAATGCAGGAATTTTGGACGAAAGAAGATGGGAAAGGGAAATTGCTGTAAATATTGTAAGTAAATAAATGAAATTAAATATCATCCAATAACATTTGTATAATAATATTGAATAAAAATTAATCATTTCTTTAATATTTTTTTAAAGGGTGGGATGATGTCAATTGCCATGCTAGCAGCAGAAAATATGTCAAAAGAAAAAGGTGGACGTGGAGGTATTTTAGTAAATATTGCTCAACACTTTGCCTTCAGGTGGACAGCACAACTTCCGGTTTACACGGGAACAAAATACGCTATTATTGGATTATCACAATCCTTAGCAGTGAGTATAAATGATTGTTATTTACAAAATATAATTTTTAAAAAGTTAATTACTTAGATTTCAATATAATTGAAATTTTGAATACCTAAACATAATTTTTTGGAAAGTAACAATTAATTTTAATCATTATTTTTCAGATGCAATACAGTTTTAACAAAACTGGTATTCGAGTATTAACTTTATGTCCAGGGTTGACAGAAACTGCTTTGACAATTGACAGTCCAAATAAATTGCTTTCCAGAGTCATGAAAGCTGATTTCGTGAAAAATCTGGATCAACTCCCAATACAAACGTAAGTTACAAAGCTTTTAATACTTTATTCATTTTAAATATTAAACACAATTTAAAATTGAATTCATTTTAAAATATATTTTTCAGAGCTTTTGTAGTGGCTCAAGGATTACTGTCAATCATGCAAACTGCAGAATCCGGCAGTATTTGGGTGATAGAAAACGGAAGTTCGCCCTATGAAGTCTTGGTACCTTACTACAAAAGTTTGCAACGCCTTTACAAAAACAATTTTACTGTAGTGGACACCGTAAAAGTCACTAAAGGTCGACCAATAAGAGAAGTTTGTGATAACACGAGAACAGGTTTGATGAGTTGTGCTTGATAGAACTTGAAAACTTTACAAAAAAAAAATATATATCTGCAAGTTCTTCAATCAAAAGTACTTTAAAAGTACCGAAAACAATCAAAAGATTTTATCCGACTGAGATTTTCAAACAAAACCTCTGATTCAGAATAAAAGCAGCAAATTGGATTTTTATATTGAAATCTCAGTTTCCCTCTGAAGCGAAATAAAATCAGAGTGGGAGGAAAAAAAATGGCTTTTGCTCTGTGATAATTCTTTAAAGCGAGAAAGAGTTATCGATGAGTTCAAAGCTTTGAATCTCAGTTCCAGTCAACTGGAAATGTTATAAAACTGACTGGCTCTTGATATTGATCGGAACCAGCTTAAACTGATAGTGATCGAAATAGATCTCAATTGTGAATTGTTCTAAATGACACTTAGACTTAAGAATAATAATAAATATTTTGATAAAAAATGCTAGCTGACTTCTAATTTAAATCCTCTAAAATGAATCTAGACCTGAATTTGTTCAAAATAGATTTAAAAACTAATGGACTTTAGGTAATAGATAAGATTATATCTTTCTTGATATTTTTATATATTATTCGATCGGGAATCACAATATTCGCTGTACAAAACCAAAACATTCACTGTCAAAAATTGCGCTCATTGTATATATCAATTATCTTCTCCCTTCTTGTTTGTAATATGTAAGTGCACGTGTAATCAAACATAAAACATGCGCTTTTTTTCTCGGTATCTTGCATTCACATTCAGCGACTTCATCATCATCATTTCCTTATTCCATTAACAATCATCTTGATTACGCGCGTAGCCTAGGAAGGATTTCGCTCCTACAGTATTTTAACTAAATATCTAAGTAGTGTGTATGTATATTGGTGCGACTCTCCGCATGAGCCATACAAAAATAACAGTCGTAAATGATTGGCGACTTACGCCTTCTTCATTTTTGCTCATTACTCGAGAGGAATATAATCATGCAGTAATCTTTTATCATATTTTTTCTCCTTAGATCTTTTTCAATAAATGTCGGATGCCAAAAGTAGACGAAAGCCTCGGATCGCGCGGACGACTTTCTAAAATGTGAAAAAGGGAAGTATCGAAGTCAAAATTACTCGAGTCATTTTAATGCGTTCGGCGAAATATGATTATAAATGAAATCTCAATAAAACAAGTTCCTCCTCATTTTTAGACATTGTTTCCCTCTTTCTTGAGATTCTCAGCCCTCCACTCATGGCATTCGACCTAGAAAAGCGACGTGTGAAGAACGGCTCGGCGCGTCCCGTTCATAAATCAAAAATCTTCTAGTAAATGTATAAAAGTAAAACAATTTCATATCCTCTTAACACACAACGCGGTCATCGTCTTAAATAAATAAAGTTTAGAATTCAAAAGATAATGACGTATTGTCCTAGTCTACTGGCGACAGGATGCGCATTCCCAATTTTTTCCGCGTACTTATCCGAAAGTCAAAAGGCCAGAGCGGCCTGTCCAAAAAATGGCGTGACCCCGCCTTTCAATACGAATCTTATCTGGCAAATTCGTACCTTGCTTGAAATCAAGTGTTTTTTTTTTTCTATTCGTTCGTCTTTAAGAGTTTAGAGGCAGTATCAGGCACAATCTATTCACTCTATAATGAACTCTGTAAGAAAAATTTAATAACTCGTTATCAAATTACAAGACTGAAACTATATAGGCATCGACTAAATGTTCCTCTGTAACTCAATATTCGAGGCACGCTTTTTCAACCTTTCAATATTTAATCTACAATTAAGCACTCGAAAAATTACTCGTACTTGTTGACTCGACGAGAAAATTAGTTACTTAGAGTAACATGTTTATCCTATTTATACGCGCAGGACTCTTACACCAGTAGAATTACCACTTGGCCCGAGTGTGGTAAAAAAAAAGAACCCCGAGCCGTTTTTTCCTCGCTCTGACAAAAATTTATGAACCTTTATTTTATCCTTATGTAAAGGGAGGAAGAGAACTGTACTGTGGACTCTCGTTTCGGTCCTAAATTGTCTCTATCCCCAATAAAAAACTTATTTACTCTCGTCTTCTTACAATTTCAAATATAAATTATTAAGATCCGAATTATTGAAATCGCGACCAACGACACTTGGATAAGCTGAATTTCATTAATTACAATAAATTTGGTATACGAAATCAGAGATTATTTACTGTAGATTTACTGTTTATTGCTTTTGCCAGGTCGTGGGTCGCTAAATTAATGCGCTCAGCGCAAATATTGAGTCCTGTGCGCCAGTAGTCTGTGCACGTTGTCGCGATTCATCACACGAAATTGAAATAATCTAGAAGTAGCGAGGGCGCTCCATTAATATAATCTAGATTAATTCATTATGATACAATCGCCGTTGACAGCCAATCTCGACACCATCAGTTCTTGATAGAGCGTGTATCGTAAAAATCTTACAGACTAGGGAATACTTATTTCATAGCATCGCGTTATTTATCGAGACGCTGATTTTTACGCTGTTCCGGTGACAAGCCGATTGGTTTGTTGTGGTTGAGTTACACTCGGCTGTTCGTTGGAGGCTCGGTTTTGGTTGGCGGAATTTATGTTATGGGATTGCTGCTGACCTGGTTTGCGATTCGGTCCCCTGCTGTTGCCTCTGTATCCACCACGGAATCCCATACCTGGAGCTCCATTTCCTGGAGCACCACCTCCACGATACATTCCTCCGCCTCCCATTCCACGGTGGTTATTGTAGTAACCACGTCCGCGGAAACCACCTCGTCGCATCGAGGAAACACCGAACGTCTCCGCATTCATCTTTCGCTCCGTTCGCCAATCTGTGCGCTGCGAACGTCTGAAAATATTTAAAAAAAAAAAATAAATAAATAAATAAGAATTAGTAATGTATTTCGGAATTAATGCAACAGAACTTACGAATAAATTATAAAATAAAAGAAAATAGTAATTAGCAAAACCCAAAACTAATTATTTTACACACCCTTTACTTCTTTCAACAGCTTCACAACTGATGTTGTCGAAAAAGGATTTCGTCTTATCATAATGTACCACATCAGACTCCTCCTCAGGCTCACCCTCTCCTGCTCCAGTTTCATTACCGCTGTCATCTTTCTTCTCATTGTCCGTAGTTACACCATCAATCTTAGTCTTTGCTAATTGTGACCTAGAAAATAATTTTGTTAATATTAGATTTACTTCAATTCGTAAAGTTGAAACAAGTAACAATAAAAAAGCTTAATAGCTTATTTATATATATATATATATATATATATATATATATAAAATGTTGGTACAATGCGTAAACCAAATGCGTAAAAATATTTCACATCAGTTTTAAATTTGCACCGTTTTAATCTCGCATGGATTCCACATTCGTGATTTCAAAAGTACTTAAAACCAACCCGGCACTATCCATGCGCTAAGATATTATCTTAAGCTTAAAATTGTAGATTTGATAAGCTTTCGAAATCAATTATATTAAACATGAAAAGGAAAGGAACGTACCTAAGCTCCTCGAATTCAGTGTTAGCTTGTTCAAAATCATAGTCGTTATCAAATTTGAGCGTGTTCTTGGGTTTGGCACCAGCGTTTCCAGGCTGATTGTTGCGGAAAGTACCACGGCCTCTTCCTCTGCCACGCATATTTCCTCGGTTCATCCATCCTCCACGATTTCCTCGGGGTCCTTGGTGCGGTCCTTGCAAATGCCCTGGTGGTCCATGCATCATACCGTCTTGCTTCGGCCCATCTCGCTTTCCTTCACTATACTGCGACATTCCATTTCCAGCTCTGGCACCTCCATGACTGTAATAATAAATAATTTCTGTAATTACTATGAACAGATTTCATAAAATTTTAAATAATCTAAATCCGTCTACTTTAATTTGTATGTAAAATCGAAATTTTAAAAATGTTGGTACTATTGGTAAGCATAATGCGTAAAAATATTTCACATCAGCTCTAGATGTGCACCTTTCTTTATCTTGCACGGATTCCACATTCGTGATTTCAGAGATACTTGAAACCAACCCGGCACTATCCATGCCACATTTTGAATGATTTAAAATTTTAATTTAAAAAAATTTTTCAAGGTTATAAAATTGAATTTAATTGAACAAGTAGAATTTTATAGTTATAGACTAATTTGATAGTATTATATTCTTAAATAAATCTCTAAAAATGTAAAAATACCTTTCACGATGTGATTGCTGTGATGCTCTGGCGTTAAGTTTCTCACCGATCTTTCCAACTCCAGATTGTTGTTGATGCTGTTGGTGGCCAACCTGAATTCCCTGATCAGCTGTAGGACTCTTTCTCGACATTAAGTTCGTAGTGGGAGTAGTTGAGCGTGATCCTCCGCTTATCAAATCTAATACGCCTAAATCACAAGCAAAATTATTTAAAAAAAAAACTTCATTAAACGTCCTCTACCAAAACAAAATTTCAGGAACGTCTATCGCAACAATTCCTAAATTATATTTCTCTTTTGAGCCTTTCTTAAAATTTCATCAATCAAATAAAATCCTCATCAAATAAGACTAACGCCTACACCTAATTCAACTGTTCTTGCTATTTCATATTTTTTTTCTCTGCATCTTGCTCGTGGCAACTGGCTGTGTAACAGATGAAAGCAAAAATTCAGCGTGAAACTAAATAAGAGAATTCAGAATTATATTTTCATGCAACATTTCAAGTTGGTGATAAAACGGAAACATCAATTCTAAAAAAAAAAAAGAAGGAAATGAAAAAGACATAAAGGTGTAAGTTAAAAAATAAATATCGAAGATATAGAAATTATATGGTGGATTTATTTTTGGCTTTTCGTAGACAACCAAAATAAAGAAGTCTAAATCTATAAAAAGAAGGTATTAGATCTTAAATAGTGCAAATTATTGAAGGATCGCAGCTTGTGTTCATAATAAAATTAAATAGATTATGTGACTAGAGTAACGTTCAAAAACTAAAACCCCAAAAAGAATCTGAATTGAAAAACAAAAGAGTTTCATATTGCTTTACACTAATAACCATGTGTTAATTAAGAACTCTACCATTAAAACATTACTGTAGTCACAAAATAAAGTATATACTAAAGCTCTTAAACTGTGTTTAAATAAAATTAATTTGAATCCAACTGAAGACATAAAGTAGAAGCAGTTATTTTAATATTAAAGTACAATTACCCTCAAAAGCAGAATTTAGTACGTAAAACGCCAAAAAGTTAGAACCACTCTCGACACCAGTTTTATATGAATTCACATTAACATTATAACAATGAAATATTTGATTAAAATCTTACAGCCTCTAATCTAATTATGTAATCAAATTTAATTACGAAATTCTAAATTTCAAAAAATATCCAATAGTATTGCTACTGAAAATGACAATCGTTTATGTAAATGATTCAAAAACAACGTTCACCAAAGTAAAAATAAATATTACTCAAAAAATTCAATTGTCAATTATATATTAAATAAATAAAAAAAGAATACAAAAGTAAAGTATTTTTTAAATAGAATAAAATTACAACTACGTTTATCTAATTCACTTTCAGACTAAATATGATATGTGAAATTCAAGAATATAAAACTCAATATTTCAGTTGAATGAATGCTTTCAATCTCCTGTTATTTACACTTACCTCAAAGGATCTTTTCAACGTTACAAAAACTGTTCATACGTTGAAAAAAAAACCTTAATGAAGTAAAATGTAAATGCAAAAAAGCCCAGGAATAAAAAAACTCTGTATAAGCACGCAAAATAAATTAAATTTAAACGCACACTAAAATTCTTTCGCAATAAATTAATCAATTACATTTCTCAATCTCTTTCTGTTGAAAATGATCAAAAAATCGAATTGAGCGAATCAATAATGCGATCTGAACAAAGAATTTCATTGGACGATAAATAATTGTGAAAGTGGAAAGTATTTAAAAAGCGTTACCAAGAAACAAGCAGCAGGCATGCCATTGGCCGATAATAATTCATAGCAAAAACAGTTTTACCATCTTCCACAGATTGATCTTTTGATAATGGGTCAACACTGGCCACCGGTTGTGAGTTTGGTATAGAGACGGTGTTTGGATCGGCATGGCCCAAGCCCAACTCACTTGGCTGTTTGTTTATTGATCCTCGAGGATCTCTGGTTGGCATTCCCATTATTGGACCCATAGCTCCCATGGGCATACCATAAGGAGCTCCATATTGACCTCCCATTGGACCCATTTGTCCCATCATTGGATGGCCATAACCAGGTTGAGGTTGATACGACTGTTGATTCATCGAAGCCTGGACTGTCATCTAAACAGAAAAATAACAACGAATTATAATAAAGACAATTTAGTAATTACAGTAGATGGTATTCAGAAAAAATGTAACTCTTAATTAAATAGTGCATCTTTTCATATAAAAATTGAATTTAATATTTTCCATTGTATCTTCATCCCTCTAGACATATTAGTATTTACATTTATTAAAATTCCTTGTAATAAAAATGAAACAGAGATCTTATAAACCAAAACTTGAAGCCAGTCATGTATTTGATGGATTTTGTCACATAATACTCAGAGATAAAGATGTAGCTTATCATTTCGTTATAAACTACATACACAAAGTGCGATGCGTAGAGGTATTTCAATTCAGAAGTATATTTCATTTAGTAATAAGGACGGAAAACAAGTTATTAAACATTTTTTTCTTCGTTCTATAAATATAGGATTTAGCAAAATAAATAGTGGAGTAAAGTTAAGTAAAACATGCAAGAAAATATCATCTTACCTGGACGATCGCTGGATCATTGGGTATAGTGTTGACATTGCTAACTACTCGAATATCCTTTATATCAGTTCCTCGGAAGAGGATGTACTCATAGACCTGATTTTGAGGTGCAACCGGAATCTGAGTTTCCCGATCCTCCGTACCAAAAGACTTCACTGTAAAAAATTGAATTCAATCTATTAATATTAATTGAATATTATTAGTAAAATATTTTTTCAAAATATGGGATCTGTTATAAAAGTATAAAATTTTAAAGTACATGAACAATTCAAATACAATATCGATAAAATTTCAATAAAAGTCTATAATTCTGTATCATTATCATTTATTTCAAATGCAGGTTTACGAAAGTTTGAAATTGAAGAACCTGAAATAGATTATAAGATTTCATAATCCTGAATCACCATTTCTAAATACTGTTATTTATTACTGGGCAGCAAAATTAAAAATTCAAAAAAAAAAAAATAAAAAAATAACACTTCAGAAAGGTTAAAGGAAATATCTAATGTTCCTGTATCTAAACGCAAATCATATCTAAATATATCTGAAGTGGAAATTTGAAAAGGGAAAAAAATAATTTCTTGACTTGGTCACAAACATTAACTAAAATTTCCTCAATCAGGCATGATATATTAAACGTTTTCTAAATAATCTGAAATAGATTTTAAAATTTCAGGATCATACATAACAATTTCTAATTATTTTTGTGTAAAATTTGCAATAATTTGAATTTCAGAGAAAATATAATAAAAGCTAAACTATTCATGATAAATATTACCTTCAAAGACAAATATCTGAAATTTATTTCTGATAGAAAGCCATTATAAAGAAAAAGGGACACGAAAATAATTTGCGTGACTCATATTCTTGATATTGACCACAAAGGTTTAAAATGCGAGAATTTCCGTTAGGATATCATGTAATCCGTATTCGCATATTTATATTTCGAACAAAATTCTCAAATAGAGGTAAAAGAAAAGACTCGGTTGTTAACTCAAGGGGAAGCAGGTGAACTCACGATGTAAACAAGATCGAGGGAAGCTTCATACAATAACAACCAAGAACAAATCTAATATTGAATTTAATCATCCAATAACGCGTGTTTGATTATTTTTCTTTCCA
The DNA here is from genome assembly GCA_904066015.1 of Synergus gifuensis. Taxonomy (NCBI): domain Eukaryota; kingdom Metazoa; phylum Arthropoda; class Insecta; order Hymenoptera; family Cynipidae; genus Synergus; species Synergus gifuensis. The sequence continues at coordinate 1,034,423 of CAJFCO010000081.1, forward strand.
TCTTCAAATGAATCTTAAAAATTACTCCATAAAGTAATATTCTTGTCAATTTTCCCACGCATTCTATTGACCCATTGAATTGAGTCCAACAAAGAGAAATCGAGATCCAGCTATAATATATTACATTCCTTTCAACATAAAAAAGAATATATTTCAAAATAACTGAAATTTTAGATTTTTTCAATTTCCATACCATAAATACAGAAAAAAATACAGAATTAGCCGCATTTATAATCGCTGTCTCAGGTCAAATGTATTTTGGTCTATATAAATAAGTATGAAAGAAAGATCTAGAAATGATATTTTTTATTTCATTTCGAGATAGAAGTTTCTTAATCAGGGCGAACGGACTCTAAAATATTCCGGGATGATAAATCCGTTACAAAAGACAATGATCGAATGACCCCAGTTGTTTTGCACCCGAGTGAACTTGCAAGGTAGCGGGAATTTAAGTAAAAAAGAAACTTCTTTGTCCGAAAGTGTGATTAGATGAAATTGCAGGTGAAATGAAAGAAATAAAAGAAGAAATTATATTACTGGAAGGGATAAATATAGAGAAAGCATTCAAGAACCGGGAATTGGAGCAGTAGGGAAGCAAAATTCGGTGTCCATCTTGGTTGCAAACTCACCGTTGGCCAAGGCGATGGTACATTCTTGTGGATCAACGGTGAAAAGCCGACCCTCGTAACGAATATCTGCTTTCGATATTAGGCTTATCTTCGAGCCCAACTCTGGCATTCCAGTACTCATCTTGAAACTTGATTTTTAGCACAGCGATTGATGCGATATTAAAGGATTCACGACACCGTCTGACGTAGTCTGACGACGCATTCGGGCTTCAGCTTCGGCACTACTTAGTACTTAGTAGCCTTAGTACTTACTCTACAGCTGACAACGCTGACAACGTCGCTGTCGTCGTCGCTCACTACGAATGCGATACACTACACTTTTGCCAACCGTGTAAAATTTCACATGCGCAGCAAATGATTTCATCTGATTTCGTAATAAAGTGATAGTGATGTTAATGAATGCCACCATTTTCTACTCTATTTTCTTAAATTTCGAATACTTTATTAGTGTTTGACTTTTTCGGCTTGAATAAATTTATATAAGACTCGTATTTGAAGTTCTACAACTTTTTGTAATATTACGTAACAAAGACATCCAAAGCTGAATTAATTCACATTTGAAAAAGACCGCGAGAATATCGCCTTGTGGTCACCCTGAAGAACTACATTACTCAACCATACCCTACAAAAATATCTCAAAAGAGAGAAAAATTAGGATAACAATAACAGATGATCGGATAAAATAGATCATTGTTAAAATGAATGTAAAGAAGTGTTTTTATTACATTTTTTACATATAATTGTTGCTATCCAGCTCTAACTTGACTAGCTCATTTTGCACATTGCACCTTTAACCAACATGGCGGCTTCGTTGGGACGAATTTGTCGATCGGGTCTTTTAAAAGGAAATAACGGGAGTTTATACAATCAAGTGAGTAGTTTGCGATATATTCTAGAATTTGGAATTAAATCTTCTTTATTTATGGATGAGTACAAGTCTCATTGTATTCAGCACTTGTCAAAGTGATAATTGGGTGGTTCAATTCTTCTGCTGACTGCTCGAATGACTGACTTGTCGGCTGCTATGACATTTTTCCTTAATAAAACTTTATTGAACTTTAATTGGTACTCCGCGTGGTATACCTGCTTTTGCAATTGAGCAACACTGCGAAGCACATGTATAAAATATTTTAAAGATACGTTCATTCATGTTATGTAATAGTGATTGCTATACGAAAAATTGTGATGCTGCCATGATCAACATTTGGGACTACAGAGCATACCTTCCTGTTTCTTCATTATAAAATAATCTAATTGTATAACCGTATATTTCTCTTTCCTATGTTCTTTCCAACACAATTTTTGTCTTCAAAATTTCCGAATTCGAAAATTATCCTTCTTTGTTTCGAAATATCTTACATATTTGGGCGCCAAGTTTGATGCGAAAATTTTATTAATATGTTGATAATTTGTAAATTAAATAGATTAACTATAATATTTTAGTCTAAATTTATGACATTTAGATGATAGATTTTATCAGAGTTAAATAATTGAACTTTGAATTGATTGTGAAATTTTGGGAAGGAAAATAAGTTTCAATATGCTTCACTGTAAAAAAAATTGTAGAGATTTTCTACTGTTTTTTTTTTGTAATTTTATCAAAATTTGTAAAATGACTTTTTGCAGCTCAGTGAAATTATCAAGGATCTTGTAAAATTGTCAGATGCAATGTAGAGTTTTTACAAATTTAGATAAAATTACAAAAAGAAAATCTATGTACATCTATGTAATTACTTTCTCTGATGACAATGTAAAAAGTAGGAAAACTATATAATTTTTTTAGTGTTGGTGCAATATTGAGCAAAAATCCATCACATAACTTTTGAAATGTTATTTTTAACACAATACAATGAATTTAAAAATCACGATATTCAGAATGTTGCATAATGCATTTTTCGATCGATAATTAGTTTTCGAAGAAATTAATTCCAAAATCAAATATTTTATTTTACTGATTATAAATGGAGTATTTTAATAAGACATCCTTGATGTAATGAAATTTGGAATATTGCTGACAGACCTGCAAACGATTATCTTAATGAATTTATGTTTCACAGACGTGCAATTTTTCAACAGCGAGAGAATGGTCCAGGGGTCGAAAGATAGTAAGTTCCTTTTCTTAAAAATGTAAATAAATTATTTTCTAGTTGAACCTGTTTCCAATCAATGTCCTTGTCTGTTTATGTTTATGTATCGTTAAAACATGTCTTAATTTGAATACTTATAGCACGATGGCAAAAGTTTTCATTGTTTCGCACATCAAAGAAGTCCCTTTCACCTTCATCCTTAACTGCATTCAGTAATCCTGTAACTTGCATAGAATACTTCGTTTTACTAAAGTAAGTTCTACCTACAAAATTTCCTTTAACCTTCTCCCTAAACAAAATTTTTAAATGAAAGGTATCTTTATTCCTTGAATGTTCTCCAATTCTAGAACGGATTATAAGAAATCAATATTATAAGTTGAATTTTGCACATTATTTTTTACATCTAATAAATTCTTCCAATAATTAATGGACTTAATGAACTATGCACTCTTAATAATCATTCTATAATTACAGTTTTTGACATGCATCGGAGTCGCAGCTGGGGGTGTCGGCGCTTTAATTTACGCATTAGAAAATTCAGTAAATGCAGATGAATTAGTAGCTCACCCACCTAACTACCCGTGGAGTTTTAACGGTTTTTTGGGCGCCTTAGACCATGCCAGGTAAAAAAAGACACATCTTGATCATGACATCTTTTTCGTAAAGTTGATAAAGCCTAACATTTAAAATATAATAAATTATTTTCAGTATGCGTCGAGGGTGGGAGGTCTATAAAAATGTATGCTCAGCATGTCATAGTTTGAAATATGTTGCTTTCCGGCATTTAGTGAACGTTACTCACACTGAAGATGAAGCTAAAGCTCTTGCGGAAGAAATCCAGGTTTGTTGATTTCACGTTTTTAAAACTGGATAAGTATTTTCTAACTGCAGAAAAGTTATTCTAAAAAATAATGAGTTTTTAAATTATAAATACTATAATTCTTATCGATTTATAAATCAGGTTCAAGATGGACCCAATGACGTTGGAGAAATGTATATGCGACCGGGTAAACTGTTCGATTATATCCCAGATCCATATCCCAACGAAGAAGCTGCTCGAGCAGCAAACAATGGTGCTTACCCACCAGATCTTTCGTTTATCCAAAACGCAAGACACAATGGAGAGGTAAAATTCAAAAATTTTATTCTCGAGTTAAAATTCTTTTCTTAATAAAAAAAAACACTGAAATAATTTGTAATCATTGCAGAATTACATCTTCTCCTTATTGACTGGATACTGTGACCCACCAGCTGGAATTACCCTGAGGGAAGGTCAAAACTTCAATCCTTACTTCCCGGGAGGTGCCATCGGTATGGGTCAAGTAAGTATAAGATATGTGTAAGGTTGAAATAAAACTATTAATTTTCTTTATATAATTATTATTTCATGATTATTGATCTTCGTTTCAGGTCATTTACGATGAAGTATTGGAATTTGAAGATGGAACGCCAGCAAGTGCTTCGCAAATAACGAAGGACGTTGTTAATTTCCTTATGTGGACTTCCAACATGGAACATGACGAGAGGAAGTTGTTGGGTCTTAAGGTAATTTGAATTGATTTGAATTTCCCTTTTAATTAAAATTTATTTATGTTCATTAAGTTTTTTGAATTTGTTTTTAATTTCGAATTTTTCTTTTTCTAGTCTATTGGAGTAGGAGCGATTTTGATAACACTTTGCTACTACATTAAGAGACACAAGTGGAGTGTCATAAAGAACACGAAACTAGCATTCATCCCTTCCAAGCCAAAAAAGTAAAGGAAGTGTTACTTCTGAATCAATTCAACTGTTAGCCCAGAAAAGTTGCTTGGAATACTAGATATCCGGGTGCAAACAGTAGTTTTATAATTTAAAGAATTCTGCAAAAAAAATAGATTGGTGGGGCTGGAAAACAAGACCTCATCTCGATAACCTCTGATCGTTCTCAAAAAGCCCTGAAATTCTCCACGCGAAGTCATCTAATGAAATGTACATAAATGCAAGCATTGACACTGATTGTCTTGTCAAATTAAATCGTTAATTCACTTAAAAATTTTCTACTTGTTTTCCCATCATTAGTAATTTTTTAACTTCATTAAAAGAAGAGATAGGTTAACTTCTTAAATTAAAAAAATCGTATTTATGCTTTAAATAATTTATTCGATTATCATTTTCTTTTAGCTAAAGTGTAACATAAAAATGGAACTCCGCCCCTGCACTGTATGAAACGTTCATCGGAATAACTCAATTATGTAAATTTACATTTCATTTTTGGGTCGCGTTATTAAAGTGTAACTCGAACGTGTACAGGTAACAATCGCTTACGACGTTTACAAATCTACTTGTGTACTTTTGAGTTATCTTGCTATAAATCTATTGCCACCGATACGTCAACCATGAAGCACAAAGAAAAATAATTGGACTATTGTCTGCTATTGCGATTGTCTCTAAATAAAAATTGACATAACGACAAGTGGAATGAAAAAGCATTCGATGTTATCTGATTCTTAACAGAAAATCTAGATGAAATGCTTCGGTATTGATGTGCCGTTGGTCGGAAACCTGTATCAATGTTTATGAACTGCGAAAAATTGCGAGTTCATATCGATTTTTCGATAATTTGAGCACTATTTCTATCGTTACATCTTTTTAATCAGGTAAAATTTTTGCATCCAAAATGAAACGCTCATTTCGTGTTAGACAGAAGGCTTTTCTTGGACGTTGTCTCAACCGACGATTAATAGATTGTGCTTTGTACACTCATGAAAGCGTTCGACCGAAGGCAAATTCATTCTCTACAAACCCACGGACAACTCAAGTGTAAGATTAGAAAGTAACCTTTAAAATTATACGAAAAATAGCTGGAATATATAAAAAAAAAATCGAAACACACAAGTAAAGACATCATCATACACAATGGCTCCTATACATAATTAGAATTAAATGCTGATTCAAAATACAGGCGAAAAAAGTTCCAGTTAAAAAAAGAAGAGACGAGAATGCAAAAATCGTTCATACTGATTTCATTTTATTACATTTCGCGTTTTCGGTTTCTTCGGGTTCAAAATATGACTTCTTGCTTTTATATCGATAAATCTTGTCAAGTCGAACCGGTATTTTCGATTTCCTTGTGAACTATCACCGCACCAATAAATTCGCTCTTTTTTGCTATATAGACTTGCACAAAATCTCTTATAAGGAAATTACTTAAGCGAAACTACGAATTAATACAATTAGGGTTCATTGGGAAAATATTCCGAAGAATCAGAACATATTTTCCTGAACTAAAAGTACAGATTCGACTTTCCAAGCAGTGTCCACCTTTTTACTCGCAAAGGTGAGTATTTCTTTAACGTACATCATCTCCGGGCACCAGTGCAATATTATTTGGTACCTTAGTAAGGTTTTTCTTCGAGCTAGGAAGAAAGAGGTTTACATGGTTAGGCTAAAAGGTGCTGCCTTCTGGCGGCTGAGAGAGTTTCATATTTTCCTTAAGGGTCATCAGGCGACGGAGCTCCTGGAGAACAGTTTTAATCGTATACTCCCGTTGCCATTTAGCCAATACAGGCACGCTACGATTATCCACCTTAAAAAAATACAACTCTTAATTCTTTTGAATCCCTTGACGAACTTATAATTCTTTTACTTTCTTGAATTATTTAATTTTTTAATGATCTTAATCTGACGAAGAATAAAATTTTTCATGCAGCAATAAATAATTTGATTTAATCACCTCTTGAGTCACAATTACTTAATTTTATAAAGACTTTCATAAATAAAATTCTCAAAACTATATTTTCAAAATATACGTTTGATATACTTGTAATAATTGTAAAAAATCATTCTTACCGCTCCAGTAGTACTATTGATGCAGTTCATGTTAATTCTGCTCAGAAATCTTACACTAGGGGCATCGTCTGGGTAATTTATACCACAATCGATTTTCAAACTGTACATCCTATTTTCATAGGGAGTCTGTAACAGAATTTACGCAATTGTCAATTATAGATTACGTGAGAATTCTATCATTCATGTTTTTAAATCCCATTAAATCCGATGGAATTATATTTTATACAATAATATTTTACATATAATAAAGTTTTATGGTAAAAAGAAACCCTAAGAATCTTTAAAAGATGAATAAATAAAACTGCTATGAAAAATTCAAAAAAGTTATGATCTATGTTTCTACAAAATTAATGTTCTTTTCCCAGAGAATATTCTCATAGTCATAAATCGTGCGCAAGTAGATTTTTTTGGACATAATCCTTTTGTTCCAAAATAATGTATTAGTAAAAATAAAAGTTAGTAATTTTGCACACCATAAAATGAATATATGCTTGATTGTATTATCTCGAATGTAACAAAGCGAGCATAAAATATACAACAACAGAATTCACAGGCAATATCTATATAGTAAAAGACTCTACACACGATATTAAAATATTCAGAGCATCAAGATCATATCAGCAAAAGTAATTATCCATAAAATAAAACTCCAGTCGCAAAGTCGATATAAAGACAATGCCACAATTGATATTATTTTCTCAAAATAGACAAATTGAATAGTAAAGGGAGGGAATAATTGTTCACTTGACAATTTTTGGAGCATTTTAATAACCAAGAATTTTCAGTACCCCCTGAAAAAAATATAAAGCAATTTAAATACAAAAGAGACTCTTTTTTTCTCAAGGCTGAAATTTGATAAAAGTAAAAATTATAAAAGTGTCCTTACTCTGGGTGGTCCGATGATCATCCCAGTCCAATGCGTGAGGGTCATATCATCGTCACTTTCCAAGCCCCAGCTTATCGTGCCATCGCCTACGCCTTTCTGACCCTGTTCAAGCTCCTCCAATAAACGAAAGTTTCTTGGGACAACTAAAGAATTCGACAGAAAGACGGAAAATTGAATTACACATAACAAACATTTTAAAATATATGGCTCCAGTAAATATAGGTTAAAAGCCAGCCCAATAACCTTGGTTCAAAAAAAATCCTGGAGCACAAACTTCTGAATCATGATACAAATTTTAAATTGGCGTCATTTTTGAGCATTGAAATATGACACAAAGACACATGGCTCGTCAAAACACATTTACACTAAAAAATAAAGCTTGACCGAAAAAATATGACGTGCTGTAGGCTAAAGGAACGACCTGTCAATTTTCCAATTTGGCTTAAAACTCGCTCAAAAATAACCTCAAAAAAAGCAGAAAACATGTTTGTGCTTGAAAACTTATATTTTGGAGGTGCAATTGGCGTGTTTGTGGACGAAAATTTGGAGAAAACACTCACCTACACCGGCCGTGGGTACCGCCATCTCGATTTCTGCGGTGTATTTTTTATCTTTAATTAAGGTTTAAGGTAGCACCGATTACGCAGAGGTTACAATTCCTGTGAAATTATCAAATCCAGTGACAAGTTTCACATTACCAGAGGCTGTGGCTTATAAAATAACACTGAATTACGAAGCGAAATCCACTTTACTACACTTTGGGCAACCTCCGTGAGGTTGTCTCGTTTGCTATTTTCACGAAGTCACGAACTGCCAGAGTTTACCAGTTGATCCGCTAAAGGCGCTTCAATCACACTTCCGCCGCCGGTACCGCCAGTTTACCGATTTATTTTCAGGAAATATGAGAGAAAAACAGTTTTCGCGGTTTTGTGATTCAGTTTTGTGATAAAATGATCAATAAAGTATAGTATTTGTATCTGTATTTTTTTATTTGATCTAAGAGTTCGGTTTTTATTCAATTTGTATGCGGTTTGTGGTGCATTTTTGATTCTTATGTTTTGACCGTTTTGACACAATATCAATGTTGTAAATTGAATTATTCAACGAGTATGGCGAAAAGAATCGAAAATGTGATGATATAAAAATAGTATCTGTTCCAAGATATCTGAAATTATGGAAGTCACGGCATGCGAAAAGTATATTATGAATATAATACATGAATTACATTCTTCATATTTTGAGGTTAGTTTTCAAACGTAGTTTTATATTTCCCGCGCGTATGGGAAAAACTTTATTTATTTTTTATTTATTTTTGCAAATATACATTGATTGTTGAAAAAAACATCAAAATTTGAGAATAAAATCTAAATTGATTATACGCATGCCCAAAAGAACCTTTACGGCTCTGCAATGTATATAATTTAGGTAAAAGAAATAATAAATTATAAGTAATTGCCGTTACTCTACAATATATTTATAATAATTTTTGTTTTTAATGAAAGAGTTTTATGAGTTTTAAAATTAAAATTAAAAGTTTAGTTTTTGATTACGTAGATGTTACATTTAGGTTACATTCGAATCTAGAAATTTTACTCCGAAAATTATACTGCATAAAAAGTTATCCTAAATGCAATTGCAACTTACTCTGTTTTCTACTTTATTTAATAATACAAAAAATTACATTAATAATAAGTAATTAATTGTTATTACATCATTTTTGTGTGAAAAACATTGATGAAATGTTAAACTTGGCGCTGAGATCCCTAAATAACTTTGAAAAAACTCTCTGACCAATCAGAAAAGGAAACATTGGCTGCAATTAATAATTAAATTTCGTGATTATAAACCTTATTGAATCAGTAAACTACTTAAATAAAAAATTTACAGTCAAATATAGTTAGAAATTAACATACTTTTATATATAGAGGGTCAGTGTAATATATTTGTTACACTAATAACAGACTAATAATGGTTGTTGTCAACTGGAAATCGCAGTAACGTAGTCAAAGATTTTTATGAAGAATGACTACGTCCCCCCTTTCCATATGTTCACTTGGGAATTTTCTTTTCAGAAAGTTTACAATTTTTAATTGCTTTCGAATTTCTTTGACTAGATTCGAAAACTATTACAATTTTATTATTTTAATACTATATGCTAAACATTTCCACTTAAAATAAATTAACTTTCCTACAAAAAAAATACAAATCCAGAAAATCCGCTATACAAATTCTATACCAAATTCAACAAATACTTTATTAGCAGTTAGATCATTTCTTTTTCATTTTTTTTTTTTCAAAATTTCCTTACTTCACCAAAAATAAATGTTAACTCACTAAAGAAAAAAAATTTAGCCCCAAAATTGTAATACGAAATACTAATCTTCTCAAATCTTCTATTTCCAACTTGCATCGTAGAGATAAGATTAGGTTTTTTTTTTTAAGTAGACTTAAAATAGAAAATCTAGTTACGTCCCTGTTGCTGAGAACTGGAAGTTTGAAGGTGGGGTTTGCGGGGGAGGGGGTTGCTTGTAAATGGCGTTGAGTTTAAGGTAGTGGGGAGGTCGGTAGTATCGTGCCGGCTGCGCAAGAGCAGCTTGTAAGGCAGATTTTTCAATAATGAACAACCCGTGGTATCTGTCAGTTCGCTAGTAGTGCATTTCGTTGACCATCGTTGACTCTCATGAGACTCGGTGTGCTTGGTTGTGCATTGAAATGTGCTTCAGTTAATACCAAAAAAAAAAAAATAAGGCTCACATCAAGGATTATTACCCCTACATAGGAAAAGCACAAACACATCCTTCTTAAATCAGGTATGGGAGGAGAAATTTTTTTTAATTTTTCACCTACCGGGCATCGAACTCGCGCATGCCACCTATGACACCCGGTTGATACACCTACCACTTTGCGTCATAATAAACAAACGAACGCCATTGACCTTTAGCGATCATTGCCTTCCGTTTTTTAAATTCACTCTAGGTCCTTGCACCCAGCATCCAGTCGAGCAGGATCGATCGTTCCTTTATAATTTCTGATCGTAATGAACATTTTCTGAAGAGTGGACTCGTTGTGAAGTGACCCCGAGAAGAGGTGCTAGAAAGAGTCAACAAACCCAGATAGAAACTTCAAACACTTTTGGAAACAAGTGCGCACACTCATATAGCCTTGTTTCCATCTTATTAGAGGATTTCCTTTTGTTAGGAATGACTTAGATGAGTTTAATGACATTAAGAAGGCCAATTAGATTACCCACAGATGTTCTCTGGTCCAGATTGATGCGTGGGATGTGAGGATGTACAATAAAGATTCTCTGATCGTTATTACCCATTATCTTTGATCAGTATTAATACCCATTAAATGCCTCGGATCATCGTCTGATGAAAGAGACTGAAGGCCTTCTTGTTTTTAAGGATCTTCTGCGAGGAATCAATCAGATATTGATTATTATCTTGATTATTGCAGAAAGAACAATGGTATTCGTCATTGTTCTTATAGCTACTAAGGACGCACATTCAGGATTGATTTTTTGCTAAGGTTAGCTGAAACCAACATCTCTGTGGACCGAAATCCGAACGTGTAATTATTTATAACTGCTTGGTGTGAGCTAATTCTTTTAACGAATAATCTTTTGGATTAGGTTATTTAATGAGTTATTTATCATAATTCCTTTGGTAAATATTACTTTCTGTTGTCTTCGATCATCTAATGACAGTGTCTGCAATTATTCTTGTTTTTAAGGATCAACTGCGAGATCAGTCAGATCAGATGTCGATTCTTATCACGATTCTTGCGAATAGAATAATTGTATTCGTCATTGTTCTCAAGGACGCTGAATGAGAATTGATATTCTATTAAGATTTGTCAAAAATCTGCATTTAATTAAGGTTACCAGTTTGTTTTCTTATAAAAATCATTGATTAGAGATTAACTCTATTGTCACAAAAATTGTTGTTTAGCTCATCTTTTTCCAAAAACTGTTAATCTGGATTCTATATAAAAGGTTCTACACCATAAAATATTGTCAAAATTGATAAAAGATCCATTATAGCTGTTCTGTTTTGTATTTGATAAACAAGATGAGAAAAGACTATAGAAGATAGGTTTCCTATCCATCTCATACAATTCTTGATAGATCTTGATTCCAGATAGTATGTAGCCTTCTTCAACACCTCAAGAGGGTAATTTCTTGGATAAGAATTTCATGCTTATTTAAATCTTCCTTGCCATCAGGTTTAGTAGAGCTATTTACGAGTCGCTGTACGCGTTTTCAAAAAGGAAGAAGATAATAAAATAAAATAAGAACAAGTTGCAATAAAATGAAAAAAAAAAAAAATGAAACTTGAGACGTTCTGCTAAATAAGGATGGTTGGTAATTGTGCTTGTGCACCTTCGGGTCAAAGAGAGAGTGGTAGTGTTCCGAAACAAAGCGTCCTTTCGCTTGCTCGATGTTCTCTCTTCTGCTGCCTCTTGTTATATTACAGTTTGTTTATAAAACAAGCATCTGTGCGTTGGTGTTCGAGTAATTACGTCAACAATCTATGATAGTTTTATTAGCACTTTGCAGCATAAGCATATCACAATCACCCCCTCAATTGTATCTTATCTCCATTTTGCTCTCGTGATTCCCCGTTTATACGACAAAAAGAACCTGCAGTTAACCAATGGGTCGAGTATCTCAGGCAATAATGAGCCAAGTGAAATACCACCTTTGAGATATTTAATTAAGATTGAAAAATATTTCTCTGGAAATTATAGAGTAAAGATAGTTAAACGTCATTGAAGTGTAATTCAAACTCTTTCTTTGGATATTTTATAAAAACTGGATGTCCTGTAATGACCTACAAGAAAAACTAGTATAGTATATGAAATAAAGTACACATCAGTCTCCTAACTGGGATGCAGTCAGAAGCACTGGATCTCAGTTGAATAAAAAGAGATTTGATATTTATAGAAACAAAGTTTCAAATTCTTCTTTTCTTTATACATATTTTATTTTCTTCAATCAGGTTTAAAAGTTTACTTGTATTAAGAATCGAAATCTGTGAAGTCAATTTAAATCTGGTTGCTATTAATAGGGAGTAAGAAACCGATCCTGAAATTATTGCTACTGGAACATTTTGAAAACGTACCTGCAGGGATCTATAACAGCCTGGAAACTGGTTAGATTGGTTTATATTTTACACGGTCACAAAATTTGTAGCAATCATCAGAAATAAATACTGCAAATATAGTTTTTCTGTTTTTTAAATGGCGAATGCAAATTTAATTTAAGATTCTTTATCAGCTAAATTTAGAAAGTCGATCGCTGCTTGATCATGAAGGAAGAAGAAGCTTCTCTGGACAATAGGTCAAAATTATTTTTGTACTCCTATGTCGGGCTTTGATTATTTATAGGACGCGGTTCGATATGTAAAATGTCAACGTGTCATGTACCGGTTAACGAAGTTCTTGGTTGGTTTAAAAATTGTTCAAGCTCCTTCGATTATGTTACATAACATATTTGAATTGCTTATTGCAATACATCAATAACATTCGAAAACATTTAAAACTTGAGATTGTTCAATTTATTTCATTTTATATAGAAAGCCCTATTTAGTATGCAATGTTTATAAATCAGTCATATTTATAAATCAAACTCGTAATAGCGGAACGTAACTCTGCACTCCAATTTTATTCACATGAGTCATGAACCGCAAATTCTCGTTAGAGTTGATAAAAATATATTACGTTTTATTCTTTTAAAACCGGTACTCGAAAATAGTTGCTAATCCTAAAATATATAATTCACAATTCTCCAAGGTTACAATCTTTTTGTAATATGCATTCACCGAGACGAAATTAAAAAAAAATGAGACTGCAAAAAAAAATAATTTGCGACCCAAATACTTCCTGTGTGCGATCGACTTTGACCGAACGAGTGGGCGTGAAAGACGTGAATGAGATTGGGAATCAGTATAGCTAAAAACACTATATCTTTATTATATCTATTTTCTCTAGCACAGATAGAATAGAGAGACATGCGTAACTGTCACTAAATTAGCGGTACCGTTAAGCGGTACTTTTTCAGAAGAACGGCTCCTTGAGAAATTTAAAGTAAATAGGCAGGTAAATTGTTTGTTTGGGCCGCGTGACTTCACTTTTAAAGAGAGAAGCAACTACAAAACTAAAATTGAAAAGAACAGGAAAAAAACCGATATTTCCAAGATGGAAAAGTAGTGATTGATTGGACTTGACAAAGTGCCAACATAGCATACGCATATGAAATCGAAACTTTCTTTCCTTACGGATTTGACATTGGGTCTGATATATATATATATATATATATTATATAGGTACATATACATATATATTATTAACCCTCGAGCACACGCAACAAACATTATGCGCGTCCAGGAAGCTTTCACCTCCTCGAAAACACGCTCTTACGAGAATCACGACCATTATCTGTTTTATTGACTCCCACAGCCTCTAAAGACTAGTGAGTTTACATCTTTCTTAATTAGCTTTTTGCATAGTTCCCATTAGAACTAATTTTTTTTTGTTAAAAACGCTTCTGCCGCTGCGTTATGATCTTTATTACAAGTCTTATAGTTTTTCCTCCAAATTCTACCGTTTGTCCCCTGTTTTAAAATTGAGAATCATCTTTTTTCGTAGAATATTTCAATATTTAGTTAAACAGGGTGGCTACATGACAGAGAAGTCAGGGAAATGTCAGAGAAATGCAAATAGTTGCCCGGGAAAATAGAAATTGAATATAAGATTTTATATTTTATTTAAGAGATTTTAGAAACTTTACAAGGATTTCTAAGGATTGTAAATAATTTCCAGGCATTTTTTGAGATTCTGTAGGTTTTTAATGATTTCAAGAGATTTTCAATAATTTTAAAATATCTTAAGAGGTTTCTAGGAATTTAAAGGGATTACAAGAGATTTGTATAATATTTAAAAAATTAAGTGGAATTTTAAAGTACTTCATGAAATTTAAAGAGATTTTTATGTGAAATTGGAAAAAATTTTAAAAAGCTTGTAAAACTTTAAAGAAATGTTTCAATAGTATTTTTACTGAAAATTTGTTCTCATTTTTAATACTTTTCTGTCAGGGAAATTTGTCTGAAAGTCAGGGAAATGTCAGGGAAATTCAACTATTACATTTTTCTCTAAAAATTCAACAAGTATTTTGTTGAAAATTTATCATTTTGACTGATATTTGAGCTATATTCCGTTGAAAATTTACATTTGAAATAGAAAATTCATTTTTTAATTGGAAATTAAACTATTCGATAGAAAATGTACTTTTTTGGATAGAGAGTTTCTTGTTTTCAAGGATCCTTAAGGACATGTGAAACTTTACCATAAGAGCAATTTAGTTTCCGCAACTTTACGTTCGCAATAATAAATGTTTTTCACTAAAACTAGGCCATTTACCTCCGACTGTAAGAAACTGAGGTGAATGGCCTAGTTTTAAGGAAAAATATTTATTATTGCAGTACTATCATATAGTATTTGTGGAAAAAGTTTTCCCCCTTCTAAATTTCGAGGAACGGGTAACATCACTATACGGACTTCCTCTTTGGCTAAGGGGATGTTGGATGCTGCAGTTTGCCGTAGTTTGAGAGGAAAATATACGAGACCATTTCGAACCGTTATACCCTACACGCTATAATACTCGATATACGTGCAAATAATACCCACAACGTTATAACGATATAAATAATAGTCACCTAACTATCGATTTATCCACCCATGAATTCGAATCCCTATTAGTGTCCACTGTTCCTCTACTACAATATTTATTTAGGTTCTTCTATTACCTTTGCCCGAATCTTCTGTAAAATAAAAGGACTTTTTATTTGATTCTTTCTTCCTATCATTTCAATAAATGAATTAATAGGAATTTAGAGTTGGTTTATGGAAAAAAAAATTGGTTTGGTGGAAAAAAAGTCACAGAATATATGGAAATCTTACGTTGAATATATTTGCTTCAGCTGGTGGTGTCGTAACATAGAGATTTATGGTCTTTGGCCTCTTTTCATCCGTTTGCATCCCCCAACTAATGACTTACTCTGAAAAGGGGATGATGTCTAAAATGGGAACGTTCCAATTTCGCTCTGGGTATAAAATCTATACATGCTATACTTAAAGAATTGATAAATCTATTGAGATAATTTCTTATATCATGTTTTATTTCGATTTAAAAGAAGAATGGAATATTATGGTTGTCCAGTAGTACTGAATCTATAAGTGTTATTTTCGACTTAATTATCGTTGCCTAACGATCAATCAGAATTCCCCTGTCTCGTCATTATTCCAACCGCGTGAATCGAATCGCTGGTGTCACAATATCACGCATACTTTCATCGATTATCATCTAGCCTTCCTTGAAATCACATATTAGTCTCGCATTGCAGTTTATTTCATTCAACGAACTTTCTGATTTCGCTGAAACTGCATTTGTACCCTTCTTTCAGGTCACACATTATATTTTAAAAATGTGCTAGAGATTATGTTCTTATCAGCTCTTTTATATTGATTTATCTCCATAAGTTACAAAATATTGCGATTGCATCTGCTCTATATTCCTTATATCCAGTAAAGATAATCTGAGGAAAATTACGAGTAGAATATGTAGATTTCAGAATGGTTTTCAGACCCAAAAACCGAGCCTAAAACTTAGAGTGATTTCTTTTTTATTGATTTTAATTATTAATATAATAAATTTCATGTAAGTATATTTAGAATATTGTGCAAATCTGAATAGCAGAGCTGCAGCTTTTATTGCAAAAGTTCATCTTGTGTTTTCACGTTAGTAATAAAAGGGGCGGTTCTTTTGTGAGAGATGCTTAACAATAATTCATATTGGAAATCATTTTCGCAATAGGCAAACTTAACTGGGCATTTTAGATGCGTGCGCACATGTAATCAATAATATACGTCTTGCTCACGTTTACATTCTGCACCTCAATTTGAAGCGAACAGCATTCAAATTAAATTACACCTTCTCTCATGTTTGTATAGAAATTATGGTTTGAAGGAAAAAAAAGAATCTAAAGTCTCTGGTTTACTTTACGAAAATTCACAGCTTGTTTCACTATAACGTTATAACACTTGCTTTCTCTGTTTATTATTCACTTCTTGCATAACATGAAACAAGCAAGTTTGTTGTCTGTTACTTCTATTGTTTAAAGTCTAACATTTATTGTTATATGGACAGTTCAGATGCTGCTATTTTCTTTAAATTTACTTATAAATTTAAATCGACTTTCGACGGATTAAATTAGATTTAGGTCAGAATTTATGACATATTCAGAAGCCATAGGGGTGTCAAAATTGGATTGATTAATTTGTGTTCTTGACTTACTTTTCGGAAAACAAGGAAAACAGAATTTATAAAAGTACAATAGATTTTCATGCTGTCAGTTTGCCAATTCAGTATACCTATATTTTTTTCTGTTGTTTTTCTGATGTTAATATTACTTTTTAATGACTATTTCCCAAGTGTTTTACACACACATTTACGAGTGTCATTAAGTAAGAATATGTTCAAAGAAGACAAAAAATTGCAATCATGCTTGGTTATTATCTTATACAATTTTCTGTTAATACGTGTTATAGGTACTGAAAGAAGTACCATTTCGGAGTACTCCAAGACAATAACGACGGCCATTAGCTGTATAAATGATCCTGGCTGGATTCATGCCAATCCTGCAAGAAAAGTTGAGATTAAGAAGTTTATTATATGTTGAGAACGAATTTTCCTTTCACGCGCGACCTTCCGCTTAAGATTTTCCTTTCTTTTCCGAACAATGGAGAATTCTTACAAGGAAGTTGACATGTATTTGCCATCCGATTCAACGCCGCGACACAAAAGCGTGGAAAAAAATATATAAGATACGATACAAGAGGCTCTTGAAATCGAATACGGAAGAAGAATTTGCATTTGTAATATTAGATTTATTTATTCAAAGATCAAATACAAATATTTTGTATTTTGTTTTTATAAATCTTAAAATTATACGAAAACCTTCTATTACTTTCAGTAGTTTTGAAAAGGCAAAGGAAAGTGATAGGCTGTAAATAATTCGTTTCTCCAAATTTTTACTCGGTCATAAACTTTTGTAAAGACTGGTAATCCTTCTGTGGAGTGGGCACTGTGAAAGGCATTCACTATTTTTAAGATTTTGACCAGGACTATAGATTTTCGAAAAATGTAGAGTAGGAGGTTGTTTACCTTTACCTCTCTGGGTTTTAAATTTTATGAGGGATCCATAACCGTTTATAATACACATTTTCACGGAAGAATTTCTCTGTCAAGAATTCGCGATTCCTGGAGGCTGACGAGGAGGCTGAAGAAGTTCCTCGACCCTCGAAGGACCTCTGCTTCCTTATTTAGGGTTCTTAACTTTTCGCCTTTTAAATCATCCATGAAGTCCCTATTTCCGTTTTTAGTACTCGAGAGAGTGACTGAAGGAAGTAAATCCAATTTCCTAACTTCAGAATTTTATTCCTTTAAGCTTTTTAAAATTCAAATGGGGAAAATATATTATATGAAACTTCAATGCCTCTTTCTGTACTTATACAGGGTGGCCACATGTCAGGGAAATCATGTGAGTAGTTTTCAGGGAAAATAGAAATTGAAATTTATTTAAGAGATTTAAAAAAATTTCCAAGGATTTCGAAGGATTATAAATAATTTCCAGGCATTTTTGAAATTCTCTGGGTTTCTAATGATTTCAAGAGATTATCAATAATTTTAAAAGATTTTTAAAAGGTTTCTAGAAATTGAAAGGGATTACAAGAGATTTGTATCATATTTAAAGGATTTAGTGGAATTTTAAAGGACTTTGTGAAATTTTAAGAGATCTTTGAGAAAGTTTAGGGAATTTAAAGAATTTTAGGGAATTTTAAAGTTACTTGTGGAATTTTGAAGGATTTTAAAAGGCTTGTAAGAATTTTAAGAAATTTTGATTTTTTAAAAGTGATTTTAAGGGATTTGATTGAAATTTTAAGAATCTCACAAGGTTTTTATGATTTATAAAATATTTTATAGAATTTTATGGAATTTCAAGAGGTTTTCAAGAATTTTAAGAGATCTTTACGTATTTTAAGAGATTTTAAAGTTTCTCGTGGAATTTTAAAGAATTTTAAGAAGTTTGTGAAAATTTAAAGAAATTTGACATTTTTAAAATGATTTTAAGGAATTTAAATATTCCTCATGGAATTAAAAAAAAGATCAAAAATTATTTTTGAGTTTTGAAGGGTTTTGTAAGGTTTTTGTTTCCAAGAGTTTTTATTTAAAGGTTTTAATGTATTTTAAGGAAGTTCAAAGTTCCTTATTGAATTTTAAATGATTTCGCGAGATTTTTATGATTCGTAAAAAATTTTGTGAAATTGTAAAGGATTTCAAGGACTTTTAATAGATTTTAAAGAATTTGTGACATTTTATAGAATTTTAAATATTATAGTGAAATTTTAAGGAATTCAAAGCTGTTTTTAGAAATTTGAAAAAATTTCATCGAATTTTAAGGTGTTTCTAGGAATTACAAGAAATTTCAATAAATTTTAAGAGATTTCCATGGTTGTCGTAAATTTGAAAGATTTTTACGAATTTTAAGTGTTGTGAAGTGATTTTAAACGTCAGGGAAATGAAAAAATTGAATCTTGTAGCCACCCTGTTATAAAATTATACATCAAATGTCGTTGACCTTTCGCATTATTTTTCAAGCTCTTTTCCTTCTTTTTCTTTCGTTTTACAGTTTACATGTGGCATTGCATAAGAGTAGGAAATAAGACTTGATAAGCTAATCTTATTCCGTATGAAACTGAATTCTGGGAGCCTGAAACGAACTCCGTAGATGATTTTCTCCGAGTACATTAAGCATACATTCGCCCCACTTGAAAGTTCTTTGTGTACCCTTTACTTACATAAAACGAACGATACGCAAAGACCGTGTTCATTAAGTATGCGGCGAACGGGCTTCATGGCGCATATATACGAGTTAGGGGGACCCATGCTCTGGGGTGGTTGTACTATTGATTTTTTTCACCCTGTTCCGTTGAATTATCGAGAGTCCATATCTTATGGCCAGTTTCTGGCATTGTGCCCTCGCTACGCATATATACATTTATATACATTACATATACAGTAAATACACAAATT
>CAJFCO010000081.1:1062344-1248081 GCA_904066015.1 Synergus gifuensis
AAGAGGATATATATATATATATATATATATATATATATATATATATATATATATATTCAGACTTCTTCATATAGAAACTATAAAAACATAAAAATAAGTTAAAGATTTTAAAACATTTTTATTGTAGCATTAACAACTTAGTTTTGACCGATCCCTTTAATAGCAATATAGTCGTCACTGCTATTGCAGCGACAATAATGCCAGGCAAGAATTTACAACTGCATTAACTTTCTTTCTAATTAGGATGCGCTTTTTAAATTTTTTAAGTGATATTTATAAGCGTATTAATATGAAAAGTGAATCAGGTTATTCTGTAAAATTATGAGAGAAAATGACTTGTATTTGCACCTTTTTTTAAAAATAAGGAGTTAAAGGCACAAAAGGCATGTGTTTCCTGAATCATTTCTCCCTTTTCAATTCCTTTACGCATGCTGATTCCCATTAAGATAAATAAACCAATTTTCTCGCTTATTATAATTATCCCAACCGACTTCGTCGACTCGTTAGTGAACAAGCATCTCCTGTTTGTTTCCTCTATCTCTCTCTCCTTTTATTCATCACAATTCTTTTTTACTCTCTGTTTTTCTCTCCTTTAAAGAATCAAGCTCTGGAAAAATGGCTTGAAATTTACGTAGAAACACACCCTCACACTTGCACGAGTGCAGCTCATTGTCCCTGATTGTCTCTGTGAATGCATGTATACCCTGGCAAAAAAATCTTTCAAAGGCCACGTTGATGCTGCTATATCAATAGGTTTGGTAGCAAGTGAAGTACGCTTAGTATTTGCACTTTCCTCACCCCTTTTTTCACGCACCCGCTTCGGGGATTACCTGTCGATGTTAAAATAGAGAAAAAGAAAATAGATAGAGAAAAAGAGAGGGTGAGATTATCTCTTTCTGGAGAAAAATAGGAAGAAAACCAGTAATGAGAAAGCGAAATGGAAAGAAATCCCGCTCTTTGTACCAATGGAAGTTTGTAGAAGTAATCGCAGAAGCAATTAGAAAAAGAGGCGAAGGCTCAGTACAGAAAAAATGTTGGAAAAATTCTTCAAGTTAAAATAGGTCAATTTCCTAGCTTGCATCTTTCCCCTATTATTGTTCTTATGGTTCTATAGTTTTACTTTTCCATTTTCTCAATCAAAATACGTGGAAAAAATTAGTTAGAAATTTTTCTCGACTGTGGTTGACTTTTAGAAAATTGTTTTAGAATTATTTTCTGAAAAGTATTTGGAGATTTTAAAAAGCGTTATTGCAAATATGAAAACTCTTGTTCCATACAAAAGTCGATGACAGTCAAGGAAAGTTTCGAAAAATAATTTTTTCCGTGTATATTTCCAGTTCTTTTCCTTTACCACATTTCCGCGAATACAGGTGTAAAATAGAGGCTCTCGAGCTTTCAATAAAAGTGTGACAAATTCGTGCAAGCTTTGCTGATATTGGGACACTTTTTACCGAAACGTGCCGACAAAAAACTCGTATTTCGTGTCTCCAGGTTTATCGTTCAAGGGCGGGTTGCCTACCTGCATTCGAAACTGGAGAGCGGAAGAACTGAAGAAGTAGAAGAAAAAAAAGTCAGGATGAAACGATGAATGGGGGAACGATTTGTTAGAGTGGACGAGGATATTTATATTTCTGTTTTGTCTTGAATGTTTCAATTTCTCGAGAAACTGTCTCTTCTAATCTCTTCTTGTGTCTTCTTGTGTGCGTGTATTGTGTAATCCACTTGTCCGTCTATCGTCTAACGAGTTTAATGTCTCAATTGAGATTAACCTGAGTTTACTAAGTTATGAAAATATAAAAAAGTGAACTTCACGGTTGACTAAGTGGTCTTGAGCGCGGCTTAATAGCATTTTCAAGATATTGAGCGAACACGTAACCAGAGTGACGCTAGGTGGAAAGGTTACTGCCCTTAAAACGTGTCCGAGTGCTCCAGAAACTCCAAAGCATCAACACAGTTTCACAGACCAGGTTTTCTAATCTACCTTGCTCTTCCAGCTTCAATCTTAGTGACGCAAGAGCTAAAAAAACGCTTGCAAATTCTATTCTTGGAACCAAAAGCCTCAGTTTTCCAGGAAAGAAGTTTCTAAAAAGAAATTCTAAAACAATATTAAAAGATCCACCTCTTGAGAATTGAATTTTTTGCAATCAGTTCTTTTTAAATATCAATTTTCTCTAACCTCATCTGCAGCAGGATGTAATTTCGAGGCATCAGGAAAGAAGTAAAGTTTCAATCAAGAACTTGCTTCTAATCAACCTTAATTCTATCTCGGTTACATATTATGGCTTGCTGTTGTCTTGGAACTACGTTAATCGCATCTTCCGGATGAAGTGCGCTGCAATCAGCGATATCAGATCGATACTGAACGATTAATTATTATTTCCTATCAAGGTATGTTATATAGGCGATAACGTGTATATAACGTTATACAAACTGCAACCAGAATCGATGCAAGCAAGCTATAACAGTAACTCGATAAGAGGGCGATTAGCGACTTAGAAGGGCCCTTCCTGAGACTTCACGACGCCCAAAGAGGAAGAATATTTCTCCCTCCTCCAACGTGAAAAAGACATCTCGAGTCTCGACGTTCTAGCCGATGTTGTTTCTGTTCGTTTGTGCTAATTCCGTCGCTGCTCGTTGTTCCGGAAAGCGCACTGCCAAAGCTTTGTTACAGGGGTAGTTTCAAAAAAACGGAAAAAGTGAGACCGAATCGAAGTAAAGGTTGGGGTAGAAAAAGAGAGGGAAAAAAAGAAAAATAGGAAAAAGTAAAAAGCTGAATCACAACCCAACCGAGCTCTCCCTAGTTTAATAAAATTTATCGGCTAATCTTCTGTGTGCTTTGATTTTAATTCACATGGCTTCACACAAATACCACCATTCTTTTTTGTTCACTTGTTTTTTTTATTTTCAACTCATTTCTCGTGGAACAAGCAAAACTTCGTAAATAAGTTTTATTTTTGTGGTAGGGTTGTTGGATGTCTAATGCTGAAAAAATGAGGATTTTTGGAAATTAATAAGTGGAAATTGTTTATTATCTTTCGACATCCTTCGAAATCTTCCAAAATCTATGAGATTATATCTATATAAAACGAGCGAAGACACAGAATAAGCTTTAATTAATTTATAATAATTTAAGAAATTATTATAAAAAATAATCGTATAGCCTCGAGTGTAGCTAGAAATTGAGGTTTTCAGTAACTGACCATCCCTTTAATACGAAGGTATCGATCGTCACGTAATACGACACCTTCCACCTTAGAGTTATATATCGATTGTCATTGCACGAAGGAAGTGCACAAGAGACGTACGTTACATACCATATGAATCGACTCAAGCAAGAATGGACGTATGCAGTTACATGGCCACTCGTCTCTTTCAGAAAACTCTTATCAGACTTACAGCAGAACTTGTTGCGAATATTGATTTCTTTCTATTAAGATTAATCTATTCACAATATGCTTGTGCATCCGCAATAGTTTATATTTAATAATATTATCATGTACAATATTTAACACGTGATTTCTATTGTATTACCTCCCATTATGAATACATATATTTTTCTACTGAATATCTTTGACATAAAATTTATGGTTTCTAAAATTAGTTCTGCTTTAAAAAACTGTCTCTTCTTTAATATAATTTTATTCCTTCCTCAGTCAGCTTTTTCAGCTTTCAGCAGAAAATTTTACTGAATTTTCTTCCTGCCCGGAAATAATCTTCCTTTCTTTAATAAATTAAATGACACTCAAAGGTGGCATTTCTTTCCATTGAACGAAATTCAACAAAGCGAACATCCTCCACCGCTTCTTTTTAGTTTTTACACTCAACTTTGAAATTACAATGATAACACAAGAGGGAGAACCACTTTTTTCTTCTCTCGTAGTCAGCAAGGATTCTGAATGTTTAATGTGGGGGAAAAAGCCCGATTCAGTGAGGGTGGCGAACGCATTTGAATTGTCCTCCCTTTCTGGTTGATCAAACGAAAGCAGAGAACGTTTAATAATGTCGTGTCAGGTCAAGAAATTTCGTCGCCACATGTGCGAATCAGAGAAGTAGACTAATGACTTTAAATCTGATTAAAAAAAAAAGAACATGAATTATCTTTCATAAACAATTCACTCTCTTAATTTGAATCAGCGATAAGTATACCACTGATTCAAATCAGCGTATATACGTTGATGAACCAGTGAATTTCGCTGATGAATCAGTGAATGTCACGCCCTCTATCAGCTATATTTCACTGATTCATCAGTGGAACTTTCGCTGATTCAGATTTAGAGAGCATGAAATTAACTTATTTAATGAACCATAACAATCAATTTCAATTGCAAACAATTTCCAATAATTCAGTGACGAAAAGTCTTTCTTCATTCAATTAGCTCGTAATCGCTAAACTATAATCAAAAGTAATTTTGTTACGTTGGATATTGAGTTATTCAAATGAAAAATGATGGCAGATAATAAGGATTGTGTCATTTCGAAAGAAAATGTTCGATTCGCAACATCGCATTAGTAGTAAAATAATAAATACTGAATTTTAACGCATATTAAATTTTCTTTATGATCACGAATCACGACGTATTGCATGTGAGAGAAGAAGCGTGTAACCATGTAACACGGATACGCAGATAGCGTATCGCAATTACTAAATGTATTAAATTCTTAGAATCAGTCACAGGAGGAGAAAATATGCCTAAACTATTATAAAACCATTTCTTCTTGATTGATTCCATTTTCGTAAATTTCTGATTTCTTTTCTTGTGAAAAGTATTGAGCCAACGATCCTTGAAAAAGAATTTATTCTCTTTTATTAACTTTTACTTCGTGCATATCGAGTTTACAAACATAGAGATTTTCGCATTTATTAGAGAAATTTATAAACAATAGAGTTACAGAATATTAATGTATAACTTTAATAATTACAAAGAGTCTTCAGGTAATACAAACGGAGCTAAATGGCCTAATTTTAGCAAAAGATTATTATTATGTGCATAAATTTGGTAAAACTAAATTTGCTCTTATGGAAATTTGAAGCGATTTTAAGAGATTGTAATTATTTTTAAAAGATTCCGTAAAATTTTTAGAAAATATCAATAGCATTATTAAAAACTCATCGCATTTTTACTTCTCTGTCAGGATTTGTCCAAAATTCAGGAAAATGTCAGGGAAATTTATAAATTGAATCTAAAAAATTGAAAATTGACATTTTTAAACTACGCCACGAACTACATATTTAAAAGCACGTCTTGAAAAAAATCAGAAGTACTGAATGCTCGTTAAAACATATCCCCGTTTCCACGATTATCGCTGACCCGAAACTCCTTTTCAAAAAGTGAATAATTTGTAAAATGAGCACCTGGATTCATTTGGGGTGGAAATATAGTACTTCTGATAGTACATACAATATACGTAAAAGCAGGGATTCGATTTGGTGGGAATTAAGGTCATTGCGCTTTGAGAGCAGGCAGGAAGAGGTCGAGTGTTCGCGAGAAAATCTCAGTCTATATTTCTTCAGTTTTCCACGTTTTCAAGTTTTATATGTCGATAGATTGTGGGAGAATGGATTGCCCGTGTTATTGGAGGGTTAAGTGCATCTTATGCTTCAACTTCAACGTCGACCTCTTCTGTCTTGAAAACGACGTCTATTCTTCGCCTTGGATCATGAAAAGACCAGAAGGGAACCCAACTCTTTGATCACGTGACTCATGGATGTTCCTTGACTTAGTCATGTTATGTGCTCTCTGCCGAGTCGACCAATCGACTGCAAGCCACAGGTATTCACGGTTATACCTGAATCACTTTCGAGACAATGAGTTATGATCGGTCTTATTGTTTATCGTCGCTTGTTTCGGTTTCGAAAGTGTGCGCCTTTTTTTATATAACTTTTCTTTACGACGCGTCAATGTAATTTTCTCTAATGTCCTACTATCTTAACTGGATATCCATTATTGATAAAATATAACCCAGTTTTTTTTGCAATTAAGAAAGGGTCCAGGCACTCCAGAAATTATTGAGAAAGTTGCAAAACATCCGCTACCTCAGGGCTCAGGCAAAATAGAATTTCAAGAAAATGAATGAAGAAAATATTTTACTCTTTTTGGGAAACTCCATGCCGAATTGAAAAAGATATTTCGTATTATTAATCACCATATTGCGCTGCACTTGTAGTGTCTCGAAATGCAGGAAATTTAAGGGTATGTGATAAATTACCGTAAGAGTAAATTTAATTTCGCTAATTTTACGTTCGAAATATTAATAAATGTTATTCTCAAAACTAGGCCATTTACCTCCATTTCATAAAGACGGAGGTAAATGACCTATAGTTTCAGGGTGGCCACAAAATTCAATTTTTCAATTTCCCTGACTTTTCCCTAACTTTCAGACAAATTTTCCTGTCAGAAAAGTATTAAAAATGCGTGTAAATTGTCAATAATAATACTATTGAAATTTTTCAAAAATTTCGTATAATATCATTTTAAATCTCTAAAATTTCCTAGTTTTTATATTCTCAATCTGAAAAATAAATATATGTTGAAAAAGTAATTTTTTTTACTCATATTTTCAGAATTTATGTAGTATGTATTCGAAAATCGTATAGATAAACAAGTTATGCAGAAAACTTCAAATTTAACTATTATATAACAATCTTACATGTAAGAATTATGCAAATAAGGAAGTAATCTGCACTTCATTTCTATTTTTTTTCTAAATGCAGTAACAATTACATTCAGCAGAATGTAAATTTTCAATTAGAGAGACTTTCAAGTGGCGTAATTATTTAGTATTTACTGCTAGCACAGTTTATTCCTTTTCGCAATTATCATGAAAACTTATAAACATCTGCAAGAACTATCCACAAATCACACATCGAGTTCGTAACGGAAACATAAATGGGGAGAAAAAAGTATAATAGCAAACAGAATTGAGAATGCAAGAGGATCATAAAATTATTGTACAATTTGAAATGTGAGTTAGTTGTTTTCCTCGTTGTTTTCGAAAGTTACACAGTTTAAGAGCACTTAAGAGTTGATTAGAGAACAATCGAGCTAGGCAATTAACTTTTTTCCCCAATGGCTGTCGAAGTCGTCAAATAAAATTGACATAGATTCCCTTTAGTTTAGACTCGTAATCAACTTTCAATTAGCCAATATACTTGAGCCTAGCACTCGTCTCGATTTTTTCCCTTCTCTCTAAATCTGAATTAGTGAAAAGTGAGTCACTAATTTACTTTAGTGAAAAATTCTACTAATTTTTAGTTATTTTTAACTAAAACTTTAGTGAAAAGTCGAAAACTGCGAATTGAAATAGTGGAATACAACTAATAATTAGTAAAAATTTTCACTAAAGTAAATTAGTGACTCACTTTTCACTAATTCAGATTTAGAGAGTTGGGCTTTCAATAACATCACTGAGTTCTATGATTAAGCGAGGTGAATTTAACACCATAATATCGACACAAGGATTATAAATAGGGGGAATGAGGCTTAGAAAGCCTTCATCGACTCGATGATGATGCCGAGGGGATGATTTTCATAGGAGTTTGCTGTGAATCAGTCTCTGGACGAGGACGTGATGCAAATTACTTGAATAAATTTAATTATGCTGCCTCAGGGGAATAGAAATATCTAATTATGCTCACGTTCAAGGTAACGGTATATGTGAATAGAAAAATTTTCTCAGAAAATTATTTACTGTAAAAAAGAATTGGATGAATAAAAGTTTAAAGAAATTATTATTACAAAAAGAAAACAAACAATTTTACTGTACGTTTTTCTGCATGAAATTTAAAATTCAGAATACAATTTTATATTATTTCTCTCCACACGAAAATAGAATTTGCCTTCGCAAATTTAACCCAGATTCGTTGATCCGAATTGGTTCGGAAGTGAACTCGGTGAATTTCCCCGGGGGGAAATTCTTATGCACGGTTAGTTCCGTTATCGGTGTGACACTAGATACACTTCTTGTGTCTTCTCTAGCTGTAAAAAGCGTGGTGCTATTTGGATCGGCTTTTAAACGAAAGTTTTGCTCGTGAATGAGGCGTGAAATGATTTCTTCTTGCTGTCCAGAGTTAAAGTTATTTGTATCTTGAAAACCAATTATTAATCCTGCAAGCTTAGGTGACGACTCTGAAAAAATATTAAATTATGGCTCCGAATTATCGAGTAGGACGAATTGAATGCCATCCTTTTACGAGCTTAAAATGAGAACTTTGACCCCGTCACAGGAATTTTTGTGCTTGACGTCATCGACAAACTATGGCCCTTGGTAATCCAAGGGTCCCTGTCTGACAAGCAAAATAAGGGTGAGTTCAAGAGGTACACAAAAGAAGATTTTTAATCTTAAACTGCTAGATATAAAGGCTTCAGAAAACCAATAGTTGAGTTTGGAAAATTTGTATCTTTTTGTTATCTTTCTACGGGAGGAAAAAATAATTTATGATTTAGAGATAGTAGTTACCATACTAACATTGTCATTGATTGATTGTTTATTCTACTTTATTCGCTATAAGATTACAGTATGTACTCTTAATTTTTTTATTATACCTATTTACAAGCACGCCAAATGCTTAGAGCTAGAATAAACTCACTAACGAGTAACGAGCCATTATTAGAGTCACGCGAACAAAACCGATTGCATAATTATTATTGTCAGGATCGCGATTTTATACTCTCATTGATACATCATAACTTTTCGAGGTATTTTGTTTCAATTATGAAGCAAGCCTGTAAACTTACAAAGCTTTGTTGTGAACATAACAATGTAATTCAAAATACGCAAAACCTTGATGGTAATAATTGATAATATTATAATAATAATTAGTGAACGCGGCGAATAACGTTAATACAAAATTTCACGAGTTTTCCTGCACAATCATGAAGCACTGCGATGCTCATTCAACGTTAATTAGTGGCTGCGGTTGCATTGAATATCCTCAGCAACTATGACAATCAATGCAACTATCGCTATGGCTAAATTGACATGTGCACCGTTATTTGCTTTCATGCGATTGAGATTGCTTATACAAGCTTCAGTAATTCAAATATCGTCATCGTTACTTTGCTATCTTACTTGCTATCTTATAAGAGTGATTGATAACATCCTAATGTCATTATATAAAATTGAGAAATAAATTTTAAATAAATTTTTTATTGCAGATTCTATATAGATTTAGATATATAATTAATTACCACATTTTTTTGATCAACTGTTTTTTTACATGTTTCAGGTGCGATTTTATTATTGTGAAATCCCAGAACTATCGATTAGAATCAGAATTATCGCTTAGAATCAAAAATAGAAAATATCCCTCTTCTTCTCGTCTTTCCAGAATTCGGAATATTTCACTCTTTCAATAGTAGGGACTCCCACAGCTTTTTGTAACTTGCTTGACGGGAGTCGTAGCAACAGAGAGTGAAACGATCCCCTTGCGTCAAAATGGGGTCGGTTTTGTTATATTCGAATCCGGAGATACCCTCGACTTGGTCGAAAATTAGGGGTTGGAAGGAAAAGCGTTCGCGAACATCCTCCCCAGAATCTACCAATAAGGGGACAGCAGAAACCTAATTTGCAACGAGTCAAATAATCGCCTCCATTTCTTCATCGTGAAAGAACTTATAGTACTGCCTATGAAACGAAATGTTCCCTACTTAACTTTTGCAAACGACGATAGAAAATTTACAGCTGTCCTTTATTTGATTCTATTAAAGAATATACAAGCTCAATACAATCAATCATTTATTTATTGACTCAAGACGAGAAATTAGATCCTCGAGAATTAATAACTTGATAAATTGTTCAAAATAATACCTACTACTGAAATATTAAAAAATTTGGAATAGAAATTTTTCAAGTTCCGGATATAAACTAGACTGAGTGCCAAGTGATCCTAAATAATGTAGAATTTGTTACGCTTTCCGTCCAGCATAAAAATAATTATAGTTGTCACCTCATTTACTTGCTTCCTGATTGAAGTTACAAAATTTTGTTATCTAATATCTTTTCCACAATTTAGAGTTATGAAGTTTTTTGTTTATTAAATAAGTCTTCATTTATTTTCTCTAAAAAAAATTTCTAATCTGGACATAATTTTATTGCTCCGGCCTTTTACAAATTATATCATAATTTTTCTAAAATTTAGTTGAGGGATATTTGATTTGAGAAAAAGAGAGTAAAAGTGAAGAATAAAGCATTGTGTAATACTTTTATTATTTTTCTTCCGGAGAAAGAAGATTTTTTTCCATACACAGTGGGTGTTGCAGAAAATCTCGACAAGATATCGATAGTTTATACCAGATTTATACTTTTCGGGAAGAATCACAGAAAGACCACACGGGTTAAAAGTCTTTCGGAACTGAAAGTTTCTATGTCAGAGAGTTAGATTTAGAGTTAGAGTGGAAAGAATTAATCTTCCCCTGTCACTTGGGCGTTCATTCCGGAATCGTAACTCAACAGTTTTATCCCATGTCGTTTTTTTCGCTAAACATTCTAATCTCGTCGTTTAATTTATTGGATTTTCTGATCTTATCACATGTAAATGAATCTGGATCACATAAATGCTTTTTTTTATACTTAAAAATGAACTTCTGATAGTTAATGAATAATAATGATTCGAAAAATAGCTCTAATGTTGGTTGCAATCAATATCACAACTTTAATTATAAGTTTTTTTTAATTCTACTACATTTTATTTTCTACAAATTCAAAGTTAAAAAAAATGTGCAAATTTATCTCTAAGTTTTGTGTATTTCTACACTTAAGTTAAAAACGCCCTTGTATTTTGAGCAAATACTCGTCCCTGAGCTGTGATAATATCTGAAACTACCCTAAAAGAGTGGCTGATATCGACGAGGGGATTACATATATCCAAGGGAAGAAAGAAGGCGCAGTCCTAAAATAAAATCAGCGAGCTTACGTCTCCATATTCGAAATAAGATTCTCACAAATAATCTACTTCAGAAAATTGTTTCTCTGTAAAGTTATTCGATATACATACATATTTTTGTGATAGAGCTATGCGGGAAACTTTGATTTTAGTAGTAATGAGTTCTTTTAAAGACTTATTGTGATATTTTTTTCTACTGACTTTGTAGACATTTTCGAAAATTTTAGAATGATCAATATTTTAGGGCAAAAAAATTAGGTAATGGAATAAACTACTTTTATTGCTGATCAGATAAGATAGACGAGGTTTTTACTTTCTCTCTTGACACCTGGTCTGCATAGAAACTGGGAAAAAATAAAGGTGCTAGAACGAACTATAAATTCCCTTTTGTTGAGGGAAGGTTCGAAACAAAAGTATTGTTCGTCGAATAAAGCTCCATCAGATAGAACCCGTATGGGACCACCATGGATATCGACCGACGAGCCAGTCGACGCATTTTATCGTGTCTGTTTCGTTCATATTCACCCACGCACATTCTCACCCATATCCAGCAATGAACGTCATCGTTTCATGGGGTTTGGCTTTTAGGGTCGCATCCATATTCCATATCCAAGCCTTGGTCGCTTGTCCTACTTGCCATTCCCCAGAGAAATCTCCTCATCCTCTAATTTCTCTTCAATAGACGGTCCAATTAAAAATCTATACTTCGCACTAGGGTCACAGCACAGATTATTTAATGGACTGACATTTTTCGGTCGCTCACAAATTTTAATGTCTTTGTCTTCATCCAGATTCTACTCAAATATTAACGATCATGCAGGGATTTTAAATTTAATATATAATAGAAAATTCTATTCAATATAGCGATTTTATAGTCAATTTTTTATGTTCATTTGCTATTTTATATCAATTTTCGAAATTTTAAGAAAAGTTACTTTTGAGAACAGGAGGGGAATCAGAACAAAATTCAGGGTGGCCACATGTCAGGGAAGTCAGGGAAATGCGAGTAGTTGTCAGGGAAAATAAAAATTGATAGGTACGTTATTTCTGTCGTATGCATATATAGATTTTATAGTTTATTTAACATTTTAAGAGATATTAAAATTCCTCGTGGAATTTTGAAGAATTGTAGGTTTTGAGAGTGTTTTTGGAATTTTAAAATGTTTCTAGCTTTCTAGGAATTTCAAGAAATTTCAATAATTTTAAGAGATTTCCAAGTTTGTCTTGAATTTTAGAAATTTTTACGAATTTTAAGTATTGTGAAGTAACTTCAAAAAGTGATACGAAATTTTTGAACAATTTCAATAGTATTTTTACTGAAAATTTATTCGCATTTTTCATACTTTTCTGTAAAGGAAATTGGTCTGAAAGTCAGGGAAATGTCAGGGAAATGAAAAAATTGAATCTTGTGGCCACCCTGAAAATATCACGTTCGATCACCTCTCACTTGTGAGAGTGGGGTGGTTAAAAATCAGTTAAAAACCGATCATGTGATTTATGGACGGTCGGCTCTAAAGTTCGATTTGAAACTCAATTAATTATCTATACGGAATTAATTATCTCTTGTTTGAATTATTGCCAACTTAGAGAGATGTTGAGCAGTCTGCTCTTTTCCTTTCGACCGGAAATGCATCGATCGGTGAAGCACCTGGGGGTTTCTTCCGGAAGGATAGTGACATTTCCGATATATCGGAAACAGACGATGAACCCTTCAGACTTAAGGAAAGATAGGGACGTAGTTACTATATACTGCATCACTTGAGTCTAAAGATATTGCGCATAGTCTTTGAATTTGAAGATGCTATCAATCGAGAAAGGAGATCTTGTCCAGTCTACGTATATACCAAATTCAGTCACTACTGTCTAAAATTCTAAAAGCTTTATAAACCACCTATGCGTTTCTCAAGGGTGAACGTATAAATATTTGGAATTTGATAAAAGGCTCCGCTTCTCAGAAGACTGCTTCTTTATTCCCTTCTACGTTTATTTTGAAATAAACGGAAGAGGGAAATTATTTGAAGAACTAGGTTGCATTCGATTTTTTTTTAAAGAACAGTTAGATTTGATAAAATGAAACAAAATGGATTTGAAGGAATTATTGGGAAAAGGGATTATTCTACATTTCGCAATGTCAGGAGAAGATATTCTTTTTGCACTTTATCCTCAAGGTACTATCTGCAATAAGTGTTTTCTCTGGAACTTCCGGGTAAATTCTTCAGAAACGTTTGACTTTATGTTTTCTCTCGATCCATTTCACATACGTACCACATACTTAAATTAAGGTAGAAAGAATCGAGTACGTATTGGAGGGATATCTAAAACTCTTCGTATGCTATCTTACCTCTCAAGAAGATTTCTTAAGTACTAAAGTGTTCTTAGTTCTTAGTAATGTATCTACATTTACAAACATGAATCTCTTATTGAAATTTGAATACACATGCATTCAATATGAAGTTTTGAGAGAAATTTTAGTGAATTTATCTTCAATTTGAAAGCCATTTTACATCAAATGTTTTTCATCCTGAAAATTCAAAAGTACGAATTAAAAAAGATTTAAAGGTTTTGAAAGTGATCCATTTTTAAATGCTTGAGTTTAAATTATAATTTAAATTCTAAAAAGTTTAAAGTCTAAAGAAAAACAAGAATTATGAAAATGGACAGGTTTTTTTTTCTATTATGAGGAGATAGATAGGTACATCAAATATGAGTAAGACAGTTGCTAAAGTACTCTTTATCAATGAACAGCGATTAAGGTAAAAACGACTTGCGAGCGATTATGTGCAAGAAATGCATTATTAAAGCGACGTTATTCGCCGAAACCCTTGGCCGATGCACTTGCGCTGTCGAGTCTTTTGATTATAGTAGATGTGATGTTGAAGTGCATCAAGATTCAAGAAGAACTTTTTTTCCACCTCTTTTTTTTCTCGCTTTCTTTTATGCGCACCAACTCCTCACTCTCATTTTCAACTGCATGTGGTTGTCGACTTTCAAAAGAGAACTTACTCGACTTATTGAACAGGAATGAGAGCGTTAAGAGGATTGAAATCCTTCAACTATTTTTAACTGAGCTTCTCTGCTACCTTCCAGAAAGTACATTTTTTGGACTATATTCTTCTTTCAGGGGACACTTTTCATTCAATCCATTCCTCTCGGAATCTAGCTATTTAAAATTCAAGTTTCACAAAATATAAACGGAATAAAAGTATTTTAAAAAAAACTCCAGGTGAAACTCTTGAGAAAAAAAGAATTTAAATGATTAGTGTCTTTTCTTAATAAGTGTAATTAGCGAGATGAAAGTGGATTTTGAAGAGTAATAATTCATCGTTGGTTTATTTGCTTGTTGTAGATGTAAGGGTCCAAGAGCCTCATCATGGATAGAATAACGAGGTGGTCTTGAATGGCCTTTTGCCAAAAATCCAGAATCTACGGCCGTTGTTCAAAAAGCACGGCATGGAGACATTTCAGGAAGATGAAAATTCCAGTACATTTCGCGTCTAGACCTAGATTTTGATCGGTCAGCATCAACCGGAGGATTCAAAATGGGCAAGTGTTGCAGTAAGAGGCAGGAGCCTCAACCAATCGGTAACAATTTTTAACTTTTTATTCTCTGGTGAAAAGACTAATTGAAATTAATTGGGAATTATAATCATGAATGGAGTGTTTTTCAATATCCGTCTTGGCCAAATGAAAAATCAGAATTTCGAGTTACTTAACATTTTACAATACATTTTAAGTCGTCTTCTTACCTGGAAATTTAAATTTTTAAAATTCCCCAAAAGTGACAAATTTAAAGTTGAAACCCCAATAAATCTGTTTATTTGATTTCACTACAATCAGAACTTTGATAAAAGTATTCGGTATCTTGCAAGTACATAAATTTAATCAAATTTGAGAGAAAAAAACATTAGTTCCTCTGAAAGATGTTGTTTTAGTTCAGAAAACGAATGTTTATCTCTTTCGCGAGTGTTTGCTTTTTTAAATTCTGCACTAAATTCAGCTCAGAGTTCATTACTTTTGAGGGAAAAAATGTTGCTAAGTAAATTCCGAGTTAAAAACTGACACACTGAAAATAGATTCATCTCCTAACATCATATTAGCTCATAACTTTAAAACTCTACAACCTAAGGAATAAAACAATTGGTGGAAACAAAAGCTATTTTTATTTAAAAAGTCGCTTCATTTTTTTGGTATGAAGTAAACGAAATTTTTTTTAGGGTACAAAAAAGCTGAAACTGGACTTAATTCCAAACACAGCAATGGCGGTTCTTTGGACCGATACACTGCCGATCCGAATCAAAGAGGCGTTCAGGCTAGGGCAGATATTATTCGTCCCAGGCCAACACCCTGTAAGCTTCAGATTCCACATCATCCCCGTAAATCAAGCTCGCCTGTCATAGTACCTGCATGTGTGTATTTTTATTTGTTGTCTACTTTAATTTACGAGGCTATGGCTTAGCTTAAAGTTTGGATCTTCGGTTTTTGTCTTTATGTTGCATTTCTACTGTCGACTTTATAAAATACACATAATATTTTATCTGAAAGCTAAAACAAGGAGAAACTTGAAAAGGTTATCAGAACTTTAAGCTTTCAGAGACTTGATTTTGAAAAACCTGAGATTTTTACAAACTTAAATTAAACGCTTTTAAATTTCAAGGTTCTAAGATTTAAAGTTTCCCGAAGAGTTAACAGGTTCTTCATTTTTCAAAAGTAAGTTTCCTTGAAAAGTATTTAAGATTATTTTTAGATATTAATTATCTTGTGGCAAATAAAGGAGATCCTAAAACTCTCACATGATTTCTTGACGACAAAATGAAGATAAAAATATCAAAATGCCAGAAAAGAATTAAATTTTCTTTGACTTTCATAATGTAAGATTAAAACAATGATTTCACACTGGTGGAAATTTCAACTTCAAAAGTTTCCGACAAAATATCGAGTTTCCCCGGGGCTGAAACTTGTTCTGGCAGAAACTTTGTTCGAAATCCAATTGGAAGTTCTTTTTAAACCACGAAAATAACAGAAGAATAGAGGTCTTACCGAAAAGATTAAAGGAAATTTTAATTGTTGAACACATCCAAGTATTTTCATTGTTAGAAATTCAGATTTCAATGTCTCATTTATTCTCATAGGTCGACAAATAATCGATTGCAAGTGATTACTTTAATATTGTTAGATACTTTAGTTATTTAATTTGTTTAACTGTTAATAGTTTTGTAATATGAAAAGCTGTTATAATTTGAAAAGCTGCTTACGAAGTTAAAGGTTCATTATAATTTTAAATGCTCTTTATAATCTTTGTGCTTAAATCGTCTGTATCTGTGTCTGTGAAGAATGCTGGTAATAAAAATGGAAAGGTAAAAGTGTTGCAAATAGAAATGACTTCTGAAGGCAATTCAATTTCTGAGTGCCAATAAAAGGTAAAAAGCTTTGCAGAAATGTGTTAAAGACTCTTGTTAAAAAGGTGTTTTAAAAGCGAAAACTGTAAAATTGTTGTCTTTTAATGTGATGGATTATTTACTAAGCTTTGCTGGTACAAGTGATTAACAAATAATTAGGAATATAATTATACAGAATAGAGAGATTTAATAATGATTTTGTTTTAATTAGCGCATTCTCAAAGGGCAAACAAAATTGTGGTGGCTCTTTATAACTATACAGCAAGAGAAAGCACAGACGTGAGTTTTGTCAAGGGTGACCGAATGGAGGTCCTGGACGATTCTGAACCAGATTGGTGGAAGGTTTTGCACCTCACGACTCTTCAGGAGGGCCTCATCCCCTGGAATTTCGTCGCAGTTGAACGTTCAGTTGAGAGCGAAGAGTAAGATATTAATTTTTGAAAAATTATTATTCATATTTCGGAAAAAATAGAGAAAATAAGGATTTGTTTTACAAAAATACTCATTTTTTTATTTCAGTTGGTTCTTCGAGAATGTCTCCAGAAAGGAAGCTGGCAAGCTGCTTCTGGTTGACGAAAACCCTCGTGGTACTTTCCTAGTCAGGCCCAGTGAACACAATCCTAGAGGTTATAGTTTATCAGTAAAAGATTGGGAAGAAGGAAGAGGTCATCATGTCAAACATTACAAAATTAAACCCTTAGATAATGGAGGATTCTTCATCGCCACCAATCAAACATTCCCCACGTTACCTGCCCTTGTTATGGCTTATAGCAGTAAGTATTTAAGAAATAATTTTACATAAAATTCTTTCTATAATTATACCTAAAAATAAATACAAAATTAAATAATAATCTCTTACAGAAAACGCTTTGGGACTTTGCCATGTGCTTTCGAAACCATGTCCAAAACCACAACCGGATATGTGGGATTTGGGACCAGAGTTGCGAGACAAATGGGAGATCAACAGAAACGAAATACAGTTGATCCGGAAACTCGGCCACGGAAACTTTGGCGAAGTATATTATGGAAAGTGGAGAAATAAAATAGAAGTTGCGGTGAAAACTTTAAGACCTGGAACAATGTCAACGGAGGCGTTTCTTCAAGAGGCGGCGATTATGAAACAATTTAGGCATAGACACCTCGTTACGCTTTATGCAGTTTGTTCAAAGGAAGAACCGATTTACATTGTCCAGGAATACATGTGCAATGGTAGCTTGTTAGATTTTCTGAGGACAGGGGATGGAAAGTACATGCAATTCGAGGATCTCATTTATATCGCCGCTCAAGTCGCTTCCGGAATGGAACATCTTGAAAGTAAACAGCTCATTCATAGGTAATTCAAAAATGAATGAACGTATTTCGTAGTTTTCTAATTAAAATTGCTCTCAAGTTGAAAGTTTTAAAATTATCATTTTTAATTTCAGGGATCTTGCGGCAAGAAATGTCCTAATTGGAGATCAAAATAAGGCAAAGATCTGCGATTTCGGACTCGCAAGAGTTATTGAAGACGACGAATATTGTCCGAAGCAAGGAAGCAGATTCCCTGTGAAATGGACCGCACCTGAAGCTATAGTGTACGGGAGATTTAGTATCAAGAGTGACGTTTGGTCCTATGGTATCTTATTAATGGAACTCTTCACCTACGGGCAGGTTCCGTATCCTGGTAAGTTTATTAATTATTTTTTAAGTTTATTTTTTTTACTATATGAAACTGAGGTGCCTGGAAATTAAATGAATTTCAGTCTAATACAAATTTCATTCTTTCAGGAATGCACGGTCGAGAAGTGATCGAACAAGTCGACAAAGGATACCGAATGCCCAAGCCAGTAAATCACCCCTTACCAGACAGCATTTACCGATTGATGCTGCAATGCTGGGACTCGACGCCCGAAAAAAGACCAACTTTCGAGTTCCTGAATCATTATTTTGAATCCTTCAACGTCACAAGCGAAATCCCATACCTCGAACCGCCGACAGACTGATACACGGCCCACATGCAAAGTCATATGATGCCGCATGGTCACTTTCATCCGGCGCACATAAATTGTGCCATGGAGTTTTACGGTATTTATTGTTGAAGTATTGCAAACGAATCTGAATCGTTGTTGTACAGACGATAACCATTGCAGTCTAGAACTTCGACTTGAAAATCTCCTTACAGAGAAAATTACGGAAGTTCTCACAAAGCTGCTAAAAATTTGCTGCCAGAAATCGGAACAACTCGCCCGATCCGAAATTTTTTCGACATAGAAAGTATCTCTGAGTGATCGAAGAACGAATAACGTGCCATGAACTCTCTGCGTTCTATAAAATTGATTACCAAGTTCCCTATCCCGATAAGAATATTTTTCCAAATTTCGAAACGGGGTAGTTTTCTTCGAATAAGGATTAATGTTTTTATGTTCTTACGGAAAAAATATCGGCACTTGACTGAAAAAAATGGACTGACATTTCGCGGAGAATTTATATATATTGAAACTTTTCATAACAATTTTAGGACGTGTTTTTAAATGTAACTTACATTAATTATATATATATATGTATATATATATATGTATTGAAAATTTTACTTTTCCGCGAGGATCAGTAGTGCCAAGGTTTTATTTCCTGTAAGAACAGGCATTTGAATTTTTTATCGCGCAATATATACGAAGTATATATACGAAATTTTGAAATTCGATAGGTGCACTAGGAAGAAATATAAGAGCGGTAATCTTAAAGTGTTTAGCGAGTAGCGTCGACAGAGTCGAAACTTACAAGTAAACGAATAAATGAATTAGTTACTGTTAGTTACTAACCGCAGGTTAGTCGGTTAGAGAACAGTTACAATTTATATATATATATATATATATATATATATATATATATATATATATGAATGTATATTTAAAAAAAAAAGAAAAAACCCATAAGAATCTCGCGTTACTCACAACAACTCTTTTCACAGTTCGAATTGCGTTTCCTGTACAAATTCTATCAAAAACAGAAATCCAATCGCGCTGGCACGTCGCGCTTAAACTTCATTCGTTCATTCACTGAAAAACTTTCTCTGAAACTTATCTCTAACTTATATCAAACTTTTTTGAAAATGTTTAAAAATTTCACGAAAAGTTTCTTGGAACAGCTCTTAAACTCTTAAATGTTTAAAGGTTGGAAAAGTTTCAGAAATGTTTTGCAGTTTCTCTGCTTTTCGTATTGTTGGTTCCTGCTGTGATTTCAGGCACAGTACCGAAAGGGTTTGTAAAGTAAAAAGAAAACTTCTAAAAGTTCCTAGAAAATGGAAATATTTAAAAATCTTTATCTCATTTACCAAATTCCCGCATTTCCATTGAATCATTTGGTTAAGACAACAACACATTAAGAAATCGGTATACGAAATAAGGCTAGATCGTAGATTCAATTTAACTTATAATTTTATATTTATACATACGCATTTATAATCGTTCGATCTTTTGCGTCGATCCTGCCATTCGTCCCTGCGATAGATTATATTATATTTATGATCGTAGCGGTTATGGCCTCACCGTCAAACATCGTTGAAACGTTTTAGATGAAAATATTATATCCAACCATCAACTACCCCTTTCGCAAAGTACCTTTTTAATTAGTATTTTCCTGTCTCTATCAAACAAGTTTCTTTAAAATTAGTGTCATGCTTTTCATCTGTCAGAAATTCTAAACCATTGAAATTTATTCAGTTTCTTCATATTTTCCCACTTTTTGGAAAATTTCTGATAGATGAAACGTCCGACATTTCAAATGATTGTTATTAACATAATCGACAGGTTGCAATTATTTTTATTCCTTACTTGTGACTAAAGTATATTTTCAAAAGAGAAAGAATAAATTTCTGGGGGTAGTTGGAGGCTAAATTCTCCGTCGAGGGGTCGAAAAAGTTACTAATAATTAGTTAAGTGTGCGTATGTGTGTGAGAGCGTGTCTGAAAATGAAAAAGTGAACCCCTTCCCTCTGACGATGATGATTGAGACAAAATTAAATGTAATCTTAAGCTATCGATGTTACTCGTGCAAAATACCTGGAAAATTGTACATTTTTTTACTGGAAAAAATAACATCAGTAAATTAGGCACGAGTCTTTCGAATCGAGCCTATTAGTTTAATTATCTATTTAGGGTAATTTCAGGATTAAAACTTAATCTCATAAAAATACATAATTTTAATTGATATAAATTTTTGTTCATGAAGGCTCGAATCGAATTTCTTGGTAGTCGTATCTATATACATATGTGTTTATAGATCGATATTGATTTGCTGCGAGCGCAAGATTACTGTAGAACACTGTATATTACCGCTAATATTTAACGAAAAGGCAAATTAAAAAAGGCATGTTACGCAACGAGCGTACCGAATTATTAGGAAGTAGTTATGTCTACGTCCAATACGATTTTTCTATGAGCGTTTTATACCGACCAAAATGTTGCTGTGTTATTCGACTAGTATCCAGATTTTGGTATTGCTGTAGCTTTTAGGATGAAAACTCTTTAATGACTGAATTTTAGACACGTGAAAAAAATAGTGGTGTAATTTATAAACATTGTTTTTCAGTGATTGTACTTGCTAGTTTTTTTATTTATAATACACGTGTTCTGTTAGAAACTTTTTACTCATAGTGACACAATTTATATTGCAACCGAAACCTTTTTTGCTAAAATACCAAATTTTTAAAAAAGTATTGCTGAGGAAAAGGCGACAATATTTTTCAAGTCATGCATCTTTACTTTAATTTTTTTTTTTTGAAAAATATTTAACTTTTACTTAGCAATATCCTGAAACAAAAATTTAGAAATTTATAATAAACATCGGTAAACGTGAAGATCTGAAAAGTGGGAATCCATATGTCAACGTGACTGGAAATCAACCGAAAAAGTGCTCTCTTTCTCTCTCTATCGCTTTGTAAATGCTTTTTGAAAACGACAGTTAACAATTTTTTTCTAATGTATTTGTTAAGTGTTGCTTTTTTTATTCTGAAGACAAAAAATTCTCATGGACTTTATCAATAATGATAATGATTTTTATTGTTTTAATTTTAAAACATTTTAGAATTCCCTCCCCATTGCACAAATGTAGCATCGATTTCCAAACATTAAGGATCTCAAATGAAAAATGTACATACGTGGTACTCTATGATTATTTTATAAAGGACGACGATCCCTTTTTATATCCGTCGACATCGTAAAAAAATATTCGGCGTTTTTATCGCTCTTCACGACCAAGAAACGTGGAACTAGAATCTTTTTAAAAAGGAATTTTTCTGAGTTGTACAGAATGTACAGTCTATAATCCGAATAAGATCGAAAGTTTCAATCGAAACAAACTGTTGTTGAATATTTTTATATACTATTCTACGTTAAAATTTAACCCTAAGGAGTGATTTAAAAAAATAGTCTCACTCTGTTTTGATAACTACAAATCAGACCTGAATTGATGAAATATTTTTTGTAAATTATGAAGATTGCAACTTTCGATCCATATTTAGATCACATTTCTAATTATGAATAGAAAGAAAAATAGAATGATATTGCTATTGTGGTAATTATTAATAAATCCTACAAACTACAAGCGCAGTACTTAAGATTGAAATGCACAACTTGATTTGCATTGCTTGTCTTCGTGAATTTTAGAGATTAGATCGATTAAATCCACAGATGTGAAAATAAAGCGGCGTTTGGTGATGGCCTCGCTGTAAGAGAACTTTTCAACAAATCTGTGATATAGCGACAGACCTCAAGTTTTGATACAAGCTCCGATCTTTGAGAGGCCATCCTTGAGGCTGCGGATGATAAATCGCTATCGCGAATATCATAGCGACCTCAACACAAAAAGCAATAGAGAGATATTTTTATTGCGTTCGACTTTTTAGTCAATGACT
The DNA here is from genome assembly GCA_904066015.1 of Synergus gifuensis. Lineage (NCBI taxonomy): Eukaryota > Metazoa > Arthropoda > Insecta > Hymenoptera > Cynipidae > Synergus > Synergus gifuensis. The sequence goes on from CAJFCO010000081.1 coordinate 1,084,512, forward strand.
TCCCACACTTGTACGCATTCGCGAATCGTTCAACACGATTTGCTTCTATCGGAATCAATATTGATATCCTGTCGTCATTATTTACGTACCAAAGCTTATTATAATTAAGTATTTTAACGATTAATTTGTATTATTATTATTCTAAGCCTATATAGATAAATATATTATGTATGACATTAATGGACGAACTTTTGCCTATTGTTATTTTACCTTTAAACTATTTCAGAGTTGGCTCAGAGAAAGATTTAAGTTTTAAGATTCCTAAATTTGAAAATGAATTTTAACTTTTTGAACCGCAATACTTATGTTAAATAAATTTAATTAAAATTAAATGTTTTATAAAATAAGACAGGTTTAGATCTCAGAAACTTTATTCTCAAGATCTTCTACCTTTGAACTTCTATACAAAAACTCCTATTTAAAAATCTTCACTCACATGCAGACACAAATAAAATGGATAAAATATACATGTAATAGTAAAAATTACTTTCGACACCTGCTGCTTTTCTTTTAAAAAATCTTATCAAACTACTCTAGCTTGTGACCGTATCCAATAAAACTTGAAAAATGCTTATTTCATGATTGTTTTCATTTTATTATACATTAAATATAATTTAGGTACCAAATCAGTATTATCTACAAACGCGCGATATCATCGGGAAACAGAGCAGGAGTTTACGACACAGCGTAACTTGAAGGATTGACCTTAAATGTACATCATTTCTGCCATATGGGACATCTTCTTTGGAATATGAACAAACTCCTCGAAGTAGCTGGCAAGTTCATCGATGGTAACATCACAAGGCAGGGGAGAAATTCTCGCTTGCAATGAACACGTATTCGTACTCGAGGGTTGACCTACGGAATTTTGAACGTCTGCTTGTCCACTAGCACCTCCACCAGGACCAGGGCCTCTTTTTAAACTGGGCATTGTATTACTTCGAGCTCGTTGAAAGCTACTAGTCTGGAAATTGTTTTCCGGGATACTCGCGTCATCTTTTACTTGTCTAGTGTCATGACTAATCTTAAGCGCCTTAAAATCCTTTGTAACAGAACCATGACCGAAGGTCCTAGCACTTCTACTGGGAATACTGAGTTTACAAACCTCCGCGAGCAGGTTGCTCACTGGAGTTTCGTTAAGACAGCTGGAAGCGGAGCCATTTAACTTAAGGACAGCCTCTCTGATGATTGAGTTCTTCTTCGGTTTTTCAAGGACTCTCTCATTTTTAGAGGGTTTGAAGTTCGTTGTACTTTTGATACCACGAGGGCTCACAATTGACGGTGTCGGCCTGTTAGGCATGGATTTCCTTCGAAAGAGATAGCTGCTATCAGTTGGTGTTCCCTTGCTCGTTATACGAAAACGGTTTGTCGGTTTTGTCTTGTCGTATGTGAAACTGCTGAAATCAAAGTAAAGGAAGTATTAGTGTTGTAAGTAAATGTAAGAAAAATCTTACAGAAAACTCTCTTTTGAGCTTTTAAGTGAACGGAATTTTTATTCGATAAGAAAATATTAGTGTCAGTAATTAGGACTGAGAAAATATTTACTACTGAAAGTTAAAAAATTCTTCAGACTCTTGTTCTTTTTGATAAATCCATAACTACTTTTCTGAACGTGAATAAAGTAACATGCTAACTTAACACCAACAAGCGACTAACGGAAGTAACTTTGAAGACCTTGACCTTGAGCCGTCGTTGAATACCGTTTGGAAAGTAAAGTTTTATATTAAAATATAAAGTCAATATTGCATTATCTCTGCGAACTCTAGGTGATTGTAGATTGAGACAATGAAAAGGGACACAAATTATTGATCTACACTGTGTAGAGAAAGATTATTATATGTGAATGGAAATAAATCTTATAAAATTGAAATGTTGAAGTTTATTTGTTTCAAGATTTAAAGCGTCAAACTTGGATAGAATCCAAAATTTATAGTGTTTAAATTTGAAGGTGACTAAAATTTAATAATTTGGAAACTTGAAAGTATTTAAATTTAAAAAGCGAAATTTTCTATAAATACACGCTTTACTACAAACTTTATTTTTGATTGTTTTTTAAATAAGAAGAATTCAATGGGAGGTATTCTCTTGATTAATATTACAAGATTTGCTCCAATTTGACTAGAATTAGATTAAAATATCGAAACATAAAACAAATTTTATTCCTGTACTCTATGAATCATTAAAAAATTTAACTGAGTTGTAAATTTCTGAGACCAATTGCGTCGGAAATTTACAACTCAGTTTTGTTTTACTCCTCGCCATTTAAATTCAACCACACCAAATCCTTACTTTCAGTGCGAACCTTTCATTTTTTTCACATTCGGTTAAAACTGGAAAACACGAAGGTTTCGAACGCCTCAAACTCTCAAAGGTCATTCGAAACAAAAGGTGAAAGGGTACTTACTAAGGTTACAGTAGAAACTCGGGGACTTTATGAAAACAAAGGCAAAACTCATTCGAGTTGATACTTTTTGGAGCACACGTTTGCGAACTGTCAAATAGAATTGAGAATGATCTTGTAGAATTCGCGCAGAGAGAAAGGGATGTGAGCAAGCGCTTTGCATCGCTCGGGTTAATAGAAGAGCTTGTCAGAGCATGCGACAATACTTACTGAGGGCAGGTGGATGAAACTCGATCAATTTCAAGTTTTTCCAAACTCGCCGGCAACACATCGTCTGTCATGGTTGTGGCTTTTTCCGGATCTTGGCTCAACTGTCCTAGAAACATAGCATCATAGTAGCTTTGTGTTGACAAACAGTACCTGACAGGAGGCTTGGAAAATTCGAGAAACTCGCAACCAGCGAGCGACAGGTTAGGATGACGACACTAAAGTTCGAAACGCAAAAAGACGGAGTTCCTTACAAACTGCGACGTTATCACTAATTTTGTGTGACCGGAAAACTTTTAGCACTTGAAGCGCGCACCGTTTTCCAAAAATTCGCATCTGATTTACAAGAGGGTTACCCCACAAAATTTCAGAGCAATCGTTTAATTATTGACTGTAACTAACAGTAGACACAGTAGGATACGTAAATAAACAGACTTCTTCGGACAACTGCCATTTTCTCTTGACTCACGAGCGGAAATGACAAAGCGAATGACTCCCGCGCAGCGCTGTCTCATAGCTTGGCGCTATTTTTGAATGTGGTATAAAACTAGTCCACGTATTTAAATTTTCATTAAAATACTAAATTATAAATATTAATATCATTTGATCTTTTGTACAAAACAAATTGTATAATATATATTTCTATGTTTCTTTTATTTCAAAGGTTCACTCAAAATATATTTATTCTAAAAATTGCAATATGTATTAATGAACGCCTGACAGTAGGCAACCTTCATCTATGTATGCACCGTATGAACTCATTCTTTAGGCTATTTCTACTTTAAAAGTGAAATTTTCAGAAATCAGAAGAACTAATTTATAATTTATGCAATTTTTATTATCTGAACTATGACTAGAACCTATTAAGTGAAAATATACATTAAACTTGAAATATAATCCTTGTGTTATATGACTGTCAGACACTATCAAATTTATGTTGGACGTTTAAAGCTCATAATTTACTTCTCCAAGTGTTAGATGACAGTTCTTAGTAGAATGTACTAATTTTGTGACCGGAAATGTGACCCCAAACATTTTGACCATGAACACATAAAAAAAAATGTTTAACCATTAAAATCATATGTTAGATTGATTTTCTTGTAATTTACTTCACAGAAAAAGTTTTTGATTAACTTGACTATATTTAGAGTATTAAAAAAATTGAAACAGATAATATAAGATATATAAATCAATTTAGATTTTTCTAATTTCAGTTTTCAAATAATTTCAACACATCTTGATGTTAGTTTTAGAAGTAAACAACATACAAATTTCATAACGAATTTTAATAGTTCCAAAATAAAATTTTCTTGCATGTTTTCAATAAAGAAAAAAAACTTTTTCCTTTTTCGAGAAATTCTTGAGCCGCATGTACCGGCGGTTGATTTTTTCTATTCTTTTTTTAGAAGGAAGAGGAATGTCACGAATACACCATAAATCTGTAGCGTAAGCTGTAAGCTGGACCAAAGTGGCCGTATACATAAGTCGACCTAAAATAGGGTGGATTATCTTGATTAATTTAAAACTGATTCCCTTCCGCAAGTTCCTGTTAAGCTCGCTCTCGCATGAGCTTTATCTTAACGAAGTTAGGGATGAATCAGCATGCATGCTTTTCGTAGAGGCTGCGCTTTATTTTAGCGGAGTGCAAAATATTTACGAATTCCGTGAGAGCCACTATAGCTACAAATTTCAATAAAAACTCAAGAGTACTCAAAAAAGCTCTTACATCAAGGATTATTTGCTTCCTCTATCTATCACTTCTTATTTACACATTCTTTCAATGTGAATTCTTAATTTTTGATGACTGCAAGAGAAAGTATTAAGAAGTAAAAAGATTAAGTAAAAATATAAAATATGCAAATAAGGAATAAATGTTAAACTTTATCGTTTCGCGTTTCTTGAAATCCATCACTTCCGTTTTGTGAATCTCGTTTGGTTTCCAGGAAAGTCATGCAATCTTATACGTTACGCTGAATACGCTGCCAGCGTATCGAGCCAAATTTTGTGTCATATGTCGTCCGCTCTCATAATTCCACCCACTCAAATTATGCATTTTGAAAATTTATCCCTACGACAATTCAACGCACTAACTGAGATCCCAATCAAGTTAATGGCCCAACTCCTCCTGGTGTCGATTTATCTTTCTAACACGAGAGCTATTCTCTCAGATTTCCACATATCCTTGTGGAAAAGACCTTGAATTGCTACTAAAATAGAAATAAAAAAATCAAAATTCATGACCCGATTTCTAAAAATTAAGAAACTATTTGCAACTCAAAGGTTTCAAAGCTGAAATAAAAACAAAGATGAGTGCTTTTAAAGTATAAGTACTTTTATATAAAAAGAAATAAAATTAACTGAGAGAGAATGGACTTGCCGATGGTTTCTTATATAAATTTAGAAACTCAAGTATAAGTGGTAATTAAAAAAAGAAAGATTATATTAAACATCAGCATTGAAGCTGCTACTTTATTTATAGGAAATAATAAAAGAGAAACTTCTCCGTATATTTCTCGTAATGTCCAGTTAGACGACATAAAACAAGACTCGAATAGAAACAGATCTGCAGAATTTCTCTATCTGTAAATTTGGATCTCATAAATTAAACCTTTGATATTGTGCTTTACGATCGACAGTTACAACACACGTTTGGCCTTTTATCGTTTGTGGAAAAGCTTCTATGGTTTTGGAATTTAAACCACATGCTAAATATTCAAATAGACAAACATTTTTAACTTTCTTAAATCAAGTTAAATCAACAATTCAAGTTAAAGCAACAAATTGGAAGCATCTAATGTGAAAATGTTTCAAAATTAAAAATTCATTATATTTATTTTTTTTTGAAATACAAGTTTGTTTGCTTTTTTTGCACATGAAGTGGAAGAATTGGAGAAGAATGCAATAAAATAAGAGAACGCGCATTTGGTACTGAAATACCTTCATGCGTATCAGCTATCTCTCTGGATGGTGACAGTAATTGCCTAGTCTCGAGGAACAAGGCAAGTTCTCAAATAAATCAACTCTAGCTACAAAGCAAGGCTCCACTTCTGTACAATGTAGCGTAATGTTCATACCTCATGAGGATAGTAGACAAAGCGTCTTGTAAGAAAACACAAAAGACTAACAGCAGAGGCCACATGATGCTATCTAACCCTATTCAAGACAATGATTTATACCAAAACAAGCTTTAAAATGTCTTACTTATAGTTTAATCTCTTAGATAAGAATATTATCAGGAATTCAATTTCATGGATTTCAAACTACAAATATTTCAATCTAGACTTTCGACTTTGAAAGTTAAAATTAAACTTGAACAAAACGTGATACCTCAAAAACCTTGATAAAAAAATTAATTTAAATTTTTTAATTTAAAAATAAGAATGATGGGTGAATAATTGGTGTATTAAATCCGAAAATTGTAAATGGTAAAATGTCTGAATTTAAATATTATCTTTTATTCTGTTTTAATTCCAGTACAAAACTTAATTTGATGACTTGCGCCTTTGATACATCAGCTTTGATCATAATTCCATCTTGACTATATAGCATAGATGAAGACCTTTTTTAAATTTTTTTTTCTCACTTTATTTCCGTTCTTGTCCTCTGACGAGTATTGCCAACGGATATATTACCATAGCCCAAAAATAACCGTCAAAGCATCGGTCCTAAGGGCCTGGAGCTCTGAGAGTGCCTCCATCGAAAATTTCGTAGGCTAGCACAAGATGCGATTAACGGCTGACAGAATGCATCTGACGAGTTTAAATCGTCGCTGACAACCAAAGCTTCGGTCTGTGATGAATGGCTTACAGGGTGGCTCCAAGTTTGGAACTCACCCACGTAACCACTCGTTCAGTGAAGTTTACAGAAGTTTCTTCCATCAAATTTGTATCATTTGTATCAATGAAAATTCTCGAAAATCTTTCCTGAAACTCAAATTTTTTTAAAAAATAATTTATTTACATTTTCATTGAGCAGAATGTACATTCCGGTCTCTTTGAAATTAAGACAACAGTTGACTGGGTGGTATAATAATAAAATTGTTAATTTATATTTGCCTTATGTTCAAGTGTCAACCCTCCATATATTCCACATTTTTATGATCTTTGTGAACATATTAATAGATGCAGCTAACAGTAAATATTGTTTGCGTTCTATTTAAGTGTCGTAAGATCAGAACAAATCGTTTAGGCAAGCAAGTGGATGTTTTGAAAAATTCAAACTGATTTACAGGACACTTAGACTCTTAGATTTTCGTTACAAACTGAAATTGTATAATGCATTTAGATTTATGAATCGTCGGTGAATCATAGCTCCCTAAAAATAATGTAAAAAAAAGAAGAAAATAATCATAGCATCCCTAATATTTAGCATTATGAACCAAGCATATAATTTATAACCCAGATTTGACTTTTAGACCCCAGAGTAACGGACACTGAAAAAGGAGAAAATAAAAAATAGGTAGAACTGGGCAGTCGTAAGTCAGCGAACCGAGTTTTGTAAGTCTTGAGTACAATAAGGAAAATTAGAATTAGAGACACATTCCTCGAATGTTATGTTTAGTTCCTGGAACTGACATTTTACATTCCTTGTTTTTTAAACAACATTTTAAAGACATTTAAGCCATTCAATTATTGAAATATCTAATGGTTAAGGTATATTTAGATTTTAAAATTGGGAAACTCGATGTGCAGTAGAAATGTCCGGATAAAGTCAGACAAGTGTCAGTAGAAAAATAAATGAATTAATTAAATACATTTTTAATAGACATAGTACATTGTTAAGATTCCATCAATAATGGGACACGTACTAAACAAAAAAAAATCAGTAGTCGAAGAAATTGTTGGTTAGACATCATAAATTGTGATGATTTAATTGATTTGTTTACTTCTCCGACTAAAAAATTGCGGAACAGTATATTCAGTAGAAACAGTATTCAGTATTCAGTAGTATTCGTAAGAAAAATATGCTGTAGAAAAATAAATTAAGTAGATAAAGTCATTCTTGATTAGACATATCGAATTTTACTTAAAAATTTTACTTTTAAGTTTCAAATAAGGCTTTGAATTTAGATATTGAATCAATTGTCATGTTTTGTAATTTGAATACGCAAGTTTAGTGACATGTATACAAAATAGAGTACATCCCGTGCAATATTTGCGTTGCCAATCAAATGTCAAGAACTTGAACCAAGATTGCAATTACACTTCATTCGCATATGTCGGATCATGTAGTAGATACCGTTAATGAAGTGTTTGTTGAGTATCAATTTTTGTAGCTTATTTATCTATATATTATGATTATCAACATCTTATCTATTATAACTTACAAGTCATAGATATTTATTTTATATTTAAAATGCTTAAAAGTGAAAGTTCTTCAGTTTTAAATGCTTTTAATTTCAATATGAAAACTCACTAGACCAGGGATATATTCAAATTACATTTTTATTTCTTTTGCACTATTATAGCTTTTCTAGTTGGAATTTGTTTACAATTTTTGCTGGCTTCGAGTTTAGTCAGTGATATGCGTAGCGATATTATTCTCGGTCGTTGTTAAGCGACAGCATTAGGCGAGGGTGGCATACAGGAGACGACTACCGCGGAACGAAAATACCTCAAAGTCGGGAATGGGCTGTTAATCCTCGCGAGAAATGTTAGTGAATCCCAAGCAACAGTTCGCTTGGGTGACAACCGCGCTTTCTGTTTCATTGGTGAAAAAGATGTGTCATGGTGCATAAAAGCATAGCTTTTCCTTCTAGGTGAAGAGTTTCTTATACAAAAGAGAAAATGATAAAATGTACACTTTATGATAGGTATATTTAACAATAATTCTGGTTAATTTAACATATATTAGTATTATTAGTATTTGTATGATTAGTATATAAAATGTTTCTTCTGTTTTTTGAGTTACTTACCAAATATGTTTAAGGTACCTTGACTTTTTTCATTTTTGAATCGTTTTTTGTAATCCTTTTCAAATTTCAACAGTGTGGGAGGATCGGCCTGTTCCCCTTTGCTGGCGAACTCCATCGCAGCGGCAGCAAAGCGGAAAAAGACACATCCTCAACCAACACTCGTGACAGCATTTTCTCATCTCATTTAGAGTCTCGTTGAATTTCAAAACCTAAACCACTTTCACGGTACTCTTGCTCTTCACCAACCTAGAATAAAACATACATGAATTTTAGACTCAAAAGTCATAAAAGCTCAAAATTACAAGTTCGAAATAATCTTTGCTCCCATTCAATTAAAATATGTCTGGTTTTCAAAAATCTTTTATAAACAGATTAAATATTTTTATTTAATAGTAATTTTTACAAGTTTTCCTTTTCTTCCATTCTCATAACGTCTATATTGTTCGACTCGCACATCTAATTGGACCACCCGGATATCAAGAGAATGGAGTAGTACTATTTGATAATTGGATTCGAAGTGACTCACTAAATTTTGGCACGCCCTTACAGAATTGGTACACGTGTATAAAATCCCCATTTACTATTTCCTCTTAAACTTTATCCAAAGTGCAACAATATTTCTAAGTAAAAATTCATAAAAATTAGTAAAAATAACTTGTGGCAAAATGTAACTCGAAAAAAATTAAAATTGAGAGCTTTTACATTTTTATAATAGAAGAAAGTTTTTCATTTAAACTTTGAACATGATTTACAGTATATTTTAATTGAGTGGCAAAGATTTGTTCTTCGCATTAAGATAGGAGGAAAAGTTTCAGCTTAGATTTAAAGATTATTTAGATGATGCTGAACGTTTCCGCGACACCATGCGTCGGTTGTCCATACGTTTACTTCTTGGGACTATATGAAAATGGCTAAGATCCAGCAAATGTTGGCTATATTAAGAGCAACTTATGTAACATTCAGTCATATCGTACGTTGTGTTTAAGCTTTTAATCTGAGTCCAAGTACACCAGTGATACTTCCTAAGACCAACTTTGGAGTTTTCATTTTATAATTACCCAGCAGAAAATCAAACTTAAACTTCCCTCTAAATTGCAGCTTAGAGTTGAAATGGAGTTCACTGTATTACACGGAAAAATAAATTAAATACGTAAAGACTCTACTGGTTAGTCGTCATAAATTGGGAAGATTTCTTCTATTATTGAATACTTGATGTGTCTTTAAAATCCTAGCTAAATTCAGTAGAAACTACAGTTTATAGAGACACATACTTAAGTAGAGAATAGATTTTTCAACATTTATGATTGAAAAATCTGAAAACCGAATTCAGTAGTAACTACATCAGGATATAGTGGGACACGTCCTAAGTAGAATGAATAAAATCAGTAGATAAAGCCATATTTGGCTTTATCTACTGAAGGCTGGAGTAGTGAAAGAAGTACAGTAGAATGTCTCAGGTTTAGTCAGACACGCATAGGACCGAAAACTAAATTAAGTAGATAACGACATTTTTGGATAGTCATATTAAATTCTGAAGATTTGATTGAGTTTTCAACACTTGTGTCTTTAAAATCTTAGTTGAATTCAATAGAAACTTCAATACACAAAACGTAAAAATAAATGCAGTAGATAAAGACATTTTGATCAGGCATCTTAAATGGATAAATGAAGTTTATATATAGCAAATCATGTTTCAAGACTACTATAAATTCAAGATTGAGTTTGACGTTATTTTGGCTAAGGAAATACAGAAAATTGGAGAAAATTAGAACAGCTTAAATAGTGGCTTTGACTTGGATGAATTAGAAGTAAAGGGACTATGAAGGTAAAAGCATACCGAGTTTGAAATCGGCTTTCATCATGAGTTGTATTTTAGTCGGACAATTCTCTGGGTTTAGGTGGCAAGCGTCTGTCCAAACAATTAGCGCCTGTATGAAACCACTGTGATTCATATAAACGTGAGTTTACATTGGGGCGTTTCGTTTCTAATCGAAATTTTGTAAAAGACTCATACTTATATAGATCACTGATTTTTTAAAGTTCGTAGAGTTCAAAGAATTATTACCAAGAAAATTCGTCTTTGAAATCACAATGTTTGTGTTTCTTTTCTCGAAGAAATCTTGATAAACATTATCAATTCTCTATATATAAATCTTATAAGATTTATTTTATCTTTCGCGTGATGATTAAGACTAACTTTTACAGTTAACTTTTTTAACTGAAATGATGAATAAAATTCAGGTCATTTATAAGTGATATATAGATAAAATTTAAGTTTTCAAATTAGTGGCTTAAGAAATTTAGATAATTAATGTGATTTTCTGTCCAGGGATTGAGTAACTGGGATTATTTGGGGTAATTTATAAAGTCTTTGATTTCCACATCAGAATCGTGATTGATCAAGATTTCACAGATGTTATTCAATAAACGGTTTTCACGGTTATTATTAGTAAAGTGTCCATGAAAAATGAACTTTACAGCTGTTACGAAGAAGGTGACTTGAACTGAATTTTACCGAGCATTTTTATAGCGCTTAAAAATAGCATTCTCTTTTGCATCACCTCCTTGGGTCTATTTGTACAAAAAATGTATTCGAAAATTTTCAAGTGGTGTTCAAAATCGTATATTCTTAAATTTTGAATTTAAAGTTGACTCTCAATTTAATTCTTATAAGTATTTCAGTATTTTTCAAAATTAAAAGCCACAGTAATTTTAAATTGCTTGAAATTTCGAAGAATCCGACTTCAATATTTTATTTTGAACAAAAAAATTTATTTTTAGTTGTCAATTTGTTTATATTAAAATTGAAAATAGAATTTTAATTCAAACTGATAGTTATAGGATTATAGACGAACGAGATTTATCAATCAAATTAATTTTTTTTTTTAATTGTGTAAATATTTCAAGTCAAGAGAAAATAATGGTGAACTTTGGTATTCTATCTTTCGTATTCTGTCTTTCATCTACACTAATTTTTTATTATTTTACAAGCAAACGCGTCTGGAACTTCTGGCCAGAGGTTTGTTTAAGTTGGCGCAGATCTTCGCTCTATTCGCAAAAATCGTAAATGGTTCTGCCCTGAGTCCGTATTTCGCTGAATTTGCAGGTCACTCTACTTTGTTCAGAACAATAAAAAATAACAAGACTACAGTCGTTAAGAACCACTTTCCTCGTTTAGAGACTATCAAAACATTGGATTTAGAACATAAATGAGGACAATATTGTGATCGCACAACGAAATTTATACCTAGATTTTTACATACACTACACAAATAATATTATTTACTTTCAAATTCTATTTAGTTTAAAGCGTAATAGATTATTTAATTCATTAATAAATAAACATCAATCAGAAAAGAAAACTTGTGATAATTTCCACTTTAAATCTATGAAAAATAGGCAAATTTTCATCTGGCGAACGTAGACTGAAATGTAAACGTTTACTGAAACATTTACATTCGTTTACGTTCGTTTGGGAAACATAGGTATATATCTACAGTGTATTTAACTATTGTATCAACGCTTCGCATTCCAAAAACTTCATCGATTTTTATATGTAGAATCTAGGATTTTTGGACTCTTCATAGAAAAAATTGTTTGTACTGTTAATCTTTTCTGTTAATTCATTCTTTTCCCAAATCTACCATTTGAAACCTTTCCAATGTTTTTAAATTAAAATTTGAATTTTTTGAAAAATACAAGTCTTACAAAGTAGAATATTTTGATTTTCGAAAGTTTTGATCACGAAATCTTTGAAATTCTACTTTTGTCAAATATATATGTATAACAAAGAATTAAAAACTTTAATTTTCTCTATGCCAGAAACTTTTAGTTATTTACAGATAAAATGAGAATTATAGCATTATATTTGCGGTTTTCTGCGAATAGGGCAAAATTTTGACGTCATCTCGTCATCGTTCCAGGTCGCAACAGCCATAACGGATAAATTTATCCGGAGGTCATCAACCGGCCCTTAGAATCATAAATTCACAGTCGGGGCTATTAGTGCAGAAATATAAGGGAGCGAATAAGCTATATATGTTAATATCATAGCGCCAGAGGCGAAAGAGGCTTAATGTGAGGTGAATTCTGTTGTGCTTTTCAAGGGAAAAGCTCGTAGCGCTTCGAATTTATTTTGTTGTAACCACCAACGCACGCGACACGTAAGTTGGCATGTTTACAATGCATGCTACATGCCCGAGGGTATTCTAGCGTCCCTACCAGAGATTATTATAGAGTTAGAGATATGTTCTTCCCGCTTAACATGTTTTGCATTTCGCCTGAAAATTTTTTAAACTCACTTATGAGAAACAGGCAGATATGATTGATGATACGAATATGAATTTTAAACACTATTATTAGCAGAAAAATACGTATTTCTAGATTTAACAGAAAAAAAATCCGTTAATATATTTACTTATAAAAGTATCCGACTTTGTTATAGCTTTGTTCAAATAAAAATTAATAATAGCAATGAGCATCGATTAATAGAGATTGAAATGAAAAAAGCATATTATTCTTTCCTCACACAGAAAACACAACTCTTAAAATAAAATGTATTGCTTATATACGTGGCAAAGACGTCATGCAGGATAATGTCTCGAAATTATTTTTGGAAATCTTTTAGATTATATAGTTAGTTATGATACACAAATATTATATATTTATATATATTACATAATATATTGTTTCGTTTACTTGTTATCAAATTCTTTTTATAAGGTAAAACAACTAGGATAATATATTCCGTGTGCTTTACAATAAATATGATAATTTCTAATCTTAGTTAAAGAAAAAGTTAACCGTCTTTTAATTTGTATTAAATCAAAAATATCGATTAAAATCCCCACAAAACTTAACACACATTTTTTATCTCGATAAAAACAAACATATACAATGAATCAGGAAAAGAGTATAAAACATTCCGAAAGGAGACACTTCTTTGATAAAAGATAAGAAAAACTTGATTTAAATCACAATTTGAAACAATTTAGAAACTTAAGCAGGGGTTAATTTTGAAGCTGTAAGAGTTAAAAAAAATAAGTGATGAATAAAATAACGAATAACAATGAAGTGAAACCTTTACCTTGAAAGTAAAAAATAAAGCATTTTTTAGAATCACGAAAATCCTAAAGGAATCACTCCATAGTGGTATTCTAGGATGTACAAATCCATGATAGTGCGAGGGAGGACGTCCAAATGCTAACTGACTTCTGCATTTCATTCAAGAAGGCGTCGGTGGACGTCGGGACGCCTTGCGCAAGCGCCCCTGAGTTTCCTTATAACCGAATATTCTCAAGCTGTGTTATAAGTACGCACACCCCCATTTTATTTTAAGACCTATTGAAACGAATCAGGCGATATTAATTGGTCGATTTAAAAAAAATCAATCCATTTATAGAATTAAAATGCCTGTTATTTATTCTCTGATCGAAAATAAAGCAATTCATTATTTGCTTAGGCATTGGCGAATGATGAACATTTTGCAAACATGAATTTGATAACTTACATTATTTTAAGTTCAATAAATTCAAGCTTCAAAATAATTCACAGAAAAAAATACTATTCGAAATTATGAAAAAGTTATTAATACTTTTATGAATGATTAAAAGCGTCTATTAATACAAATGAGCATGGAAGTTTTAAGCAATTTAAAATAAATACCCTTCTTTATTAAAATATATAGAAATATTCTTGGGTTGGAATTTAGTGCACACCGCATAGATTTTTTTAAATGATGTTGTTTTCTTTTTTATTCACGATGTCACCCTGCATCGTAATGTGGAAATGACAGATTTATATGTTTTTCATAACGCCAAGGAGCGGCTTTGACTTGGCGTGTCTCCAGGCTCACTTGTATCTTACTAAAATAAATATTATCACTGAATCGGATGACTGAACTTTCCACAGGGCGAATCTTCATGTCCACTTTGCAGTTAGGCTACACCGGAACTTCCGGAAATTAACCCTGAAATTGATATCTTTATATAAAAATTAAAGTCTTTTTTATTCCAATAATACAAGAATTGTGAAACTTGAGATAATAAATTGCGTGGAGCAGAAGCAGCTTTTGAAAAAATTACATTAAACTAAAAATAGTGATATTTAAGTATCCCGAGAAGAGGCCAAAATAGTTTGGTGGATAACGTGTGAAAATCTGTGAACAATCAGCGGTAATAATTTACGATATAGGTACGTTGAATTGTACTAATTTTCGTTGGTCTACTTCATGAAACATGCAATCGAGAGCCAAATGTACGAGGAAGCATTGCTTCCGGTAGTAGTACAAGTTTCAACACACTTTGAGCCACTCAGCCGCTCGTTTACACAATAAACACAACCAATAATTGCCCATTTTCAATCTCAAAAACGTGCTTCCTGATGGTAAAACGATCTTAGCTTTTCCTCATTCAATCCTATTTTAGTGTAGCCTCTTAGAAAGAAGCTTAAAAATATATTTTCTTCAGTTCTTCAACAGATGCTAATTTACTCTTATATATTTTGCTAATTGGTTGCTTTTTAAAAAGTGTTATATTCCTTCAAAGTACACAATATTTCCATGTTTTATTCTGTACATTTAGATAATAATTATTACTGCTTAAAAGTTGGCTTATTCTTTTTATTTTGATAATTTGAAAACCAAAATATGCCAGAAAAATTGACAATAGCTTGTTTTTCAAATATTCTTACAGAGCAAATAAATTAAGAAGAAATCATGATTTAAATCTGACTATCTGATATGTTTTGAGAACATAAAAAAGATTTTAATGCACTTATCAAAGAACCTGGATTCGAGAGAATCTGAATTGGAATCCGTGAAGTTTCTTCGGGATAAAAATAGATAGGGAATGACACGATGGAAGCATCCTACAGTCATAATTTAGTGTCACCTAAATAAAACAGACTTATCCACATTTATCACAAGAATGCGTCGATCAATTTTATCGTAAGAGTGAAAACATTAGATTTCATATAGATTTATTTCTTCATTAAATTTTCATCCATACCATTATATCAGATATTTTCTTTATGAACATTTAGGTGAAAATAAAATAAGTCAATTTTGAAAAAAATACAGTTGTTTTCCAAATTTAAATTGCATCCGAGACATTACAATTATCAATCAGTTCTCCGTTTCATGGACTTTAGTATCATGTATTTGTGTTTAAAATATATTTACAAAATTTATACGCAATTTTAATTCAAATTGTTTATAGGGATTGATCTTTTCGAAAAGGAAGTAGATTTTTGTCTCTATTAATCTCTCTTTCTGCTTGTTAAAGTTCTCCCCAGTCACACTCTCGCACGTGCCACCCAGTTAATACCTACACTTTTCGAAATAACATCTGCTAATGCTACAGCACACGAGAAAGAGGCAAGTGTTCATACTGAAACGAATTTGATGCCTATGATATGGCACAAAGTTTTAGAGATGAAGATTTCTCCTGTATCATATTCAGAGAGACATTGAGAAGAGACAACTTATGGTTGAAGGTAACCCAAAACAAAATTGATGATCTCAGCCATGCAGACTTAATTGTTTTCGAAACCTCCAGAGAAAAATTGGGTCTCTATAATTAATAAAGTAAAAGTGAGTCGAGAGGAGAAGAAATTAGTATTTCATGGTTTATTTTCAAGAGATTTCCGAATATAAATAAGAATAATCGTTTTTATTGCAACGTCTAATAAAACATTTTCCCTTATCGTCACCTATGAATAACTACCATATATATATTTTTGTTTCATATGATCTATTTCCGTATATGAAAGCTGAAAATAGTCCTAAACTTTTTTTAGGGTAAAAAAGTGATGTGTTAAAAGTGCCTTGAATATTTACAAGTCTAAAATGGGTGGAGAAGCATCTGCTTTCGTGTCAACATTAAAGAGTGTCGAAGGCTCAATTTTTAGAATAAGACGCCTACTTCCGTCCAAAGAGTCTATTATCCCATCCTTAAAGAGAATTTCCAATTCTACCAGAAAATACGAAATGTATTTGCAATGTAGTGATTAGAAAAGAAAAATTAGCTAATTTTGATGGACCACTTTATATTACATGCATATACAATTTCTCTGAGAGAAATTCTTCTATAATTGAAAGAAACCAGCTTTCTCTCTCTCTAATTGGTTGGAGCTCTAATAAAATTTAAAAATTCATAAATTCGCGCAAAATTCAAATCACACAATATTAATCTTGTTTATTCAAGAACCGAAAAATGTCAAAAAAGGAAAAATTCCTCCTGGAGGATTCACTCAGAGAGGAATTTCGAGAATAAATCGTGAGCTGTAGTAAACGAGCTGATGTCCAAGAGAGACGAAGAGAGAGAAAGAGAGAGAGAGAGAGAATGAGAAAGATATTTGAAAAGAGGGTGAGGGTGCCACGATGGTGGATCACGTCGGATCACATCCGTAAGGGAAGGCAAGGAGACCTAAAATTCTATTCTCGGTTCACGACGCTCCAAATTTAAACGACTCACGACGACGCCACCCGCCGTTTCAGCCCCCTCCCCCTCATCCCCCAGACCCTAAATTCACAGGAGGCATTTTCTTCATCGAGCCGCCTCCACCGCCCGTTCATTACGCAGGACTCGTTGCAAACTAAAATCCACGAGAAACCAAGGCACATATACATTTATAACATAGGATGCTGTGAAACAAGACGAACAACGGATATGCGAATCGACGAGTTCACTTCCGGGGAGGCAAGCTTACATCTCGCATTTAATCCGAGGTCGCTGAACTCATAACTATGAATTTCGTTTTAAACATTAGTTTTCATTTTTTAAATTATTTATTCCGAAATTACTTTTTTGTAATAGATACAAGAAAGGATACGTTTTTCTTTGGATAAAAATGGTACTGCATAAAATTCGAAGAAAAGATTTTTCCATGCCTTAAAAATTTCTATTAAATGAAATTCTTGAAACTTAATGTAGTTTGTATGAAATAGAAATAATTTAAACTTTATGAATGACTCATTCACGCATTTTTGTACAAACAATTTGAATACGCGTACTGAAAAATGAAGCATTAAAAAGCGAATTATGCAGGCAGTCCATGCAGAGGCGTTTAAAGCGACAAGAGTCGGCTCGTTAAATTCTATTTTATGTTTAATACGTCGTTTCCCGGCACAAATTGTTTGCTGCACTCGTGAAATAGGGCTCCTTTGATCTCTTTATTCATATATATATATATATTATACATTTTCCTAGAGTACAGAGACGTTTTTGAGTTTTATGAAAGTATGAAATGTATGTACATTTTATGCCATGAAGCAAAATCCATTAACAAGAATTTCCAGATACTGTGGATATTAAATAAAAATTCTATGCTAATTAAGATAATTGCATACATTAGATAAATATAATAATTACTAATAAAATATCTCACAGAAATACAACAATAGAACGCTTTATAAACGCGAAAATCATGTTCGAAATCATCAATCAGAAAATAACTGGAAATTCACACTTTTTTTCTAAAGTTAGAATTTTCATACAAACATTACTACTGGGGATGATAATTTAAATGAAAACCAGATCAAGGATCTCTTACCAGTTGAGTATTTGCTCTGACAAGTTTAAATAAGATACCGGTAGAGGCAGCTCAAAATACTTTAGTCAGGGCCGTGCGCAAGGAGGGGGTTAACCCCCCCCCCATAGACAAATTAAAATAAAAAATAAGATTTTATTTTACGTTAAAGACGATCGTTTGAAGGAAATTTTTTTATTGTAACATGAATTAATCATAAAAATATTTCGACCCCCCTAACATGAATTCCTGCGCAAGGCCTTGCATACGGCTAACAAATAATTTACGTGACAATAATATACGACTAACAAATTTCTACACCCCCTTTACGTGACAATAACATACGGCTAACAAATTTAAAACACCCCCTTTACGTGACAATGATATACGGCTAACAAATTCCAACACCCCTTTTACGTGACAATAACATACGGCTAATAAATTCCAACACCCCCTTTACGTGACAACAACATACAGCTAACAAATTCCAACACCCCCTTTACGTAACAATAATATACGGCTAGCAAATTTAAAACACCCCCTTTACGTGACAATAATGTACGACTAAAAAATTTAAAACATTCCCTTTACGTGATAATAATATACTGCTAACAAATTCCAACAAACCCTTTACGTGACAATAACACACGGCTAACAAATTCCAACACCCTCTTTACGTGAAAATAACATACGGCTAACAAATTTCAACACGGTGTTGGAATTTTAAATTTGCTAGCCGTATATTATTGTTACGTAAAGGGGGTGTTGAAATTTGTTAGCCGTATATTATTGTCACGTAAAGGGGGTGTAGAAATTTGTTAGCGTATATTATTGTCATGTAAAGGGGATGTTGGAATTTGTTAGCCGTATGTTATTGTCACGTAAAAGGGATGTAGGAATTTGTTAGTCGTATATTATTGCCACGTAAAGGGGGTGTTGAAATTTGTTAGCCGTATGTTATTGTCGCGTAAAGAGGTTGTTGGAATTTGTTAGCAGTATATTATTATCACGTAAAGGGGATGTTTTAAATTTTTTTGTCGTACATTATTGTCACGTAAAGGGGGTGTTTTAAATTTGTTAGCCGTATATTATTGTTACGTAAAGGGGGTGTTGGAATTTGTTAGCTGTATGTTATTGTGACGTAAAGGGGGTGTCGGAATTTGTTAGCCGTATATTATTGTCACGTAAAGGGGATGTTGGAATTTGTTAGCCGTATATTATTATTATTATCACGTAAAGGGGGTGTTGAAATTTGTTAGCCGTATGTTATTGTCACGTAAAGGGAGTGTTGAAATTTGTTAGCCGTATATTATTGTCACGTAACGGGGGGTTGGAATTTGTTAGCCGTATATCATTGTCACGTGAAGGGGGTGTTGGCAGGGCCGTGCGCAATGGGGGGTGGGGGTTTAAACCCCCATAGACAAATTAAAATAAAAAATAAGATTTTATTTAACACCAAAGACGATCGTTTGAAGGAAATTTTTTAATTGTAATATATGAATTAATCATAAAATTTTTTTGAACCCCCCCCCAATATGAATTCCTGCGCACGGCCCTATACTTAGTATTTTTTTTTTTAATTTTAAATATTAGTTTTATCGTCATTTTTCAGAAATTCTGTTTGAAGTTTACGATTTTTTTACAAGATTATGAAAAATAATTTTAAAAGATTAAATCGATACAAATTTATCAATTTAATGTACCAGTGAGTCAAATATTATGTATATAATGTTTACAGATACCGTAAAACGGTGGTACATTTTTATAACATTGATGAAATTTAATTATAAATTACAGTTAAAAAAACAGATTTGATTTTAGACAAAATGTAATTGAATACAGGTAATTATAATCGAAAATATTATCAAGATTGTAGATAAGTAGAAAAGTACATTTAAGACATAATAGAAATTAGCGCTTTTAGTAAAAACTGCGTCTAGAAAAATATTCAGATATCTTTAAAAATTCCTGATAACGTTATAATTTGTACTAATTTAAAATGTTTTATAAAGAAGAAGTTGTAAACAAAAAGGGAGATGGGTAGGAACTGGAAATACCAGGAAGATTTTGAAATACAAATCCGAGTGTTTTCAATATCGCTTTCTTTATTTTGTAGAAAACTGCGTGATAAGTACACCAATAATCTTGCAATGTCGAAATGTTGCCGATTCATCAGGACAGGAAGGGAACTGTCCGGAACAAGTACTCGTCGAAGTGTGTTGGACAAAAATTTATATATATATATATATATATATATATATATATATATATATATATATATATATATATATATATATATATATATATATATATATATATATAAAGGATCTTCTGCTTCTCCTTGTCCGAACAGCTTCCCAGAGGCCCAAGATTTTATTTTCCTAGCAAGCCAGAGCAGTGAACAACGAACATTTTCTATATGTGGTAAAATGGTACAAGTCTACTGTGTAAAAAAGTTTTTTAAATTACTCTCGTCGAGCCTCTCCGCATCTGGAAAGTCTTCTATAATTCGAACCGAAAAGTCGTCAAACTTCAATGCAATCCAAATTTATCAAAATTTTCGTTGGACGAAAATAAATCATTCTTTATTTATAATCGATTTTTATTTCGATCGGATTGCATTGATGTAACTAGTGAGTAAATTTTCGGTTCGTGGGTATTGCACACCCCTTGCAAATGGCACAACTATGCCATTAAAATCTTTCCCGATGCAGTTTGGACTCGTTAAACGAGCGCTGATTCGAATTACGTAAATTTAATTTTCGTCCAGATGAAACTTTAGTAGAAGCGACCTACTATTAAACGACACTGCCTCTAAACATCGATCGATTATTTGGAAAAATTTCTTCAATTTGCTTTCTTCGTTCGTACGCACAACGATAATGAAAAAACATTTGTAATCCGATGATGATAATTACAATGATGATCACTCGACTCGAACGACATGACACGCTCTGTTTTCCACTCTACAAGACCAAATCACTCTCAAAACTTCTTTTCGAATAAAAACGTTAATTATTTCAATTTGATTGATCCTATTGCCATCAAAAATAAAATTATAAACTGAATTTTAATTGACTTTAAATTATATACAAAACATTTGATTCTGAAGTGACATTTTGGAAGTGATATCGTCTTCTTGTGTGATTTTTCGAAGAACCTCGCGTTTCACACCCCCCCCCCCCCCCTCTTCTTCGATTAGCAAGCCACTGCGTATCGAGCAAGAGTTTTAAATACCTAAGAATTTTGATTCTCAAATTTACGGTACAATCCATCAGTCTGCGGGTCTGTGCATTGATTTCTTTAGCTTTCTCACCTTCTTTTTGGTTAATAGTAACAAAAATGGACGCTTCTTGGCGAGAAAATTGAAAAGGCGAATATTACTCTCTTTTTGAAATTGCAAATCAAGGAAAAAAAAAAGAATAATACTTCATTAAAGAAAAATACTTAAAAAAAAATTATCTTTTTTAAGAGTAACATCCGTCCGATTCTCCCGCCGCGAGGGACTAGACACACCGATTCTTATCAACAGTAGGATATAATTACAGCGTAAAAAGTTTCGACGCGTCTTCACCAGCGAAGAGCCGCATTTGACATCGAAATTTTGGAACACGTCGTGAAATCACATTGACTGAACGACTCACGCCGAGTCGTTGTCACTAAATTACATGTCCTCGACGCAGAGAAAAGATCAGCGATCGATTGAAATAGCTAATTGATTAACCAATCGTGCTTGGCCCAAATTTAAGGCTTCGCCGAGGCAGACCGGATGTCGAATCTCCCATTCTTCCAATCATCTCTGCTAATTTCTATATTATTTCTTTGAATCTATACAGCTTGAATCACAAGCTTTGATTTATTTTCCTATTCATATAAATCTCATTTGCTATCATTTACTTTAGACTAGACCAATTTTCCTTTTAACATAAACCTATATGTTTTAAATCAACCTATACTTTTTCTCAAATTATATTTTTAATCGAACTATATTTAAAATTAAAATACAATTCGATTCCAATTGAGCTAATAAATTTCTGTCTCGAATAAAAAACTCTTAAGGGATAGTGAATACGATTCCCTACATCTAGAAAAGTGTCAGTCAACAATATTTATTTAATCTGGCACATTTAACACGTTCCACATGCTATTTTTAAGACACGTTTCCAAATTGGTGTTCAAACTGTACCTCTTTCCTTAAGAGTAGGATTAAATAAGAAAACTTTATTTACAAAAATAAAAATCTCAACGGAAGAATAGGAATTTCAACAACTAATAATCGATCGCGCGTCTTTATCGAGATCATGAGACTTTGATTGAGATTATCTGCCTCGCTAATCCGGCCATCCAGGCAAAGAGTTCGTTTTGAAAAACGGAATACCCGGTTCAAAAGACGAACGCAACGCCCGAGGACGTCGATTTTTTTTTTTTTTTGATAATTATAAAAACGCTCGTCCTCGATTACCCAAAAAATCTCAGGGATTCGAATATTAACAAATTATTAAACACCGCGATATTCAATAATAATCATAATAATCAAGTCCACTACCAATCTCACCTACAAGAACTTATCCTTACCTATATACTCCATTGATTTAATTTAAATTCAATCTAACAATAAAGATAGATAACATTTAAATTCAACCGAGGCTTGCACAGGACCCATTGGATTAAAACATCTTTTCTCCCATTTTTACTCTCCCTCCATTTTTCCCTAATTAATAAAAATCACGTTGTCCTCCTTGTCATATTCCCTTTTAAATATAATAATTATTCTTCATCACCTAATATTGCATGCGCGTGAACACATTTCAAAGATGAAAAACTGTTTGTTTTTTGTGCTTCGCGTTTTGCTTTGCTTTTATATTTTGCTTGTATAGTTTCCTCTTCTGATTACGTAACACTCGAACTGCGCAGCTTGCAGGTCGTATTATGTCGTCTGTAGAACTGCTCGGACATTTTTCAAGTGGATTTCTGTTTTTGTGTTCGGTGAATTCTAAGGCAGCTTCTGAGACTTGCCTCGTGCAAAGGGATGACAATAGGTGGCATCTTGATCGTCAAATAAAGCACTTTTAAAAGCGCAACCTTTGGTCTTTGTTTATTGTTTATTATTGGCCGTAGAGAATGCTTCATTGTTTATATAAATAAAAAAATTAAGTATTTTTTACGGCTATACCACTGTTTTTGTATATTTGCACGAGGTAGAACTCTAACTGCTTTACAATGTGCGGATAATTTAATTCCTCCTCATCATTTTTCAATGATTACAATAATTGGTGACTTCTCGTGAGATATTTCAATGTTCGTTCTGCTCCAACTTGCACATCGAAATCATTCTCAAATTTAATTTCAAATGCTTCTACTATTAGAGTTTAAATTAAAAAATCATTGACAAATTTAATCAGGTGTAATGTTAATTACATTGGAACTTTTGAGAAGAGAATAATTGTTGATTTTGATTAGCGTCGGAGCAGATCTCGTCCTATTTCATCAAAACTGAGGCCTTATCTATTTGGATAATAATAAAAGTAGCATTATATCAGACATTACGTGGAACGATCGAAGCATAGGGGACACGCGAGCTCTCACAAATGACCAAGAATTGTCTTGGCCATAATGTTGAAGATAAATACATAATATCTTAAAGGACATTCGCGCATTACCGAAAACTGAATCGGTCTCGGAGATCGGTTATCGCAGTCGAATCAAACACTAAAACGTGAATGTCGAGCCAAGACCGAACAGGCCTAAAAAACTCATTGACAAAAATCGTCTCTCTGAAATTTCCCACTAAACAAAAATAATTCAAAGATTAAAGAATACTGTAAATAAAAACTGGAAATAAACCTCCCAGCTCTTGAGTTTGCCAAGATATTGAAGATACTCTCGAGGAAATTTCAGAAATTTTTTAAGAGTATCAGCACGCGCATCCCCAAAAATCCCGAGCGACTCAACGACTCATGTGTATCGTATGCGTGTTGTAACGTATTTTGGATGTTTACTTTAAATCGGTATGTAGCATATCATTTTAGTCGTTATAATTATATTGATATTGAACTACCTAGCCTAATATTTACAATTTTCGCTCTTGGCACTACTGTTTTTGCTCTCTGACATTCTCTGACATTTACTCTCAAAAACAACCTCACATTCACTCCTAATTCTCACCATTTTTGTCATCGATTTCACGAATCTCACATTATTTTTCTCTCTGTCTAACATCTCATCGATATTTTTCATTTCTTTTTTTTACTCTCTCATGCGCACCCTGACTATCCCTGATTTCGCACCCGCAACCGACCACGAATCAACACATTCGCTCGCCGCTTTAATAATAATATACTCGCAATTCGCAGGTCTTGCAATATTGCCAATAAATAATTTACTAAGTCTTTTTCGCAAAAGGACAAACTTCCACGATACTCGAGAATCGTCCGTTCGGCGAAGGGGTGGCTTTCCTCGTCCCCTTCATCCTGCAATCTCTTTACCAAGCCACACGATCCTCAGCCACCAACTTCGATTTTGATCACAACTTTTTCAACGATTAACACCTTTACTACGACTTTGGACTTATCTGAGATCTGGCTAGAAACTGGCCTTTAGGATTACTCGACGGAATCGCTATTACAGAATTATTCTAATTTTCTTTATTTTTTATTACATTATAATTTTTTATTATATCTTTCGTTTATTCCTTTTCTTATAGTGTTTTGCTCTCGTTACTGTCATTTTTCGATTAATAATTCTGGCTACGAAATTGCAAATTCCGTCGTTTTCAAAATCCTAGCTGGAGCCCCACTTCTTCTTTTTTAGGCAACTGCCTCCACGTTAAATCTATCCACGGACAAATGACGCGAGCCACCGTGCGAGAAGTTTCTCTTGCGAGTCAGTCTTGAGGAATCCTCCGCACCTCGTGAACACGCGAAGGCACAACGACGACGACGCAGGCGGCGAGGAGGATAAGGATCTCAGAACCTCGTCGCCGTCGGCTATTCGACGTCGAGAAGCTCCCCGAAGGTAGCCTGTCTGTCTTGAGGAAATATCTCTTGGGTCGCTTGGACCCGCTATCGAGTTGTCCCGACAACGCCGTGGATCAGACGTGCTGTTGGTGTTGCTGGGTCTCGTCAGCCTCGCAAGGCACGACCGTGAGACTGGACAGGTTGCTTAGGTTGCTACTCGATTCGGAATAACTCGACAAGGTCGGCCTTCTCTGAGGCGGGGGTGGTACCACTACTGCCGGTGTCGAACTACCGGGGTTGGGAAACTTCCTGAATACCCTGAGGAGTGAACTCCCGGCACTGTGGCAACGCACTATCCGCTCGGGAGCATCCAGTAACGCTGATTGGCTTCTGTAAGGTGGCGGACTTTCGCTATCGAAGACTGTCCGATTTGGGGGAGGTCTCACACAT
Source organism: Synergus gifuensis (assembly GCA_904066015.1). Classification (NCBI taxonomy): domain Eukaryota; kingdom Metazoa; phylum Arthropoda; class Insecta; order Hymenoptera; family Cynipidae; genus Synergus; species Synergus gifuensis. The sequence goes on from CAJFCO010000081.1 coordinate 1,109,968, forward strand.
TTCTGGTAGATCTCGCTTTCCTGAAAAAAGAACTTTATTTAGTATCCAGAAGGTTGTAATTTAAATATAAATATGGTAAATATCCTCGATATTTGCCGGTATTCAAACAATTTTAAACTTCGAGGTAAATATTTGAGAATTTGAAATAATTTACCGCATAAATTAATGACAGCATCTATAGAACAATAAAAATTTCAATTCTAAAGTTTTTCATTAAAATGGATTGATTTTTAAAATCAGAAAACCACTTAACATAAGAAATTTTTCGCTATATCATTTAAATTCATTGAATCGCAAACGAGGCATCTTATTAATGACCAGTTCAAAGTTCTACTTCAGTAAAATCACATCACACTCAATGCATAATCATTAATCTCTATTGACAGCAGTCAGCAAAAAAATGTTATGCACTCTATAATCTCGCATTTCAAGAGTATGGACTTGTTTCGCCGTTATTCTAAGTTGTATAGGAACCTTTAGGATAATTGGAAACTAAGTTTGTTAAATTCGTGTCTAGATTGAATCACTACAACTGGATCAGATTCTCATCAAGAATAAGTGAAAAAGGATTTACTAAAAGCTATCCTTTTTTTTCCTAATGATCCAAGAAAAAGTAGGAAAAGCAGAATTTTTCCCTTCTTTCAAAGGCCTCTGAGGAAAAGAACTTAGAACATCCAATATCACCCCACCTGCTCTGGCATTGGGTTACTGAAACTCTACCTTAACCCTCTTCCTCAACCAACCTAAAAGCGTCTAGGCCGCTGAATATTCGAGGGTAAACTCGATCCCTTTTCTCCAACTATTTTTCCTTCTTTTAAAATTTCAAAACAACTACGTAGGATAAAAAATGTAATTTTGAGTAACCCAGATACAAACATTTCCCCTTACAACCAATATTTCCAAACTTTTCATTATATTACCAATTTTTATATATTAACTTTTTCAAGAACTATTCTTGTTGTAAGGAGCTTATTTATTTGAACATTGGTTTTTGTATTCGTTTAAGGATGTTTACCTGTTCGGGATCGCGAAGATGAAGGGCCGTATGAGCGCCATAGGGACGTTCCTCGCCGTCCGGAAGTTGGAGCCGAGGAGGAAGATCCAAGGCCAAATCTTGCCGAACACTTCCGGCCCTTACGGCTCTATCCCTCGCAGCAGCCATCATCGCTTCCTGCATTCCATCACCGCCTCCACCACCTCCGCCAGCTGGACCACCCTCGAGTCCACCTCCAAGACCGCCGTGTCCTCCACTGCCAACCTCCATTCCTGGACTCACCGACAGCATCTGTCAAACAAGAGATTCAATTAGAATTTATTACTACTACAACTGACCAAAAACTGATAGCCAAAAACTGACGGGGTTCTAAAATGATACCCGGTACACAGAAATTCTTATATCTATGTATAATACAATCTTGGAAATACTATGGCACGTGGCAATTTCGTTCTCAGTTTCGGTAGAAAGTAATAACGATAATTCACGGTAGTGGAAGAAGTTCGCATGGGTCTTTTTGGGTTGGCACATGGGTCCATAAACTGCAGCTAAATCGAAGTCGATGTCGCGCCCTGGTGAAAGAGGACGTTTCAAGGTAACGAGCACGAAATGCTTTCGTGACGCTCATAAAACGTCTGAGTCGCGTCTCGACGATTGCCAGGCTGTCGGTAATAGACATAAAATCAGCTGAGGGTTCCTTCAACGACAGCAACAAAATCCACTTCATCTTCTCTTCTAAATTCAAATGGATTAGCCTCCTCACAAGGTCAAATTTATTTGTAAAAAAAATACTACCCACGTGTCAAATCCAATCCTTCTTTCCAGAAATACTTTTAGTATTTGATCACCTTAGAATTCAATTCAATTATAGTTTTCAATTCAATTATAGTTATCAATTCAATTGTAGTTATTATAGACACTTGGTATCTAAAGACTCTAAATTTAAAAATGACCAGTGTGGAATGCTACAAAAATCGTAAAAACTTCACGTTAAATCTTTGGAATGTGAAGGAACGCAAATTTGTAAGACTGAAAACTTCTACTTTGACTGAGGGATTCTAATCTTAGTTCAGTCTCTAATCTACTTTCTAACCAGGATCCGAGCTCTCCTTGTTTCTAATTAAATTAGATGTCCTAATCACAAACAATTTTTGTACTCAAATAAATGATAATTTATGAAGTTTCTGTTGAATCCGTTTATCTCTGGAAACATACTAGCCGTGAATTCCGAGGTTATCTATAAGGTCTTGTCTTTAATAACGCGTCATCCTGAAAGTCCAAGTCCAGTCATTACATTGTGACAGCGAGACAAACGCAATTGCCATATTTATCACTACAGCAGGCGTAAAAGCGTAAATTAAGAATAGCTGGAGCATCCAATCACCAAGCACCGCTTGTTTTTATTAATCATTTGTCTCATAAAATTTTACAGTTTATATGGAAGGCTTCTGCGAAGCGAGATTCGATAAAGTTCGAAGTATAATTAGTACTTTCAGACAATGCGCGAGTATCTTCGGGCTATTAATCATGTAGTATTGATATTGCAAATAATGTAATAAAATAACAAACGTTAACGTGATTTTCATATATTTTTGCACAAAAAGGATGTTCAATGGTTATATAAAATGCAAATTTCTTATATCCTTATTATTTTAATTATATTTGCAATTACCTTACAAGTAAATTTTCAGGGTGGCCACAAGATTCAATAATTCAATTTTTTCATTTCCCTGACTTTTCCCTGACTTTCAGACAAATTTCCCTGACATAAAAGTATCAAAATGCGAACAAATTTTCAGTAAAAATACTATTAAAATTTTTCAAAAATTTCGTATAATATCACTTTAAATCTTTTGAAATTTAATATTACTTCACACCACTTGAAATTCGTAAAAATCTCTCTTTATGACAACCTTGGAAATCTCTTTAAATTCCTCAAAATCATTTAAAATCCTTTACATTCCTCAAAAAACTTCAAAATCTTTATAAATTCTCAAAAATCTCTTAAAATTTTCTACAAGCTATCAAAATTCCACAATATCTTTTGAATATCTCTTGAAATACTTCAAAATTTCACAAGGACCTTTAATATCTCTTAAAATACGTAAAGCATTCTTTCAATTCTTGAAAAGATCTTGAAATTCCATAAAATTCTCCAAAACCTTTGATAAATCATGAAAAACTTGTGAGATTCTTTAAAATTTCAATCAAAACTGAAAATCACTGTTAAAAAATCAAAATTTGTTAAGGAACTTTAAAATTCCTTAAAATTTCGTGAAGACTTTTAAAATTCCACGAAATTTTTTTAATATTATAAAAATCTCTTGTAATTCCTTTAAATTCCTAGAAACCTCTTAAAATCTTGTAATAAAATTATTGAAAATCTCTTGAAATCATTAGAAACCCAAAGAATCTCAAAGAATACCTAGAAATTCTGTATAGTCCTTCGAAATCCTTAGAAAGTTTCTAAAATCTGTTAAATCAACTATAAAATCTATATACACAATACGACAAAAATAACATAATTAGTATAAATGTCAATTTCTATTTTCCCTGACAACTATTCGCGTTTCCCTGATACTTCCCTGACAAATCTTTTTTCCCCGACATTTCCCTGACTTCCCTGACATGTGGCCACCCTGATTTTCTCTTCTAATTCCCGATTCATACGGAAATTTCGTAATTCAGGATGGAAAGAAGGTGAAAAGAAAACACATGATACTCTCCAGCATCCTCAGTAGATGAAGGGAAAGGTACAAAAGGTTATGGGAAACAAGATGTCTTGTAGTGAGGTAGGTCTTTTTCACCGAGGCAGAGAGAATCGGTAATTGAGAGGGGTAGCGCCTTGCACGTGGACAGTATAAAGTCCCTCTACTTACTACCATATGTACAATGCAAGCATATGTAACTCCACAGACTCCACAATAAAATCTTTCTCTCATAAGAGACTTAGGCCATAAGCTATGTAATTTATTCAACGCCGAGCAGCTCAAGACGCAGAATAATTACGCCAATACCGACAAGACTTGACTGCAATATACACCATTATTTACAATATATATATATATATATATATATATATATATATATATAACAAAAGGTATTCTAAACACAATACGTTCAGCTATACGAGTATGACGCGCTGATAGTAAATTCTATGAATTATGCATGCGATGAGAAGAAAAATCAGCTGAGTCAAACCGAGACCACCGCAAAATAAATACCATCCTGCCACCTTAAAATTTCCGTTTTCCGCTCTTTAAACCCGGTATTACATTTTATGGAAAACACTTCATTTACACGAATATTACAATTTCTAAGTCAAGATGCATTAAGGAGAAAAGATTTAAACTTAGCTCCTGTTCTTCGTTAATTTAAGATAACTTTATTAATCACAAGTTATTTTCCGCGTGATTACTCAAAAGTGTACATTTGTTATCTTAGAGAAACAGTAATTAATAAAGAAGCAAGTACATTATAGGCGCTTATCATTCTGTTCAACTGCACAGTAATTTGAGTTTCAAGAAAACTTTGAACTTGTTCAACTACCAAAATGAAACATGTACCAAAAGTTCTGAACGTTCAAATGAACGAAGTTTTGTATTGATTGTATTTTAAACTATAAACTGTTCTTAAACATTAATTAATTTGCAATAACATTAAGTTTGTATGGAAGAATATGGAAGACACTTATAATGTCTTCCATATTCTTCCATAAAAACTTAATATTAATACAAATGAATTAATGTTTAAGTACAGTTTATAGTTTAAAATACAATCAATATAAAAATTCGTTCATTTGAACGTTCAGAAGTTTTGGTACATAATGAAACGAGAACAACATAAACTAAAAGATTAAGAAGGCGAAACTTGAAGTAGTTTGAAACAGTAAGTTTTCTTTCTCATTTCAGGGGGATTGGATCGTTTTTCCACGATTCTTGAATCTGAAAGTGCGTACATGAGTGGAATTGTATATACGAACGCAGGAGGCATACATATCCAAGTATGTCGGCGCGTTAAAGCTTTAAAGGGTTCTCCGTTTCTGTGAGGGCTATCGTGAAAGGGAAAGTAGTACGCGAGGGGTTGTACTAGTACGTACTATACGGGCTTATTGATCGAAGAGTAACTCAAGTCTAGAAATATAGTATAATATGCAACGTGCGACGGAAATGGCGTGACATCATCCATGCGACGTGCATAGAGCTGCATAGAGCCTACAAGAACTATCGATCGAGTACGGCAAATATAAAAAATCGACTTTTCTAGGGGCACTGTACTCTGGTTCTATCATTGAAAGTATGTGGAAATTTGCACTACTGAAATATTCAGACGCTCTAGCACAATTCTTAAAGAGTCATATATAAGTTGGTTTTACGCATGAATAAGTTAAATAATAAAAGAAAGTAACGACACTCTAGAAAAAATATTTTTAACATTTAACTACAGCAAGTATGTATTTGGTTTTACTTCATTCATAATAATGCGTTAATCTTTGAATTAGAGAGCTTAAGATGAAAACCTGTTTGACGATCTTGATGAATCCCTGCAGAGCGATTTATTACGTAAAAATCTGAGTGGAATATTTAGTTGCAAGATGAAATATATGAAGGATAAATATTGCTTAAATTGACCTTCGTCTAGACGCAAGATTATAAGTGGCATTAAAAAGTTGTATTAATTATAGGCAAAAGTCAGACAACGAGACTGATAATTAAGTTTCTGATCCTATCTTCGAAGAGATGTAATTGAGATAAGTACTAATTATAGACGATGAAATTATCGTGATAAGATTATTGAACAATTTTGTTTGTTTTCATAGATATAGAAAAACAAAATACGAACAAATGAGACTCAGTTGAAAATATATAAAACGGCACTAAGTATACATCTAAGTATTATTTATTTATGGATTTTTGATGTATCCTTTTAATTGAGCATCTTCAATGGATACTTAATTACCGGAAAATGAGATTTGACCCTCTCATATCCGAGGTATGTAATTTGTGGCTCTGATGATACATGATACCCTAACAAAGTATACCTAGTAAACGTAATAAGGGTTATTAAATGTCATTGATGTAAATGTCATTGTAATTGGTTATCATTATACATTTTTCTTTGCAATTTGCCCCTCCCAGGTCGTGACCATTAGCCGACGAGTATTAGATGCAATCGATTTGAGGGCAATGCACTTATGTAGACTGCAACGGGACCGTCCTAGTCTCTATACAGTGAAAGAAGCGTAATTTCTCTTATATGAGAAAAATTACGTTTTGCATGTTATAACTTGCGTTACAAGTCTTGATGATACCAATCAAGAACCATAAATAAAATCATAAACTGTTACGGCACAGAATAAACAAAAAATGAGCTTGGTTTCAAATCAACAACTTATTAAAATCGCTCTAAAGTGAGTTTTTAATTTTCTGCAGGAAGCTGCGATTATCAGATGTCACGCATCTTAAAAGTTTACCCAAGCAACATTTATGAGAGTCTTTAACGTCTCTAAAGACAAATTCGGCCGAGTTGCCAAATAACCGGAAAATGAGTCGACAATTTCGCCCGACTGTAAAACGGGGCTTGTTTGTGCCAAGACCTTTGATCTCCCAAATTACTGGTCTCTGGATCCGCAAATTTAAAAATAACAATTAAGTAAGATCAATTTTCAAAATTTCGAAATTTGATAAACAAGAGACTAATAATATCTCTACGAAATAAGCTCATCTTATCACCCTACTTCAAACACATTTTCTAATTCAGGCTTTATATAAACCGACTATAGAATAATTCTCTAAGATATGAACAATGAGTAATGTTTTAAAATCTTTCGAAACAAAATGCGTTTCTTTTACTACCTCAGAAAAACTCTTCTACGACCCGTTTTTTTTTTTGTTTCTTTTTTATGTCTACTTCAGTGAAAGCTTTCTACTTTTTAGAATATAATGGTTCTACCACATAAGGAACTCTGCAATCTTGACAGAAACCACGAAAGTGCTCGTATAACCGTTTTACGAAAACGATGTTTAACGAAGAACACCTGCGCAGAAATTATGGCTGAACTTCGAAGACTCATCCTTCTCGCGGGGAACGACCTTCACGTGCATCTTCTTCCTCAATAAATTATTGACTTGTGCGGTGACCGTGAAATCAACCCATGATGAAAGCTATGAACGAATTTTTAAAGGGATTTTTATCTCTACTCGTATCTAAAATTCCTGTTATACTTCTAACTCTGTACTACTGCCGAAACTACTGCCAATTGAATAGAAAATTTTTCTTTACTTTTCCTTAGCGCTAAATTTCGAATTCGTCTAAAAAATGGTCAGAGTTCATGATCTTATTTCATTTGTGAAAAATACGCATTATAAACTATATACAGGTATTTTGTAATTTTTTTATAGAATATAAATGCAGATGTATCTTTTTAAATTAAAAAATGTTGCACAATCGAGGTTTATGATTCTATTCAGATTGTGCATTGCCCACATTACGGCACTAGTAGACGTGCAATTGTTACCAACAATCCCTCGTCAGTCCATGCACGATCTGGGTGCATGCGTAACGATAAAGAGAGCGAAACAATCTACCACTCTTATCGTGGTTTCTGCCGCACATCTGCCGGACGACCGTCGATCATGTTTCTTTTTTTCATTTTTTTTTTTAAATAAAATAACGAGACCATATTTCCGATATCCTATCGCCTACGGTTTTTTCACGAGTCACGAATTTATAGACAATAGAAAAATTGAATGATTTATGATTTATGTTCATGTTCCTTTTGAAACACTTTGAAACAGAATTGATTTATTTCGAGTGAAATATAAATGTTCTTCTTTTTAAATAATTATTTTCAGTAAAAAGCAAATACATATAGCTGCAGTCAAATTTCCCATTCTGTAATCTTTAATGAAAGGAATATATAACACACATATATATTTTGCGCTGCCGCCACATCACAATTTATCTAATATCTCATTTGTTCATAAAAACAGGTCTAACATCCATTTGAAATCTGTTCGATTAAAATGTCTCCTCCACGGACAAAATAAGTTGATTAATTTTATTTTTTATACAATCTGATGTGAGATTGATAAAAATATTTTGATTAAATCTTGATTAAAACTGTCGGGTTACTTTGACATCGATAAATCTAGATCAACTAATTATAATTCTATTTTTAATGCTAGTTACAGGAGACAGTTTTATAATTGAATGGGAGTGTCAAGGGACGGTCGATTGACCGGAATCACTGAATCATGAATGACGTGTGACATGATGTCACGAGGTGTGGATCAGTTGTGGTCTCTAGTTCATTTGATAGTGCTAATTGAGGCTTTAATTAGGTTGGCCCTATTATCAGAACCTACTTATAATAGCGATATCTCTACACGGAGGGTACGTGATTTTAATGGTTGCTAAATTAATGATCCTTAAATGCTTTGAGGGTTCAAACCTCCAGCTAATCTAGATAAATTTGCTCTGATCAAATACACTTCCACACTCTTGTGGTCACTACAAATTGAGAATAAATAATACTTGGTTCGAAATTTTCAGTCTGAATATTTTGAGTTCAGAACTCAGATATATTTCAGATATTATTTTTCAATATAATTATGAATAGTGTTGAACAATCAAACACGAAAATCATGAAATTATGCTCAATTTTGCTGAAGTGTTCCTCAGTTTTCTCCGATTTCCAGTTAAGAATAAAATGTAATACTGTAAGCATTTTTCTGCTTGGGATATAAAAACTAATTTTCGAAAAAATTACTGGAATTAGGAAACAGAAGTTTTAGTATTCCAATTGAAAGCAATAGAGTACATCCTTAATTATTATATAGTAAATCAGTAAATTAAACCTTAATGTCTGTTTAATTTTTAGCTTTATGTTTCTATGAAAAAGAGAGAATTTTTTTTCTGTAGATTTTCAAAAGACGCGACAGCGATGCAATAGTAGTCTTTTGTGCTGTGCGAAGTACATTGCGCGATTTTCGATGTCTGCGGTGCATTAATGCTTTGTGTCTCGTGCTAGTACAATCGCAACCGCTTTGCTGCAATGAAACACGCACATATGTTCCATACATTATACTACAGCCATTAAGTACATGCATACCCTGCGTGTGGCGTTGAAATAATTGCGCAAACGACTTCGAATTTTCAATGCTCAGGTGATCTCATCAAAGTTTCTTTCACATTGAAATATAAATAATTCTCAAACCGAGATTGCTCATTCAATCCTACTAAAAACATCATCATTGATCTATTCAATTGTTAGAAATTAAAGAAGAAATGAAACTAAATTACACAAATTGCTACGTTTGAATTTTGTATTTATCGAATTCTTGCAGAAACTGAACTCTTTTAATTTTATTCTTAAACGAAATATCAAAAATAAATAAATAAATAAATAACTAAACTGGTTTGATTGGAGTTTTCTTAATTAATTCATCATTTTAATCAAGTATCGTAATTAAAAATCCCCACTCGTGAAGTTCAAAGTCTAGAAAAGTATACAAATAAATAAGTTGAAAAGTCAAATAACTAATAAATTTCTCTGATAGGAGAGTAATTAATTCATTGTATGTTGCAGACGATAAAGTATAATTAATTGAAAATTAGAGTTGAATTCGTACAAAGATATACTGTTATCCGCGAGCGATACACTTTTTTAGCGCGTGCACGGTGGACATAATAACGTATAACGTTATGAGACATTTTCACGTGTATTTATGTTTTATATAAAGCCTGCATCTTGTCTGCGTGTCCAGTATGAGTCTAATGTATATAGTGTTACATAGTGGTTTTGAACACATTAGCGTTGACATGTACGTATGCTTGCGTAATTTCCAGCAGACGCTTCCTCCCGTTTGCCAGAGATAACGTTAACGAGGCCCAGATAATAGTACCGGGAGTCTAGACAGTTAATTACAAGATGTCCTTTAAAATTGCCTCGTGTTTAACTCGCGAGTCAGATAAGTTTTCATCGTCACTTAAGATTCAAAAGACAGTCTCTCGATTAATCTGCGAGCTAATTCTATGTAATTCCTCAAGGATCACCGATCTTGAATCGAGTCTATCGAAAAGTCTATAGTGAAGTCAGCTATACTCTATAGTGAAGAATGAGGACGAAGAATTAAGCTTAGAATTAAGAAGAATGAAAAAGAATGTTAAAATTGTGTTACTTTCAATTTTGCATGATGTTTCCAATTTAAAACTCTTTAATTTTGAAAGCTGAAACTTTAACAGTTTCATATTTGCCTTAAACAAACATGATTGATACGTAAACGATTAAATATATGTATTCTACCACTTGGTGATTGTTTAATGTTTAGTCTACATTTTGTTTGTTCAGCTCTTTTTATCACAATTCACACGTTTCGTTCCATTAGCAGAAAGTATCCAAAAATCACAAAAAATTCCGTGAAAACCTTACTATAAACAATGGAGAAAAACAAATAGTTCGCAGATTAAAAATTAGCAGAATGTCCGAAGATTTCATGAAGTCTATTGTTCTCGATTGTACGCCACATATTCTTTTGGCTGAGTGCCTTTGAATTCAGTCCGAACTGTGTCAAGTGTACAATTTTACGTAATGCGTTTTTAATATGCTCAAGTGATTCAATTCATATGTCTGTTGTATGGAGAAGATAACGTAAAACTTTATCTTCATTTCCGCTGGTGGGAAAATATCGTCTGAAATCGAGTTACAAATAAAGATAAAAAAAAAAAAAGCTTATTTCAATAAAAAGATAAATATTGACTCAAATTAACCTTGAAATTCTGATCCCCTGCTAATGCCGTATAGCAGGTAGGATATTTAAAATATAATTGTTTTATAATTACGTTTTACAGTAATTACTTTTATAGAACGTTTTTACATTCTTCGACTATCTCCAAACTGTATTTATGGACTTACATGTGACACAATTAAAATTCAAATAAAATTCCAAACTTATTGTTTTTCAACGCGTTTGAAAGCAAAAAAAATCATACATACAAATTTTAACGGTTATATCAGAATTAAAGACAAGTTGCATCGACTTATGTAATTATTATAATAACCCCTATTTTTTCAGTCAGGTAAAAAACATTAATTAAAAATAATAACACTTGCCTCCGAACATCACGAAAAGCAAGTTAACTGCGCAATTTAAAAGCCCTGATAATTAATCACAATTATAATCGCGTGAGCTGTAATCTGAGAACTTTTTGCATTTCCGCAAAGACGTAATTTATAAAGTTTGCGTGAGTACAAGAAAAGTCGAAAATCGCGTGCGAGAACGCAGGCGCGCTGATATCAACCTCGGTTGAGAGATATGCGCTTTATTCGCGATATCACACTACAAAAATGTATCAATAATATTAATCAAAATACAATACAAAACAAGTCTACATCCCCTGCCATCGTTCCACCTCACTTAGATCGTCACTCAAAGTCTCAAATATTTTCCTCCCACAAATGCAGCTGACTGCAAATAGAGCGACCTCGACCATCGAGCGAACCCAGAATTTCTCGTTTCGTCTGCATCAAAAGTGCAGCTGAACAGACGACTTTGGTGACGTTATATATAAAATTGTGATGAGATGCATCTGACGTCGAGATGCACCTACTTTTATATATTTTCTGTCCGGAGGCGATTCGCGTCTTTTAAGCGCCTTGAATTTTAAATAGGTGTCGAAATTGGGTGAACATCCCTTTAAAATTAAAAAGCAGAGGTCAAATTACATTTCCTTCGTAGCTCAATCGCGGGAATAAAATAAATGAATAAAATTCTGTCAATAATACTTGTTTTATACTCTCTAAACCTGAATCAGTGGAATTTCGTTGATTCTCAGCTTTAAGTATATCAATTGATTCAATTAGCGAACTTGCGCTGATGAATCAGTGAATATCACGTCCTCTATCAGCGAAATCTCGCTGATTCATCAGCGTATATACACTGAATGAATCAGTGGTATATTTATAGCTGAGAATCAGCGAAATTCCGTTGATTCAGATTAAGAGAGTATGAGCATATAAAATAAAATTCCACAAAGGAATTCAAGAATTTGTCATTGTTTTAAAGTCTAAAAATTCCAAAAACCCGATTAAAATGTAAAATTTTATGAAATACAATTCTGGTTGATAAAGTCAACGATTTGTCACGGTAGTGTTGTCGGATATATGTGATATGACTATTTGTAGTGAAAGGAAAATGTCGCGTAGACTTAGAAATTTTCTTTTAACTATGGTTTGAACTGGTTTGAATGTGTTTATCGATTTAGCGAATCAATTTCGAGATACTTCATTTCTTCAAGGGCATATCAATGATTCTCAAGAGCTGACATTTAAAAATATGAATGGTATCGATTGAGGCGAGACGACTGCCGACCCAGACGAGAAAACTGTAGTGAAAGCCTGATTCTGGGCCAGACGGAAGAAACACACGCGAAGTAGACAGTGTGTAACGGCCTCTCATTCTATTTTATATTTCCTTCCTTTTTCTCGTTCACCAATGAGGTCTAATAAAACCTCCTTGCTGATTTCGCATTAATTTTATAACAATCTTGATCTACTATTATAAGGGCATGTGGGAATTACCATAAAACAACATTTAGTTTCGCCAACTTATTCGTAATATGTAATAAATATTTCTGACTAAAACTAGGCAATCTATACCTTCGCTCCATGCGGAGGTAAATTGTCTAGTTTTAGTAAAAAATATTTATTATTGGAATTGTAAAGTTGGTGAAACTAAACTTGTTTTTTTTTCGTAAATAACAGCCCTTAATGCAAGAGTCTGATTCAATCCAATTATCTACTTTTTATTTTTGATTTAAAGTTTTCTAGATTGTCTTTCCAAATTCAGGTGACATTAAAAACCGAAAGTGTCTAAAATTTAAACATTTTACAAATACCAGAAAAGTTTTTCCTACGGTTGTCGCGTTAAATTAAAAAAAAATTAAATAAATATACATTTAAAAATTCGTGAATGAACTGAAATATGATTGAAGAGAACAGGTATTTTTTTAACCCAATAAACTCGTCGAATAGGTTGAGAAACGAGAATCTAAAAGGGGGGAAATCTTATATGTAGTAATGTAGCAAATTTTCAGGGCTACTATATTTTTGAGTGATTATACTAGAAAATTTTCCCGATGGGGTGTGTTGGGAGCAGCTGACGGATCTCTCTTCTCCAACCCTCTCACCTCACTCCATTCTAATGAAGTCTGACTGGGTACAGGCAACCTTAAAAACTATATTAATGTTCGACAAAGTTTTTCAAATTGTCTGTACGAAATGTAAATTAGACTTAATGACTCAAAAGTTCTTTAAATATTATAAAACTTCATTATTTTTTGAAAATTGTCTTTTTAATAAAAGTGGAACTTTTAAGTATTGCCTGAAACAGTCTGAAAGATAGTCGATCTTAGTCAAAACTTCACCTTTAACATTTCTCTGCTAAGATTCCTGTTCAAATTTCAAAACTTTTTTTTATAAATCACACATTGGAGGGACTAAAAAAGCAAAATGTTTTGCTTGATTCTTGCAGAGTACTTTATAATAAATGGGAACTCAAATACTGAAAATCATTTTGACAAATTCACATTGCCTATAGATTGGTAATGGAATAATTATCGCTTTTGAATTTTATGAAAAGGTCTCTGTCATTAATTTTCCGTTTGCCGCAACATTGAATAAGTGCTTAGAGTTAAAAAAATTTGATACGTCTTGGATACACTTTCCTGTCATCTGAAACTGTTAAAAGTTCTACGCCCTTGCTGACGATTTATAATGTATATGTCGGTGAATTTTCTAGAGAATTCATTTAAAGCTTAATGATTTAAATTCTATATTATATTATGTTGCGTAATCCACAGGAAATTAGAATATAAGCGTAGATTTGAAGTTTCTACATTATTTTAATGCAATCTGATTTAATTTATTGGGAACATAAATAAGGACTTCAAAGTCATGCTACACCCATTTTCATGGCAGAGATGTTAAACTTTAGTGTTTGTAAATACTAAACCGTATAAGTTTATTTTCTATATGTATAATTTTATGTTTTTCCCAGTGTTTGACAGTAACGCGTTACTTATAACGCGTTACCAAAAAAGTTACTTTTTTTTAGTAACGGTAACGGTAACGCGTTATTTTTTTTTTAAAGTAACGGTAACGGTAATGCGTTACAATTTTTTGGTAACGGTAATACTAAGTAACGCACGTTACCAAACGTTACTTTATAAAAATTTGGAATGCCCAGTATTAGATTAAATATTTAAATATCAAGAAAACCAATCAAATGGTGTGCTTTCTTTACAGTAACTTTACTGCTCTACATGATGCAATTATGTTATATATGTATCAACAAAATATTTTTTCTCCATTAAAATGCGCCATGATGATTGTGGAACAATTTTTAAATTGTAAGGTTCAATTATTCATCCGGTATAATACAGGATTACCGAGCAGTGCATCCGTTGAGCGATTATTCAGTACAGCTGGACTGATTCTTTTGGATAAAAGACATCGTATGAGTGATGATCTTTTCGAAAAATTAGTATTATTGAAGAAAAATAGAATTTTTTATGGAAAGTCTAGTGTATAGATGTATGATTTATGAAACTGTATAAACTGATGTATTAAAAATTTAATAAAAAAAAGTAACGTAAAGGTAACGCGTTACTTTTTTTCAGTAACGGTAACGGTAACGCGTTACTTTCAAACAGTAACGTGTCAAACACTGGTTTTTCCCTATAGAGTCTGGTCACTGTTTTATTCATGTCAATGAAAATTATCTTGACTCTACCAAATTGCTTCACACTCTCTTATGATCAGTTTAAGGGTATGTGATACTTTACCATAAGAACAAATTTAGTTTCACCAACTTTGCGCTTGCAATAATAAATATTTTTTATCAAAACCAGGCCATTTACTTCCATGTGTCCGAAACGGAGGTAAATGATCCAGTTTTGATAAAAAAAATATTTATTATTACTAGTGTAAAGTTGATGAAATTAAATTTAATCTCAAGGTAATTACCACATGCCCTTAAACCTCATATTGCCAACTGTCAGTGACTCAAAATGAGTGAGACTCATTCATTCATCCAACTTTTACGGGGTGCATAAAAGAGAAGAAGTGAAGGTATAAAACAGTTTAACAATCAACTTATTGTATACTTTTTTCAACAAGAAAGTATACTTCCGAATAAGAACGATTCATTCGTAATGATTTCCCTGAAGAATTTTACTTCTTTCAATTCCAATCGATTCTGTTTACATGACACGGAATGCTGTTTAACATTAATGAACATTTCGTAAGAAATAAAGCTATGGGTACATATTTAAAATTGCAGCTAGTGACTGAAACTTTATTTTAGTGACCTAAAATTTCATCAATTTCATCATTAATGAATTTCAATCAATCTTGGACCTATGTTATTGAATTATGTTCCAATCAGCCGGTAACTGAAACACAGCAAGTATTCGCTGAAGATAAGAATTGCATGACCTTGATTATAGAACTAAATCTGATTTAAATGATTCGAATATCAAAAAGACGTACCACGAGGGCCATGTCGGGCGGTTTGGAGCCCTGGACGTGGAGGATCCTTGCACCCAGTTCGAGTAGCTTTCTCCTTAGCCGTTTCACGGAGATGAGCTTCATTTGTACGACGCCGCCAGGTTGCCGATGAACTGGAAACCACTGACCGTCAGCTGTCAAGCTAGCATCGCACTTTCAACTCTCTTGCTCCCTCTTTTAAACTCTTTCTCTGTCTTTCTCTCTCTGCCACTGTCTATTGCTCTCCTCTCTCCACGGTCCTTTTATCTCTCGGCGTTCTCGACTTTCTTCGCTGCACCGCGATATCCGAGAAGCACCGGTGGGTCGTTACTCTCGACGTTGGGACGATGACCAGGTCGCCGCAGGAAATCGCGGAAAGATTTTTATCAATCAATTTTTTTTTTTGATCAAGATAAAATTTACTTTTATTTTTTCAGAACCAGATCACAGCAATTATTATCATATAGATTTCCTTAGGTTGTGGAATGTTAGAACCCTTTTTCTTTGAGGAATGCAGTGCGAGGTACTCTTCGCTTTCAAGTTACGAGTAGTTCTATACTCTTATTAATAATTAATAATATAATATAATATAATTATAATAATATATTACAATAAAATGTAATGAAAATAATAATAGTGATACGTTATGTACAATATATTTCTCTTTCAGTCACATGGAATGGGGCTAGTTTGGTCGGTTTTTTCTCCTGTTATACGACTATCTGGCCGGCCTGGATCCGCCACCTTGGGATTTAGCTTGTTTCTTGCGAAACAGATATTCAACAGCCTTCGGAGAGAGGCGACGTTACACGGTGGAGTACACCCGCGCACAAAATCACACCGTCGCGTTTTCTCAGCTGGGAGAATGGAGATCGTGTCAGGAACTTGGTGGTAGAATTTCGAGCTGGCCTCTCGGAGTTGTTTTGTTTTTAGTCCGATGTTTTATCATGGAATCCCGTGCCTCGGGATCTCGCGATGCGACGCACAGTCACTCGGAATGTCGAACGACGTTTCTCACGCGAGTTTTGTACTCGCGCATCAAA
This sequence comes from Synergus gifuensis, assembly GCA_904066015.1. Classification (NCBI taxonomy): domain Eukaryota; kingdom Metazoa; phylum Arthropoda; class Insecta; order Hymenoptera; family Cynipidae; genus Synergus; species Synergus gifuensis. The sequence goes on from CAJFCO010000081.1 coordinate 1,126,553, forward strand.
CGTGTTTGAAGTCTAGCGGCAGACTGAATTCGTCTGGACTCTGGCGGCTGTCAGACAGCAGCACCATCGCCCCCACCCTTTACCCCACTCTGATAAATTTGATCCCACTCTGGCTAGACACCCCCACCATTGGTGTCAGACGGTGGCGCACGTATGAGTGCTGTGTGGAGTGAGAAGGGTCACGCATGCATGCGCACATGCGGTTGCAAGAGAGAGATGGTGGGTGGGCGGGTTGAGGGGGGTGTGGAATAAAAAGAGAGTGACTGAGAGAACGAGAAAAACCTTACGAGCCAGCCGGTTCGGCCTAGCCGGTGTGTGACGTGATCACGACGCAAAAATCCAGGATGATACCAACCAACACCACGGATGTTAAGTTCTATGGAAGATGGGATGGGTAAAAATTGCCAAAGATTTTTCCAGATTTTTATCCAATTTTTTCAGCTAAAGAGCGACCTTTGCGAAATGGGGATGAAACTTTGAGAAGATGAGATTCTACTGCTATGGGATTTTTGAATGTCTTGCAATTAGGTCAATTATTGGTATACTATTTGCAGTAAAAGCTGTTTTTACTTACATAGAGGATTTCAGTTTTGATTAATGGCTTTGGCGAATATACAAAAAATCACCTGTCAAACAAGCTGTCAGTTCAATGTCTAATATTTTCTTGATTATTTATAAATACTTTGAGTTCTGGTTTCTAAATTCTCCGACCCAAATTGTTTCTTTTCTTCATTTACATTGGAAATTTAAATTTTTAAATTTTGTACCTTGCAAAAGTATAAATTTACATGATTAAAAAAAATCTTTATTCAACGCTAACTTATTAGACTCTATAGTCACATGGGGACACGAGCAAGGTGCCTTTTTTACGCATGTATTTACGTATTACCCCGTCAAATAATTCTTGTCGATTTAGGGCTCCAGCCGGTTCCATTAATTCGAGGAGTCGTCTCTGCACCCCGACGAGAGTGAAATTACCCTTGATATTATAACAGCGATGCATCGAGCGGCAAGCCCGTTTAATCGACGCACAAGCTGCGACACTTGTTCACAAAAAAACAAAAAGAAAGAGAGGAATTACATTTTGAATAACCCGAGAGGAAATAATGGAAGCATCAACTGGATCGTTTTCATTCTAGTGTATCGATATCGAGAGGGAACGTGGAACAGATAATTTATAGGGTCATAAGAATAAGTATAAAGGATGTTTACGCGCTCGTAAATGTCTGTCATTCTGTGTGGCATATATTTCGAAGGGATGTAAGGTAAATCTACTTGTGATGACAGTTGTCTGTCAATGAGTGCATCGCTTTACTCCTTTCAATTTTTTATTGTTTGAATAATTAGTAATTATTTTCTTTTTTTTTAAGAGTACAACATAATATTTGCTCATTAAGCAGATTGACTTTATTGATCAATAATCTTGATAAGTAAGTCCATTTTGTAATGCCCACAAAATAATATTATCAAACCATCATTAAAACTTAATAATAGAAACAGTTAAGCATCGAAAACGAGATCGAAAATAAACAAGAAGATACGATTGCGACGGATTGTCTCAATTAATTTTTTATCGAGCTACGAAAAAGTCATAAAGACAGATTCACAATCGATAATTAGCATGTCCCCGATCGAAGTCTGAAGCTCGAGGACATATAACTGACACACGAGTTTCTTGGCGGGGTTAAATCGAGACGATTATCCCCTGAAAGATATCAACTTTTCCCGTGGTAATCTCGAGGACTAATTACACACAGGTCGGTTGAGGCGGGGAGACAAAGGCAGACGGTGTTCTCCACTACTCCACTACACTCTTGATCAAAATTTACAATGACGAAACACTAGAGCGCAGCCAGACATTTCATACCCCCACTCCTCGTCTCGTCGGGAGGAGCGATACTCCTAACCCCCCTTATTTTCCCTCATCGCAAATGCCTGTACTCCCTCAGAGCCACACACAAACGCAACACACATACCAGTGCGTACTCTCATAGACGCCTCCACTCTTGCTCAACGCAGCCACTTCGAGGCGCGTCTTAGGCAGCCTCCACGTTGACCTTCCCTCGTGGCCAAGGTCGTGTCTCGGAGTCAAATAGCCGTACCTGCTATCGCCAGACTGTTTTGACGACTCGACCACGTGCCCGTCACCGGTATCGCCGATGCTTCTGTGCGACAAATGCGTTTTATTAACTTATTATATATAGCATATCCCGACTACCGATAATGTTGCCAGGTGGTGCAGCTTGGCAATTTGCATACCACATCTTGATCAGCATCAGAAGCGATCGCTTTTATCGAGAGGGGAGGGAACTTGCAGACAACACTTCCCCAAAAGCAATGAAGGTCCCACCTCGAGGCCATACCTACATATATTGCCCTGCAGAGTCCTTACACATCTTTCGCAGGAAATATCGGCAAGATATCAGTCATATGTACAACAATGTCAAGGAGATTTTCCTACATCATAGGATATCAGCGATGCTGATAACAGTTTGTATGGTTTCGTAAAGTCTTCAAAACAATACTGCAGTTTTTCATATAATTTCCTATAGGACAAGAGTTTTTTGGTTTTCGTAAGAATATTTTATGGGATTTCAAAGATTGTAGTTTGAAAGCATCCTTAACTACAATGGGTTATTGTAATGCACTTATAACTTCTGCAATGAAAGCAAACTGAATCAGGCTAGACAAACACCATTTCCTTATACAATGTGTGAGGTAGAAACTATTTTTTCCTATTATGCTTCTGAATAATGTAAGCTGTTATGAATTTTGCATCATCATGAAGGCAAACATAGTATTTGCATATAAGGTTTGTATCCTTCATATATGTATAGTATACACGGAGAAAACTGGAGGATGAAAGTTGGAGAGTCAGAATTTAGAGTCATTCTAACCATCTAGATACATATACTTTTTTCAACATAGTCAGCTCGACTCTTGTTTTATGTTCAGTTTGACTATCCGTAGACAGTCAGACTGACTATCAAGATTATGTATAAGACTATAAGTCAAGTCGATTCTCTGGGATGGTCAAATTTCACATCTCGTTTTCACTCCTTTTGATGGATGGCTGCATCGATCCTCCGAGAACTTCGAGCTATTTTAACTCTCTCGAGATGCCCAATTTGACCACCTAGAATGCTATTCTATAGTCAACCCTTAAATAGAGTCAGCATAACCCTCTAGATGTTCTGACCATTTTTCTCGGTATATGGCCTATAGCTCATTATATAGTAAGCGAAGTTGTTTTATTATCTATGTGTACATATAACACTTTTAATGAAGAAAGTGCATATATGTTCCAAAACTCTAGAGGTTTTTCTAAAAATAAGATGAAAAGAAAAGATTTTAACTTGAAAAATGTTCGATAGGAAAGTTTAATATACATGCACATTGCACAATATTTCAATGGAGTTCAATCGATTAAATCGAATGAAAAAAATTCCACGACTTCGAAGTAGAATTTAATTAAATAACTCATATTATCATCCACTGAAAAGTTATAAATATACAGAAAGAAGCAATTCATATCAATATGACATATGTATTATACTTTATGTGTCATGTGTTTTACAATTGTGAATTAAGAGTGAAAACAACTTTTTTTAAAGTCAAATATAGTGTGAAAATATGTATACTGATAGCATTTTCGGTTGCTTCAATCGTGACTTAATTATATGCATAAAGTAAATGTTTAAAGTTTTTGATAAGAGAATCTGCTTATTCTATTCATGAAAGTCATTGTAAATGACACGATTCACATTTCCGGATGTGTTTTACGTTGCAAAATGAATCAGAAAGTGCTCTCTGAAAACACACTAAATCCCAAGTATAATTTTTGATCAAAAATTGTATCAAAACATTACCCAATGGAAAAACAATTGATATCTACATAATAAGAATATATGAATGTATGTATAGTTGTAATTTTTCAATTTTTTTTCCATTGTACAACGCTTTGATCCACTTTTGGATTAAAACTTGACATCTAAAGAATTAGTACCTATGAATTATCAGTTTTGGAATTCAGTGTCTATTAATAAAAATCATTATACTCACAGAATATTTACGATTAATACTTTGTGCAAATAGACTTACCTGAAACAGAAAGCAAAATATTTTAATTAATGAATTGAAAAATTAGAAATAATTTGTTATTTCATATGATACATAACATTTTTAAATGAAGACACTTTCAATCATGCAAGATGACTGAAAAGCATAAAACATCAAAGAATTCTGGCACCTTAATTAAATTCTAAATTTCAAAGGAATTTAAATGAATTCAATTGAATAAAATTGAACACAAAATGATTACAAGAACTGATTGGACTTGAATTTAACTCAATTGCAATTCAAACTTGAAACATCAATTTGCAATTGGGTTGTAATTTGAATACTTTTTCATCATTTTCTTCTAAATTGGGGTATAAGAGAGGCAATTATGACCCACGGTATGTAGGCAATGGGCATTCATCGGAATTCGAGTGAAAAGTACAAAGTATGGAGACTGCTTTTGACGCGTTGAAAAGTCCGGTTGTGAGTGTGAATGCGGCTTAATATACAGAAGTACGACCACCACGTAGCCACGAAGAGCAGTGTGTGCATCGTCTAGACAGGAGGTTGTGGTGGCCGAATAGTGGGGTGGGTTGGGGAAGAGCTCGAAAGACGAGGGGTGAGCGACGGAGAATCGAGATAGCGGAACGTGGAGGGGAGAAGTAGGAGAGGAAGAGAGGGTTCGAGAGGAAGAGTGGGGGGTATGATAACCGGCTATCATATCTCAGGGCCGTCGCTGAGTCCCGGTTCCCGTCTTTGCCCCCCAACCTTCTTCTGCAACTGCACCCCCATTCCCCTCCCGCTTCTACCCCTCCCCAACAAGTCTACTGCACCGAGTCGCACCAGACGTTGGCAGAGCGTGATAATTCTTTCTTCTTCTTCTGCTTCTTCTTATGTCTTTAGCTTTAACTCCTTCTTTTTTCTCCTTTTCTCTACTCTTCTTCTCATTCTTGTGATTTTTCTTCTTCTGATTCTTATGCTTTCTCCTCTTCTGATTTTTGATATTTTATTTTCTGATTCTTGTTCTGGTTCTGTGGCTTGTTTGTTTTTTTTTTATTCTTGTAAGAATTCTTCTTCTGGTTTTTATGCCTTTTCTTCCACTGAATCTTTTCAGGGCGGGATTGGGATGCAAAATCAGACTGAGAAAAGTATTTCAAAACGGAAACTCAGGTAAAGTTTGTACCGAGCAAAATTGATATTCAAAAATTATGAAAGAGCTAAATCAAAATTATAGTTTTTGTGCTTTGACATTAAAAATGACTTCCACATTGTATTTACAAAATTTTTAAACACAATTGCTGCCTGTGCATCAGCCCTGATTCTTTCATTTTGTTTTTCTCATTTTCATTGTTTTCTTTTTCTCGTTCCTCTTGATTCTGCATTTTTTCCCGCTGCTGTTTCTTTCGTTCTCTTTGTCTTGATTCTTTATTATTACTCCTGCTTTTTATAATACTGGTTATTTTTTATGACTTTTTGCTGGATGCACCTATACCAAAAAGTGTTTATCTGAGTTGCCTGAAAGAATTTTTGTGAGAGTCTTATCACGAAGAGAGAGTGGAATTAGGGTCGTATGGATGAGAATTTGGTCGTTGTCTATTTTTTTGCTTGGAGGTGTGCTTGCAGTATATCAGTGCCATTTGTCAAGTGTTTACGGGTGGCGATAGGTTGATAACGATGAGTATTTTCGCACGAAATGCTTTTGGGAGAAAATCTCGAGTTGCGAATACGAATCTCAAGCACGATTTATCTACTGTTATACGAAAATGGTACGAGACTTGGGAAATTGGAAGAAAACTTACCGACTTTTGGGAATTGAGCGAACAGCTTTGAAAAATAACGGATATTACTTGAAGAAAAGGAATAAAGTTGGGATCTAATACAATTTTTCTAATTGAATGCATGACATTTCTTTTAAAATTGAAATCTTTCCACTTTAAAATTTAAAAAAGAAATTTTAATATTCTGCAGCTACCAAAGTGATTCTTTTCCAAATTAGAAGCCCCAAATTTGCGAAAAGGGTGCCAGGTATTTTAAAAGGGGTGAAACTTACACTAAAGATGTTTATCTTTACAATTTGATCGAATAATAATAACTAGACTAGACTTCCCAGATGATGGCAGTAGATTTTCCTCTGTTTCTATATTTGTAACCCTCTAACCCATCTGGATGGACCAATCTCGGACAATTCGGGTAACACTTCACACATTCACACACGTATTCGAGCACGTTCTGTCGTATCTGTCTCCCTTTCTCGACATTCGAAATAATCTGGCACGCGAAATGGTCGATGCTGGATATTGGTCTCTGGAGTGCAATAGAGACAAAAAACTACGACGAACAATTGAAGTTGTCCCAGCAGACGTCTGCCAATTGAGAGAGAAGGGTGGGTTTACAGAATATTCGGGACTAAAATTAAAAAATTAATAAAGCACATTATCCTTCCTAAAATAATTTCAAAAGATCCTACGATCTTTCGTGTCAATGTTCAGTTTCAAAATTTACTGACACAAACCACCAAAGGTTTCTGTTATCGGTAAAGTTCGGTAACGGAATTTATAATCAGAATTGAATTATATGAGATGTAAAGCCATATTCGGAATTTGATATGGGATGGTAGTGGCAGCTTGGGCAAATAAGACAGACTCTCGAGGTACTTTTTCGTCCACGTTTCTCTTACACCATGCATAATCTTGGCTGATTCAAGCATACCTTACCACAAACCCTTGGCAGTTTATAATTGGGGTTTCTTGAGACCCAGATTTTGAATCTTTTTAGATTCAAAAGATGCACATTTTCATCTTGAAAAATAGACAACTTGGCTCAGAATCGCGTGTAACAATGGGGAATATGCAAATTGGCAATTTCCTCAGAGGTGCAAAGAAGTGCAACTGCAGTGCATCATGGTGACTCCTGTGCGATGCTATAGCGTGACTCTTGAAGGGTGAACGCGTAATTTCGGGGAATGCAACGTTGATGTTCCATGGGAACCGGGCTTTCTCCCTTGCAATTAGTGCGGTTCCCGATTAGATGGGGAAACACCTTTCGCACATATATACAGCAAACATATAATATGGGAACGAGGACGGGCTGGCGATTCAGACGGCTGATAAAAGGCGCGTTCGAAATCAGGGTTCTAGTCACGCGTAGCCCCGAAATGTCGCGCAGGTGCTGCCCGCACATCAACCCGAGCATAAAATATTACTCTAACACGACCGTCACACATAAACAAATGCATTTCGAGCAAATCATTATCACTCTTTATATACACATTAAATTTCCACTTCCTTCTTTTCCAAAGCAACAAGTGTCTGCCAATTTACTTAACACTTTCATTATAAGGGTTATCTTTGTTTGAATTATATATAGAATTTAGAGAAAGTATGTTTCTTAGTAACTCAAACATTGAAGTGAAACAGGATATTTTCAAATGTAATACTCTTTGATTTATTAGCATGTAATAGAAAAATTAAAATACAATAAAAATGTAATCCCAATATCGAAAATAATTTATACAAAAAAGAAGAATCGCAACACGGTCTTTTATAAAGTTATTCTTCCAGAGAAAGTGATTAGGTTTAAAAAAATTTAATTTTTGCTGAATTGTTTTTCCTCATGAAATTTTCTGAGAATTTCGACTGTCCGCTTGTTAAGTTCATATAGCTCGGATAGCAGGATATTGTTGTATGTTTCAAAAATAAAATATCCGACAAATTTCTAATGAACATTCAAAATCGCGAATTTTTATTTCTGGCGATATTTGTCATTTAATCCACAATTTCTTGGTATTCATACCAAGTATATACCACAATTTATCAAATCTAATTTTCTATAACTTGTCATACAAATTTTCAACTCGATTTATAATCAATTTTTAAATGGTTTCTTGCTGTAGACAGAAAGTGAATAGAAAATTCATTCTAGAAAATAATATTCTACTATTTAATTGTGCTGATATTTTTTATATGTACTTTTTTAAGATATATCACTGTCTAAATTATCTTCAATTTTACACTAAATTTTTAATTTAGAGCATTTTTAAACAATAGATAAATTTCAGAGTGTGTAGGTCTTCTTAATGAATGTAATTATTTTAGGAGAAGCTTACTTTAAAGGATTAAAATCTTATAACTGGCACTGTACCTAGTAGTAGGTAAAGCTACTAAACCGTATTTATATATTTTCGTTAAACCCTTTCAGTTCTAAAGGATTCTCTGTACGCGTAATAAATGCTCATAACTCATAAGAAAGTTTTACACAAAAATATTTGAAAATTATCCTGGAGCGTTTTGTACTGGATTCCAAGAAGTACATTATAAAATTTAAAGTAATAATATAACTCTACAAAGGAAACCTTAATTTTGGCCGTAAAATGTTACTCCCTCATAATCTTTTCATTGAGTACACGTATTTTATAAAAATCTTGTTTCTCGTGCCGAGCAGACAAGTAAACAAAAACATTTAGCCTTCCTTTTATTGCAAGAAGCAAGCAGAAAGAAAGAGTAACGTAGTCGGTATAGTGTAGTTACTGTCAGTTGTTCTGTTTCCATGTACTTCAATCGCGATGATCGAAGCACGATGTGGCTTCTGAGAACTCATCGTACTTGCACTTCGTGTAGGAGGGAAAATGGTTGTGACCGCCAAAGAAAGATTCAGAAGCGAAAATCATGCTCAGTTAAGTGCGCAGTAATTTCAGAGATAACTGTGTACAGCACTTGCATAAAATCTGTAAAATTGAGAAATAGAGAGAAGTAGAATCCTTATGTGAGATTTTCAAGTTAATGCAGCTTTTCAAATTATGCATATCATTCTTTAAATCTGAATCAGCGAAGTGATTTTCAAAAATGACTTTCAAAGAAGTGATTCAAAAGTTATGCAATCTTTGTTATAACTTTAAGGGGTTCAAATTACCTTGAGTTTAAGAGCTTTTAACTTGAATCGTTTCAATTTTCAAATGAGATTTTGGAATTGAGATGATTATCTAAATTGAATTATGAAAATTTAATTGAATAAATTTAGTTATACTAAAAGACGAAAATACTCGGAATACAGAATATATCTGCAAGAAAGCCAGAGACTGACCGATACTTTGGTCCGGTTCTCGCTCGACAAGCGCGACGTCGAGGTCGGTCCCCTGTTGAAGATCAGAAGAAAGAAAGAAAGAGGCTGACTGGTGTCCAGCCTCTGCATCTGCAGTCAACTGCATCGAACCACTGCACCAACATCTTCCTCCCTTTTTTTTCTTCTTTTACCTCCAAACTGCACCTCCCACCCCTCGAGCTCCTGTTTCGAGAATTATTTGCCCGTCCAACTTTCACGATCGTAAGACGTGCCTCCCTGTCTACTTGTAAAGTGCACTCTCAAGATTCTCAAGAAGAATGTACACATACTGTTTTCATAATAATAAATGTAATAATAACGTACACTCCCGATAAATATTATATTATACTTCTTATGTTTCAAGTACTGTGCAGTTATATTTATACGTATTGAAAATTTTTAGACATAAACTTAAACTCGGATCTACAAAATGAGACCAAATTTTCTCAAAAGGATATGCAACAAAATTGAAACCCCCTTTTCTGGTAATTTTACCCTTGGAAGAAGTAACAATGGTTACTTCACTAAAGAATGAAATAGAATAAATTAATTAGATTGAAATATGAAATTTAATAGAAAACTCGCGAGATGTCAGGAATAAACAACGCTTCATGTTGTTATTGTCTAAATGGAAAAGCATCAATCCTGCGATAAGCGCATCAGTTACGAAGTTCATGATTTGCTATAACCCAAATAAGCAATTACTCATGAAATCAATCAATGCTTTGTTGTACGAATTTTAAAAAGAAGTCTGACAGATTAACACTAATATAATTAGTACAAAGTCTTATTTAATTGAAGAAAACATTTTCTGATTAACTTCGTTCTGGCAAAATAGTGGTGGAGTTATACAAGTGCAATTGTGCAATAAAAGATCAGAACAATATGTTTCATCTTTTACACCAGATTATTTTACTTCTACTTCAGCTTTAGATGAGTCGATGCAGCTATTTGTGTTACTCTCATTTGAGACTGAGGAAAAACACAAGTTATTCAAAACATTCGCAGACAGTCTGCAAATATTTAGCTTGTCTGGGTTTATTTCGAATTCCTGATTTGAAATTGTCGTCTTACTGGCATTAAAGCACAGTACAGAGCGAAATGCATACGAAAGTGCATGTATAGTCGAGAGAAGGAGAACTTAATGGGAGAGCAGTGCTCTGCAGTATACGTACATTGCTCGACAGGAAAGACTTCGAAAGTTGCCTTCTAACTTGTCCTATGTTGTATCCTATATAAGAAAATAATCTTCCTATATAAGAAAACAGCTAAAGACGCTTAAAAATAAAGGCCAGTTTTCATGGAAAACTGGTTTTAATGTGTGGAATGTTCAATTTTTGCAGAGTTGCGTTGTGATGTGTCATAACTCGGTTTAGTTTGTATAAAGTTGGGTTGTGCGTTGATAATATATGTAATTAGAAAGAGAGATAGTTTCAGTCAGTGCGCGCATAGCGCGGCATACATAGTCTATAGTATTATCTAAAATTATACTTAGAATAAAACTCAGTTAATCCCAGTTTGCAGTGAATAAAAAATAAATTATGATTCGTAAATAAGTCAAATTAATATCATTTGATAAATTGACATTTGCATTGACTTTTTCGGCTACACTGAGAAAAATAGATTGTAAGATTTAGGACAGCGATCTATAAATATTAAACCGTACAATCTGGATGTTAAACCGTATAATCTAGATTATGAGTTTTATAATCCAGGATTTTAGAAATTAGCATCAATTAACATCTAGATTATACAGTTTAACATCCAGATTGTACGGTTTAATATATCTAGATCGCTATCCCATAGTTAACCTTCCAAGATCATAAACCGTACAATCCATTTTTCTCAGTGTAATGAGGTTTTTACAGCAGGCAATGGACGATTTACATATAATGTTGACTAAACTGAATATTTATAATTCAATTAGTATCAGAAGATAAATATAGGAAAAATTATGAGTGTAAAAAATGCGTGTTTGATAGAAACAATGGGAAATGGATCGAATAATGTTAAAATAAGAATACTTATAAATTCGTTCTATATACAAGTGAGACTTGTAGTACATGTCGCAGGAAAATTAAGCTAGGAAGAAATTGAATACAGTTGGTATATGTGATTCCCGAGGAATGTTTGTGGTAAATCACTAAAAGATAAGGTTACTAACGAGTGGATTCTTAAAGAATGTAATGTGGAAGAAATACTGATTGAAAGTGAAAGGATGGTTTCATAAAATATTCATTTTTTTTCAGTGTAGATATTTTCGCGATCGATCTAATTGATATAAAAAAAATAATGATAATAAATATCATTCAATTATATTTTGGGTAATTTAAGACTGAAAGTTTCCAAAACTACTTGAAGGGTTGAATTTTAGAGCAGACTGCATGGATTACAGAATGATGTCTTTCTTAATTTTTTTTTGTTTTTGTCGCTGAGCGTAGAATTGAAAATTTCGGAAGTTCTGTGAATCACGGTAAAGTCTGAGATGATATAACAGAGTCGTAAAATTCCTCGAATACAAGATCAGTGACTGTTGAGAGTCGTACATAATTCACAGCGAGTCGTATGAAAAGTCTACGACGAAGAAGCGTGGCCGACCTAAATGACTGTGGGCTAAGTACAACCGTCTGGCCACTGTCTGTAAAGTCAGGACTGAGTCATTAGGCATAATAACTGAGAACTTGCCTCACATACATAGTATAACCCAGCTTTGATTTATTCGAGTTCACCTTCACCGCCTTCACCTCTTACTGTACGATTTTTTTTGTTTCTTTCTTTTACAAAACTACTTGCTCTTTCTACTATATATGCGGATTCTCAAGAATGAAATATTGTACGGAAGAAAATTGAGGAAAAATCCATTGATTTTCAATTTTCTTTTTTTTTCTTCTTTTTGTTTTACAGCAAAAAATTTGGAAAGCTTTAAAGATAGAAGGATTTGAAGAGTCTATTCTAAAATTTAAAAAAAAAAAATGTTACATAATATTTGAACACACCTAGAAATTATCTATATACTACATAATTTTGAGTGTATTCAAATATTATCCAAGACAATACGCACATACAGTTGACGATAATCTACAGTATAATGTTTATCATGTTTCAATACTATACTATACAAACAGATAAGGAAACATTAAAATTACGAGAAAAGTTAGACTTTTAAATTCGTCTAGAATTGTTGTAGATAAGAGCGGAAGTCTTGGTTTTGATGAATCAACGTTTTAGACTTCTAATCTGCACTTACGGAATTTTCTTGTTAGATAATAAAACCCGGAACTTGTTTAAAAAATTTTAATGAAAACCATCTAGTATTGATAAGATTATGTCTATGTCAGTAGAGATTAAAAACGACATATAATATTACACTGCTTACTTTATTTTTAGATTAATATAAAAATTCTTCTTATTCTTTGAAATACAATGAGACATGTTAAACGATGTGTTAAAGTAGCGAACAATAAAATACATTATGTTTTCTTTTATAAGAAAACATGTCAATCAAAAGTGCTTAAATAAACGTCAGTTATTTTAATTGATTGACCCGTCTCATTCTATTCTTAAAACCTCCAATGATTCCCAACTCAAAAACTCATTTGATACATAATAAGTATTAATATGCTGACGTAATAAAATTAGTCGCTAATTAAGTTGGCAAATATCATTTTCACGCAATCACATGAAGCAAATGGTCGCTGCCAGCCACATATTCACCGGGAGCTGCATAAAACATTCGTGAAAAAAGTTTTATGATTCAGGAACACGTCTATGACATTAAATTCTGAAGATCATACACGTGTTCAAAATTTAATGAATTTCAGTAAAATGGCAAGCAACTCAAGATTACTTTCATATACAACAATTTAGAAATATACACATGTATAACTTCAGCTGTTAGAGCTCGCATAATAGGAATTCTCTATAGCGAATAAAGCTACTTGCGATCTGAAGGCAAATTTTACCAGAACTATGTTCCTCTAATAATACTCATGGAATTAATAATGAAGCTTCCAAAGTAAGATTAGAAATAAGCTGCCTTTTGAATTTGGAGAATTATTCGTAAATTTGAATTCATACGCTGAATGATTCATTTCACATTGAGTGTACACATTAATCTGCTTATGTAGGGATATATGTGAATACCAGGATAATAAATAAATTAAACAAATGTAAATTATGCGGCTGAATAATAATGATTAGAAAATATTAAATTCCAATTAATTGACCAATTACATTTTTCTTCTAATTGGTATTTGATGACATTTTTTTGCAACCTCGTCCCGTTTTTTGTGTCTCTCTCAATGCTTCTCATTATATCCCCAGTACTTATAGAAGCTATGAGCGCAAAAATTGAGCCGGGTCAGCTAAACTTGAATACCTTTTCTTTACAGTTTACACGGTAGACTGAACACCAAGGGACGTCCAGTCGACTTTTAGACGGTTTTTTTTTTTTTTTTTTTTTTTTTTTTTTTTTTTTTTCCAATGAACTACGTAATCGTCAGGTCTAGACTTAACGTTCTTATCGTGACGTCAAGATTGATTCATCGATGAAAGGCTTTGAACGAGTCTGGAATTCATTATTATCGGGTGAGTTTAAAGTCCTCATTTTCCTTGCCATTTTCGAGGAAAGTTTTAATCTCTTTCTCTAGGTATTTCGAGATTCTTAAAAATACAATAAATCAAATGATAAATATTAAATACAATCTTTTTCATCAATTACTATTCGTACAATGAAATGTATGAAATCTCGCTTTCTGAGTTTCAAAATTTTCAAGGATTAAAGACGAAAGAATGACATAATTAAACCTAAGATATCTGAATATTTAGGCTAGACTTTGAGAAATTGATTGATACAATTTGAGAAGAATGAAGGCATATCGAACCTTAGAGCCGAATAACTAACTGGTCCAGGAATGAATTATACCTGCTAATTTTTGTGACATGTATTCCACGCATGTAGACGCCTGCGTCAAAAAGCGAGAAAAAGGCCGCAGTTACGCGGAAGAGGTCGAGGTTGAAATCTTTCGGGTCGCGTCCTCGCCAGGGACTAGGTCGAGGTTGTTGGGTTTGATCTATAAAAGAGGTCGGCCCATGCAGGATCACCGGACCCGCCCCAATGTTCTTTCTTTTTTAAATCCACGTCGTTCTCCCGGTTTCGTTCTTCCGGATTTTAATTCTGAGGGGAGGTTGCTAAACAGGAACTGATGCACTTTTGATGTTCATGACTACCTTTGAAACCTATTACTTATATTAGTCAGAATCGAGGTCAGAACCCAAAGATGAATTTCAAATAAGTGAAGAGCATAAAAAAAAGATTTTTTCATATTGGTCAACATCTAGTTTTTTTTATTCTCCAATCTTTCGCTCTCCCTCTTCCTTTTTTCTCTCAGTGAAGGATAATAAAAAGGTTTTGTTCCGAAGCCACGTCGCAAAGAACTGAGTAAATTTTTTTTGCAATTTAGGCTGATTCAGGAGACTTTATAAAGCGCAGCCGTCCGGTGAAAGCCATCGTTGTCGAGTCATCGCGTCGCGCGATCCTCGACAGATGGGCAATGCGTACTACGGGTCGTACGTGTTTCGCATGCGAAATGCTTTAAATGTCTCGTATTTTCCAGGTTACGACTCTCGTTTTGTTGAATATCGATTATAAAAAGTCTCGCATTTCTTTTTCTTTGCATTATAGAAGTTGAGACAGTTCATTATTGTAATTTTATTGTTTAGGTCAGCATACAGCTTGCACTCAGAAAAAAGTTTGTTTGAATCAAGCAAAAGTATCATTTTGATATATAAGAAAATAGTACATTTCCATACTAGTGCACGAATGTGATTTTAGCCTATATTAATGATACGTTTGTTTGATTCAAACAAACTTTTTTCTGAGTGTGATCTTACGTAAGTTATTCTGTGAACTGCTTATTGTTTCGGAAATTTGTTATTTTAAATAATGCTAAGTAATCAATTTATCAGAAAGTAAAAGAACATTGTTAAGATTGCAACAAGAAAGACACAAACATCTTACGTAGACAACCGGTCAACTCTATTGCACAACTGCGTTAGTCTTTATCGCGATCTGACACAACATTCTTGCTTTCCCAACTCTTCAGAAAATTACGAAATTCCCTTTTTAACAATATTTTTTAAGTTTGAAACTCCTCGTGTTTAAATTATCCAGCTTAGCCATTTTTACATGCTATAAGCTGCGAGCCCTAGCCTAGTTCTCTGTAGAAAAAGCACCGTCAAGCTAAGACTTATTTTTATTATAACACTTATTTCAAGTCACATAATTCAGTATAAAATTCTTGCACCTAGAGTATATTTTGTTCGCATATAAAGGGCTTTTCAAAATGCGGACGAGCAAACCACAGACGACGTCTGCGGTTTTCAAGACTCATCGGGTTTCGTTTACATGAGAATGTTTATTAGCTATTGAATACAGAAAGTCGGAGGAATGTATTATGCACAATACAATTAGCGAGGGAATTTTAATTAAGGATGAATTTTAGCAGAATTTTTATTTTTAATTCAAGTATACCCTAAAACGTAAGATCCCACGTAATAACTAAATCAAGAGCATATGTCATATCGCCACCTATAATTGTCTGATCATATTTTTATTACTGATATTTAATACGTATAATAAAATAGTAATTTCGTAAACTTGAGAAATGGGTTTTAAAATTGCAATTGAGGTACTTTTTTTTATGTTTTGCAATGGTTGGAGCATAAGCGGAAGTTGATGAGCTGTACCCAGGAAGTCGGGAGTAATATTTGTCTGTTCAAGTTCCGGAGCGCATTTGCTTTCCCCTACCCAGACTTTGGTGTTTTATCGACTTTCACGAATTTTTCATGTAGCATGAAATATGCAAGGACTCGTTCTGCGTTTATACGAGGGTCGATTCGCCCGAATAACCTAATTCTTCTCTAGCTACAACACCCTCAATCCACGAAACAGACACCGTCTGTCTCGTCGCTCTGAAAATAAATAAAATAATAATACTTCACCTATTCTACTCCCGAATTGTATTTCATCATAAAATAAAAGTACCGTACAGAGATACATCTTTTGTCACACCTACTAGAAGTGGACACCAAAATATTTAGAAATAATTATAGAATAATCAAAATAAAAGCTGGCATAAGTAAATTTTTTTAAAAATTTCGTTATTTCAATTTTACAAATTTTAATGAAAATTTAAAGTAAGTGTAAAAGAAAAATTACTTTTATATGAGTCAATTTAGGTTAATCTTGAATCAGTCTCGACTTGTAAGATCGATGATTAAAGTTGCGACCTCGTTTCTTTGTAACAAAGAGCTTCGTGCAAATCGTGTCGCAGACAGATTAAACACATTAAACTCGCACAAATAAAACTCGCAAACGAAGAACGTGCGATTTTTACGTTTTAATTACCAAAGCTTATTCTCTAATCGCAAATATGTACGTGTTAACCTTCAAAAGCATTCTTTTCTTCCAAGAGACGCGATAACTGCCTCGCCCTTTCCATTTACGTAAGTTTCATTGCAAAATGGATGGAATATAAATAAAGAGAAACGTGCTTAAAAATGTTATTTCTAAAAATATATCTTTTGCTTTTCTAGACATATTGGATAACAATGAAAGAAATGCGAAAAAGATTTCAAGGAAAAATTGTACAGTGAAAAAAAAGTTCGAATCCCATATCAAATTTGAATTAAAAAACCTGAAAATCACAGTTTAATAAATTCTTTGAATTATTTTGAAATGCAGACTAACTGGATCGAAATAATTCTCGTCTCATTTGAACAAAATTATCCAATAAAAATGTCTGACACTCGTCGTCTGGATATTGACAATTTATAGTTTCAAGTCCACTAGACAGCGATTGGACACATTTTTACGGGTTCATTCAGACAATGTTGAGCCGAAGCGTTAATTTATTTATCACCAATACGGCTTCAAATTATAGACTCGCGTTCTAGATTTTCTTCATCCTCACTGTTAATTTATATCTATTTGTCAAGTGTTCCAAAAACTTTGAATATACTATCCTAATCTGAATATTATTCACTTTAATTTATTTCGATTTCCACTTGTGTGTGAAGAGAAAATAACACATTTAAACATGTAAAATATAGTCTTTCCACATCTTGAAAATTTGTCATTTCTAAAGTAATACTTATAAATTTTGAAAAATCCAGACTCCTTGTATCTCTCATAAAAAAAATCTTTTCTGTGGAAAGGATCCGAAGAATAAAAATAATAGGGAGCATCCCACGTGCGTTTGCGGGTGATTTGTTGCCTCTGTGCAGAAATGCGGAAGTGTATTCAGAATGGAACAAGCACAGAGTCTATACACACACAGAGTAGTAAGGAAACAAATTCCTCCTTTGCTATAACAACCAGTTTGTTGTTGGTCCAACTACGCAAATCACGAGCACAAAAAATATTAAGAATTTAAAAATTATAAAGTTTTGAATGATAATTTAAAATTCATATATTGAATTATATATATTATCCAATATATTGAAATCTTAATTTCCTTTTAACACTTCTATCATCCACAGATGATAGAAGGTTTACATACTTTCTTTCATTCTGTCAAAGAATCTAAATTCGAGAATTTAAAAGGAGAAATATCATCCCTCATATGATAAATAAAAACAATCTACAGAATTCAGCCCTATCTGAGTAAAAAATCATGCTGTGGCCTTATTTTTAATCGATAAAAACTATGTTAAGATTTATCACCAAAATTAAAGACGTTTAAAATGTAAATAATGTTTTAAATGTCCGAACAGCTTCGCTTTTAATAATATATACGAACACAGACATACGGATGTACTATACATAGTTTTTAGACGTGCAGACGCGACGTCGAGATTGACGAGGTTGTTTTGCATATTGCTGCCAAACGAGAACTAGAAAGTGACTCAGAGAAATTAAGCGTCAAATTAAAATCGTTCAATAGACGTCTGAATTTTAAATTATTTTTTTTGGAAAATCTACAACTGAATATTGTATAATTTTCCTAAATTTAAATTTATTTGGACAATTTGAAAAAGTTATATAGCTGATACACCAGAAAATATATATTTTCTAGTGTATTTCTTATAAAAACAGATGGAAATAAGTTTTGGTTAACATTTTCAGGAAGCTGAATTGAGCAGAAAACCTTTATTTTTCTATAATTTAGTAAAAAAAAAAACTAAAGTGGAGCTTAAAGAAGATCATTTACTGGAAGATGGTGGACTTAAATGAGGCTCTGTTGATGGCAGAGGGTTGCTCGTTATTTGGGAACATTTTCTTTTTTATATATCAAAGGGGATCCTAGGTTTTTCGTGTGCATATAAAAAAATGTTTGATCATTTAACTTTTGAGTACATGGCGTCGGAGTCGGTGGCTGTGCTCATTATGTACTTTAATTCCCCTCGGGACAGTTGCTGACATTGCGAAGGGGTGTAGAATCTCTAGACTCGCCTGGGAAGGAGAAATCAAGGGCAAAAATGGGGAAAAGGAAGGGTGGTGAAATCGAAAGGGAAATCGAGCTTAAGACGATAGCTTTCCCAACCAATCCCTGAAATGGATTTCATGGCGGTTTGCTCCTGAAACGGCCCTAAATCTCTCTGAAGGTCACCCAATGAAAAATTGGAAAAGAATTTCAAGATCAAATTAAAACTTCGCAACAAAAATTGATACTGTTTCGAAAATATGGAAAAAATGTCAAATATGTATTGTATATAAGATTCAAGGTAGTTAAAATTAATCAGAGATTAATTTACTCGCAAATTAAACTCTATTAGAAGAAATCTTTTTATTTTTTACTAAAATTGAACTTTGAGAGAAAGAATCACAGAAGTTTGTTCCACTAAACGCGAATTTCTTGCGCAGACACTTTTTTGTTCTTTGAGACGAGTTTTTTTTACTGTTAGCCTAATTTATTTTACCTTCAGTTACCTTTACTGTCTGCTCAGACAAGTTTCTTGGCAAAAGTGACACTCCAAATAAAGATTGATGAGATTTCTTGTGAAAAGTGTTTTGAAAAAAAACAGATGATAATATTAATTTACATGTTCGCTCACTGAGTTTTTCTCTCGAAAAAGTTATTTTCATGAATTTAATTAAATAACTTTTGAATTTTGAACGTATGCTTTAATATTCTAACATACATAGTTTACGGATGACGGTTAATTTATTTATGAATAAAATGTTTTTAAATATAATAAAAATTCATTACGAAAATTTTGGTCTTGATAAGAAGAATTTAATACTTGTGATAAAAATTGATTTTTCTCAAGGTATAAAGCAGAGCCAGGAAAAGAAGCAGAAAGGGAAGAAGTCTGACGCATCCGCTTTAAGGGCGACCCAGACAGCGCCGCCCGAAAAAACTCGTTCTCCTCCACCCTAGCACTCACGAACCCCATCCCTTGACCCTTTGCTCGTACGTGTGGTCGGGTATAATATACAGACACACGTGCACAACGAGCAGGGTTGAATTCGAAATGCGAGTGGAGAGCCTCGGGCAGTTTTATTTAAACCATAGCGGGTGACTCGTCCGAGACGAGGGACAAGATGGGGTTGCATAGGGGGATTCCTGAGAGTTGAAAGTCAACCTGATGGGAGTAGTCTTTTTTAACAATCTCATTCCGGAAATGAGAGATTTTAAACTGACATCTTTCCTTCAAATAAAAAATTTTCCGTCAGACCAGATAATTTACATTTTTAAAAGGCTTATTTAAGTTTAATGTAATTATATTTTAACGCACCGCTATTATCTATTCATTACTACGATTTTCCCTAACAATAAAATTCTTCAATAATTAGCCGAAAGGAATACAATTCGATGTGATTTTTTAATGATTTAATTTATACCCTCAAGAACTTTAGATATCCTTCAATTATATAGATGGCTGATCACGACTGTCGGTATCTACTTAAGGAGTTGTTCACTTTGAGCAGAAGACGTAAATGTTATTTACTGAGCGCCGTTAAATACAAATCTATAATAAATTTTAAACATTTTTTATTATAAAAGAATATGTATAGTTAAGTTAAATATTTGAAGAAATTTTATTATTTTATTATTCGAAATTGTAGATTTTAATACTTTAAATTATAATTTTATAATCAGGGTGGCCACAAGATTCAATTTTTTTATTTCTCTGACATTTCCTGACTTTTCACTCAGAAAAAAGTTTGGTTGATTCAAAAAAAATTTGGTTGAATCAACCAAATAAATGCATTGCTATAGGGTCAATCAAATGTTTGGTTGATTCAACCAAATTTTTTGGTTAATAAAGTTTGGTTGACTGTACTAAATATTTTGGTTGATCCAACCAAATGTTTTAGTTGATCCAACAAAATATTTTGTTTAATCCAACAAAATTTTTTGTTGGTTTAAAAAAAAAGTTTTTTTGATTTCCAATATCCTCTATAACCTATTCAATAATGGAAATGAATACACTTATATAAATAAACATATGTATACACGGAGAAAACTGGATAGTCAAATTTAGGACAGCCATCTAAGATATGTCAACCTGAATATCTAAGATAGTAAAGTCGATTATCCCAATAATGTTCATATTGTATATACAGATTTTCAGGTTAACTATCTTAGAAGGCTGTCCTATAGTTTACACTCCAGATAGTCAGTTTGACTATCCATTTTTCTCCGTGTAATATATATAAATACACTTATTAAATATATATAAATACACTTATATAAATACACTTATAGAAATACACACTGTTAAATAAATACTATTCACTTTTCGAGCCGTCAACCAGCATACGCGTCATACGCGTCGCGTCGGTATGTTTAGTTAGTCAATGAAGTTATTTGGTTGAATCAACCAAATCATTTTTTTACACTAACCAAATCATTTTCTAATAAATAATATGTTTCGTTCAACACATTTATTTGGTTGAATCAACCAAACATGCTCAAACAAATAATTACTTTGAATTGACCATATGAAATTGTTGCGTTTTTTCAAAGGAACCAAATGTTTAGTTGCGTTGACCAAATTTTTTAGTTGCAACAAACAAACTAGGTTAAACAAACTGTTTTATTGAATCAACCGAATTTTTTCTCTGAGTGTTCCCTGATTTTCAGACAAATTTCCATGACAGAAAAGTATTAAGAATGAGAATCAAATTTTCATTAAAAAAACTTTTGAAATTTTTCAAAACTTTTAAAATTCCTCAAAAAAACTTTCAAACTTTTTTAAATTCCTAAAAATCTCTTAAAATTTCCTAGAATCATTCAAAATTCCACAAAATCTTTTAAAAATCTCTTAAAATATTTCAAAATTCAACGAGGAACTTTAATATCTCTTAAAATGCGTCAAAATCACTTAATGTGAAATATTGTATTCTATAAAAAATGGGAATTTTTTATGTCTGGAAAAACCCAAATCCTTCGGTTATTAGAAAACATGTGCCAATGGGTAAAAGCGTTAATTTTATTGAGGGTCCCTTTTTTTGAGCGTCTGAGTTAATAAAGATTTGGGAAAGTTGGCACATGGTTTTAAGTTTGTCACCGTCATTTTGAACGTGCTTACGATGCACTTAAAGGTTTTTCAGGTAAGCGGCTTGCGCCGCAGATGTGCGTATATTTTGGGGAAATTTTCCTTTCCTTTTTTATAAACCGAGTTGTTCCGACACTTCAGTTTTCTCAGATTCGAATAGTATTTAGTATTAACTGAGTCGCCGGGTTGGGTATACCTCAGAAGTCTAAGCTCGAAACGAACTTTGTTGGGAACCGTGTTCGTTCGACGTTTTCTGAAGTTTTGCGACTTAGTATTTTCGGGATTTGTATTTTAAGAATTCTGTATACTTTCGGGTTTTATATTTGTATCTTGTATAAGATTTGTCTTTTCAATTAAATATCATTAAACCATTAATCCAGCATTTATTCACTTTGATAATCCTCGTCCACCCAACAACAAAACACTTAAAATTATTGGAAAATTATTGAAATCCCTTAAAATTCATTTTATTTTCCGGTTTGCTCTTTCAGGATGGAAAATTTCTTCCTCCTTACTCGATTGTTTATCAATAGAGTGATTTATTGAGCGTAGTTTCACGTGGTAGCCGAGAATGCTTGAGATTGGCCTTTTCGCAAAGAGCTTTTAATGTCTTTGAGCTAAGAAGGGTCATGGTGTACGTGTAGTTTGACGCATGTGGCAGTTGTTTACAACACGTTTCAGTCCGAAGTCTTACTTTTAACTACAATTATAGATGACAATGACGTCACTCGAGTAATATTATGCAAAGGCACACAATCCTGAAATTTTACTTTTCCAATTGTTTAATCAAGCTTTAAATATTTCAATATTTTACAATATTGATTTTTGAAAAATAGTTGAAAATGCATTCATAGAAGAGATCATTTAGACATGAAGACTGTCAACAGATCACACAATTTTTGTCAACATATCTTGAAGTCAACCAAATGATGAATATATATGACAGATGTTTTTGCTCAATAACAGTATTGATTTACTATTTCAGAGCTCAGTCGTGATTCATTGTTAAATTCAATTGATTCAAACATAACTTGCTATTATAAGGGATGTTAAATTAATCTTTGCAGTGAATAAAAAATTAAGTTATTATAGTGAGGTAGAAAGAAGGTTTAAATTATTCTTTTATGTTAAAGTCCTTTGAATTTTCGTATGATTTTTAGGGGTAGGAAGCGACTTATTGACTTTGGTATCCACATGGCTTTCCATAAATATTGTTTTTTTTTTCATACCGAATGATTGACTGCGAAGTAGATTAAGTGCAACTTACCTGAAACAAACAAGAAGATATTAATTAGATTTTCAAATTACGTATAATGGTATATTATAATCTTAAAGAAAAATGTTGTATTCCTCATTCTGAAGGCAGATAAACATTATATTAAATCGATAGCGAATGCAAAGCATGAATAATCCAGAGATTTGCGGATAAAATCTGAGTAAAAACGTATTTCGACGAGTCGCCATTGAGTCGCGACGTCGTTTTCAGGGGCGGGTAGTGAAGAGGAATTTTTGCTTCTTAGTTCTGTTTGTTTCTTCCTGCAGGCCAATGAACGTGACTCGGAATCACGCGGGCGTTATTAATCGAGCCCAAGTGGAATGCATTCAATGCCTCGCATCCAAGGATAGAAATCAACTAAATGGAAATTAACTAGGGTGTAACGAAAAAGAAATAGGTAGTCAAATTTACCACTTCATTTAATTTTAATTCTTCCTCCTTCTCCATCAAATCAAAAGAATTAAGAAAATTATTGAAATTGATCAAAATCAAGTAGAATTCTCTAAACTTGTTGACAAGATATCAATAAAAAAATCATTTTCTTTTACTACAAAACATTTTTCAGTGTAAAAATATCAAGATTAATTAAAATAATAGAGAGAATTGAAGTTAATATCGTGAGAAAAAATCTTAAGGGTTATCATATTGACGTCATTGTTGACGAAAATACACTGATGAAAATAATTATTGATATTTGCACAAATAGAAGAATAAATCCGTTTCTGAAAATAAACTTTAGTCAGTAATTAATTTGTCAAGGGGACAAGAATCAAAGAGCAGACGATTCATTATAGAACTGCAAAAGACAAGATTATTATAAATTTATAAAAATGTACAAGTGCAAAACTGGAATAGAAGAAGATGCATCTATCCTTGCGTAAACATAATATGATCGAGTTTATTACATATGTCGACTTAATAAACAGAAACGCCTTAAGGCTTCACATATTGAGGTTAAAAGGACTATGAAGATTTATTAATGACGTTTTAAGTTCTATGCTGTCTCTGACCTTTTGTTTATAACAATAAGAAATAAATGTCATTTAAAATTAATGGTTCTTCTATGGAGTAAGAGCACCACCAGTTATTGGCACTGGCGCCTTTTCGTTGGCACCCCCATCTAATTTGCATGAAACAATAGCAAAATGTAAATATTTATCGCACATTCTGACTAGCCTATATATAGGAAGACCTACATACCTATATAGAATGAAAGCGTTTTTTTTTGTGTAAAATTCTAACAATTATTGATCGGTGGATGGTGTTGCAATAAATTACAGCGAAATCGATTATATACCGATTCAAGTACACTGTAATATCTTATGATGAATTGAACGATGATCAGATACCTTTGCAGAGTGATGTGAGTTTTACTCGTAATTCTGAACCATTAATTCATCATCTATCTAACAGTATCTAATAGTTTCTGATGCATTCCGTGAGAATCAATAAGTAATTTAAATATGTTTGAAAGAAGGTACAAGAAACAATCGTGACTCTGTAACCAGAGTCTCTTGCCATTGTCGAGTAGACATAATATTTACTTTGAAACGACTTACGTGAACTCTCCCCGTCTTTAGTGATCGGGAAGGTCAACTAGAAGGTCGTACATACGCGATTATTGTCGTTGTTTATTGCCATTATTATGACTCGGTCTGGCCAATTGTGGGCAACATTAATGCTCAGTAAACCGTGTGCGTTCGAACGATCCGCTTCACTCTTCCTTTTCATTCTTCTGCAACGATTATTCATCCCATGTCAAATTAACAAAAGTGAAAAAAAAGTCCTTGTGAGGAGAAATGCAATCTATTTTACAATATTCGACCCCTGCAAATTAGAGAACTCTTTTTCATTTTTGTGACATTGCCAGGTTTGTCACAATGTAAAATTTTAAGGAAAAATTGCGATGCACGTATGTAAAAAAAAATTGGCCAGATAGCGGATGTACTCCGCATGAGGACGTGAGAAGAGGAGAGAAATTTTTCCAGTCGGGTTGGAGAAATTTTTTTGCGAAGGCATCTCACGTGCGGAATGACGCGATGGAAAATTGCATTTTCTAGGCGGTGCATACAGACTGGGATAGAACCGATGTTGGAGGAAAAGCAATGGTCCGCTTTTGGTACATTGAACAATTTATTCAGCAGAATTCATGAATTCATTATAAAGCGTGATTAAACATTAAAATCCTGATTTTAATACTTTTGTAAATGATTACTTTCAAACTTATATCCGATCTGTTTGATATGAAAAGCCATAGAAGGCTATAAAATTTTGAAAAATTTCTCATTTGAATAAGGATACTGCAATAAAGATTCGGCAATCCGAATTGCAGATAGCTAATGCACCAAATCGTGGATAAACACGCGAGACGTCTAGTCGGGTTGAAAATATCAGAAGGCAACGTATGAGAGGCTCTTCAGAGAACAAGAATGGCGCGGAGCACGAAACTACTTTGTAATCTAATTTGTAATGCAATCCAGAATAACAATGGTTTATACCTAGCCCAGACCGCCCGGCGGCTCTTCCGTTTCGACGTGCATCAGACTGAGGAGCCAACTTCCAAGTTTAACTTCCGGGGGTACTGACGTTAAGATTCTGCCTCAAGGGCTCTTCAAGGACCCTTCCACGTGGAAAATTTCGTGGGTTAGTCTAAGACTTTTCTCCAGCCATTATTCCAGCTCATCTTTTATCTTCCTTTGACACTTCAATCTCTCGATTGTTCTTATAAAATGGCTGTCCCGAGGACTTGAAAAAAAACCACTGCCTCCAGATTTACAAGGTCTTATATTCCTTATTCAAGGTTCACAGTTCATAAACGTCTGTTTCTTACTTTCCATGTCCTCCCTTTTTTTCTTCATTTTGTTTCTTGTCCCCTAAAACTATTTCGATCCACTTTCGCACGACTTGGAAATAATTAAAGCTGTAATTTTTGACTTCCCTATTTTCCTTATTTTTTACAATACGGCCTGTCAGTTTTATCTATTAAAAGATACAATAGAAAAGAATATATATATATATAAAATACTCTGAAGACACTTTTTTTGCACGAAATTGCTTTTTTTACGTCACCCCACGACTTCACTTTCAAGAATAAGAACTGATATACATATAAAGAACTGTCTTCCCCCTCCTCTGTCTCAATCATAAGTCTACTGAATAATAAACACTTCCCCAGAAATAACGGAAATAGATACTTATACAGTGGATAAAAAATTCATATGACCTATTCGACTCAACTTGTAGAAAATTTGAAT
This sequence comes from Synergus gifuensis, assembly GCA_904066015.1. Taxonomy (NCBI): domain Eukaryota; kingdom Metazoa; phylum Arthropoda; class Insecta; order Hymenoptera; family Cynipidae; genus Synergus; species Synergus gifuensis. The sequence continues at coordinate 1,152,746 of CAJFCO010000081.1, forward strand.
TTTGATAGAATGAGAGAATTGGAACTCATTAATAAAGAACTCTCACAAAGCAAATTTATAACATTTCGCGATCCTGCTTCGTTGTTCTTTTGTAAACTCTTTTTTTACATAGCAAAGGCGGAAGTAAACAAAACTCATCAACGGTAGTTACAAGTAAATGGAACCATTGGTTAGAATTGTGATAGTATCAACACGTGGAAGAGATTATATAGAAACAGCTGCATGCATATGTGTCCCGAGATTAGATACCGTACTTTTTCTTCTCCATTCCCTTCTCATCCCCTCACCACTCCAACCACCTCATTTTTTTCCCCACATAGCTTTTTTTCAACTGCCTTCCTCGAACTCCGACGCCGAGTAATCTCATCGAAGGTCGACTGATGAGTGTTGCAAAACCATTCTATGAGCAATCGATAAAAATCGATAATACTGAAGGATATTGTAATCTCGCTTGCGTGCCTATACAAGTAAAACGTTCTTTCACTTGCTGGCAATCTACTGTTTCAATTTTGCTTTAGAAATTTCTGATAATGACCTACATCAACTTTATTACTGAACCAACTAGGAGAACTTTGATCTTCAGCATTTAATTTTAAATAACAATCATTTTACAATCGTTACACATAATTAATTACAGACAGAGACGAGACACACACACTAAACACCTACTGACATAAAAATTACGTGCAATTAATTCAAAATGACCTGGTTCTGAAGTCTAGCCATGTAATTACATAATGTAATTATCTTGGTTAGCAAGATGAGAGTTGAACTGAAGAAAATAAGATAGGTACATTTTTAACAAGATGGGTTAACTCTATACTCGTGTTTTGTTCCTCTCACATTTTTAAGTTCGAAGCTGAAAGTCGAGCTGAAAGTTTAGTGTACTGTGGTCTGCTCATTAAGCAAATTCTCCTTTTGTGTTTGTGCGTCTGCCTTTTTTTCTACTCTACTTATTCCATTCTTTCCTCCTTTACTTCTTTGTTAGAGCGTATTTGCACTAACGAACGAAGTCGAAAATGAATGACTGCAAAGAGCTCGACTTGCCAAGAACTCTCGCGAAGAAGTTGGAGGAGTTCCTATAGTTAGGCAGTCGCGTGCCAAAAGATATGGAATGCTTGAATTTCATTTTTTTTTTCAACTGTTCCTGAAGCATTCAGGAATGATGGAAAAATTATGAGATGAGGGAAGATAAACATCCACTAATGCGCCTTCATTTCAGAAAAACGAGAACTACCGTCTGCTAGATTTATCAATCAATGTACATATAAGAAAACAAAACGGTCCCTGAGAAAATTATGTACATGGGTATAATTTTCTGCTTCAGGATGGGTTTTTGTGACTACAATTGGTAAAGTTTCCACAAAAAGGACTTTGTAATTTATAATTTTAAAAAGAAACTCACCGGCGTGGTAGGATGACGATGGTGATCCTGGAGCAGGAGTCGTCGTTGTTGTGATGGCAGTGGCTCCTCTCGTTGATGACGATGATGATGTCGATGATGATGATGGTGATGGTGATGATGATGATGTAGAATCGAGGTCGAGGCAGGCCCGTGGAGCAATAGCCGACGGTGATGTAGATGATGGGAAACCGTAGCCAGGACACCCACGAGTGCCCCGACTACGAGGACAAGCACCACTGACACTATGTACCCGCTTACGTTCACTGGAACAAAAACAACTTCCTTATTACAAACTAGAAATAACACAATTGCGATCAATTGTGAACTAAAAAATTCAATGCCAGTAGTTAAATAACAAAAAAAAAAAAAAACAACTTTTAATCAATCGTAAAAGGGAAACACCGTAGAGAAAAATACTAGCATCAAAGATAAATACCAACAAACCACTATCAGATTAAATATGACTTTAAAAATCATTTTTGTTTCCTGACTAGTAGAAACTTTAAAGATAAGAGTAGAGGATTCAAGACTTTGATTTTTCCAGACAGGTGTTGCATCATTCCACTTTATTCTAAGATGCATTACATCATCACGTCTTACCTAACAAAAGTAACATCAGTAACATTCCTATAGAGCGACTTAAAGCTGATAAGCGACTCGAAGCTGATAAAACACACGCACTGAATTTTTATACCCGTTTATATTATCTTCCGATAAGAGATCCGCAAAGTCTGGTACCATCGGCTAAGAATAATCGTCATGTCAGTCATGAGTCGACGATTATCTCTCTAGATATGTATTTCTGGTCTAGTGAGTAAAGCCATCACTTCCGGATGGGTGTCGACAAAGATAATATAAAATGTTCGTCCAACTCTCGAGAGTTTATCAAGGTGAATCACACTGAAGTCTCACCATAGAGGTCGTTTCTGAACATAACACCTTCGCTGGAAAAGCCTCTCCACATTTTCTTGTTCAACGATGTAAAAGCGATAGATTCTTTCGCTCATATGTTATGTGCCAGGCTCAACGCTGCCGACGATGACGATAACGATGTCGACACGACAAGATATCATTGGTCGTTAAGCTGCACGTATTTTAAACATGAAACTGTGTAAACTCGAAGAAGAGTTTACACCAAAGGGCGTTGTTTACATTGCGCACGAGCCTCTTTAAAGTCGTTAAGGATTCCTTCCATCACAGCAATTAGCCACGAGAATACGTTAAATAGTCTTTTAAAAGGAATTAACACCTGACTCTCGGTCCCTTGTTTGCTCCCAAGAATTCATATTCTTCAACTTTACTGGCATAAATTATGAACATCTTGGTACAACAGGATCGAGATTTTTAAGATGAAATTTCTGCATTCTCTCCAAATCTGAAGTAGTGAAAACTTTCAGCACTTTAGTGACTTTGTACTTCTCGCGGAAGTGAGACCTACAAATGCGTATTTATAGACTTGGCTATCATATATTCCTTCAATGAAAGTTTAATACATCAACTATTATAATTCCTCATCCAACTAATTTCTAACTTTATAGTGAAATTGCTCCCTATTCTTTTAACGTTGCATATTTTGAACATACCTACATTCTGGAAGCGCCAAAGGTAACATACTAGAATTGGAACATTTTATAGCCGAAAGTAACAGGCATCCTACACAGTACACAATTCTCAAATGAAATTAATTAAACAAAGCAACTATATACGCTCCTCCAGCTCCACGAATGTACAATTCCTCATGTTCCTCATGCAAGCAATTAACACTCCCCATCGCTGATTTGAATGTGAATAAACCAGAGGATTAAACACAATGCTGATTGCTCCTGCATGTGTAATTTTTTTTTTTAATAAAGTAGTAAAGATGTCAGCATACTCTTGCAGAAAATTGCAGTAAATCTAACTTGGTGGAGATACGGCCATACCTACCTGTCTTCTGTGGTATGGCTTTGTTCCTCATTAACTCGGAACGTTGCTCGACGGCTACAATAAACACTTCCATCCTTTGCTATCTTCCGTCTTTAGCCTCTTGCTTTTTCGTTTTCATGTTCTTTCCGTTTTCGCCATTATCTGGCACTTTATTGCGCCTACGTACATTCTCTACGCAATCAAGAGGGCCGAGGGCCGAGGGCGAAGGGATAAAAGCTGATGGGAGCAAACGTGCTATCCGCTATATGTATACGTACGTATAAGTTTATAGGTGCGAGCGCCTATGTTTGCAATCGCTTCTACACTACTCGCGAAAAGTTTCGTTACACTCAAGTATTTACAAAATTTGTTCTTTATATACCATGATATTAAAAAAAATTTATCAATCTTTTAACCTTATAATATCATATTAAATATATTGAGTAATTTTGCACTCAATTTATCTCATGTTTTAAAGTGTTGAAAGATTTTAAAATCATATTAATCTTTTTGACATAAGTATTGTAACAAACTTGGATTATTATCAAGTTCAATGTCTCAATGGAAGTCATATTTAAAACGTCTTCAAATCGTATAGAATCTATAAAAAATCTTGGGAATATCCTCTTGATAACTATTTAAACTCTTTTAAAAATACCTTGAAATCTTGTAAAAACTCTTGAATATCCTTAAATTATTTTTAACTCTATTGAAAATCCTTTAAAGTTGTTTAAAATGTTTTGAAATCCCTTTAAATTCTTTGAAGTTTCTTAGAATTAAATGAAATTCCTTAAAATATCTTGAAATTCCTTTGTCACTTAAAATCTCTTAAAATTCTAGGCAACTCCGGGTAAATTTCTGCTAGTAAATAAATAAAAAATATTTTTTGGAACTCTTTTATTTGGATATTCTTAATCTAATAAATAAAAAGAAATAAAAAAACTTTATCAGACCATACGTCTGAAACTTCAACCTAATGTAATCAGTGTGATCAAACTTTCCGCGGGTAGTGTACCTCGATTCGATATGCGTGTGCATGGTAGCGGGAAGTGCATGTGCATGTGCAATGTGCATACTGTGCACATTGACAGGGTGATCCAGGATGAGACGCGACCATAAAACCTTATCAATGTTCATCATCGTCAGTTGAACGGTTCGAAGCGCTCGTCACCCACTGCTCGTTAAACGATCTAACATGGAACCGTGGTTACGCAGATAAAAATAAAAATCAAGGTGGAATAAAAGGACGAAGGATATTGCGTCGCCGAAGAGTGCAAAAAAAAAGGAAAAATAAAGAAAAAAAAGGGATATAAGAGAAAAAGTAGGCGAGATTTTGCAGGAGCAGCTCACACCAAAAACGGGAATATCAGGTGCACGACTGACGTCATTGGATCATAAGAGAACACCAACGAGCAAGCACAACGCAACGGCTAATTAACTTCCCTGCCTCTTTATTATGTCGTAAATTTCAAGATTCATTTAACTACTGGTTAACCGTTCCCCAGGTTCTGCTTCTTCGTCGACTTTTTGAATTTCGCGGTTAATGATTTTGCTCTAATTGTGCCTCGAATCCTTCGTATCAAGATTGCCCACAATTTAAGAGAATTATTTTACTTAATTAATACTGAATTACTTTCTGGCTCCCAAAATAATATATTCCTTGTAAGTTACACACTTAACTCCTACGTCGGCATAGACGCAATAGTGCGTCAGGATACAAAATTTTCCTGCCATTTTTGGCACTTTTTGTCGAATTCTTCGTTTGTCAATGAAGAGGTTAAATAAGAATATTGAAAAACTGACTATATGTTATATATTAATAAATAGGGTTTTGACTTTAGTGAAATATAATTAGAAGTAGATCGATAATCTTTCTTGGAAAATTATTTTCCACACCTTGGGCTTGACGTATTTGATCTGCCAGAGTGCATTCTTGGTTGGCCAACCACGTGCAAAGAACGCAAGGTGCAAGGCGTCAAATATTTTACACGTCAATATTTGACAAAGTGTTTAGTTCGTCTGGCGTGATGTAGATTCATGTATATATCTTATAAGATACAGCAAGTCGATGCATAATGCAGTAGATACAAAAACTACAAACAGACACACAGTCGTCAATTATTTGTAACTTTGTAGTACGAATGCCACATACGACTCAAAATTCATTTGCCTTAACTGAAATAAAAATTGTAAGTTTCGCTTTCCTAACTGACTTGCATTTCATGAAATTATGAATATTATCGATGAATATAATGAACTGTGAAAGAGATTTTTTATGGTTGATCATGACAAATGTTGGAGTGACTGAGGAAGGAGTCCTAAAGTTGATTACAGAATGAATTACCTGTGGCTAATTGTAAGTGGCCAACGAATATTTTTTTTATCATCTTTCTTATTTGGGCGACATAATTTATTTAACATTGGCGGTGCTGACCGCGAAATCGCAAAATCTGTACGTGACTCATCGTATTTTCGTCGTCCATCATCCACGCTTGACGTGCTTAAGTGCTACGATGTAAGAGAGACGGTTGCAAGCGAGGGACCAGGGGTTTGGGGCCCGTCGCGTGTTTTTGCCCCCCGTCTGGCCCCCACCATAGCTCATCTTTTTTTGTCTGGTGCACTGCATGCACGCTGCACCGTGGCAGCCCCCTTCCCCGAGGCGTACGCGCGCACATGTACGAGATGCACTGACCGACCGGCCCAACCAGCCAGGATTCTTGTAACAACCGATAGAATCAACGCCTGCAATCCATAATACTATGAAAAACCCAGAATGAATTTTCAAAAAAGAAAACTTATCCCGCCGCTTTTCTTTTTCTATTTATATTATTTCTAGATTTTCATCAAATTTCTGTTAACTTATTTCATGAAACATCTATCGGGTCGGCACTATGAGTACACCAAGAGGAACAAATTATTAATCAAAAAGAAATTGATCATTCTATAAATTATTTTGTTTGGGAGCATGCTGATTTCTTTCACTGAAAAGTGGAGAAAAAGGAAAATTTTCATTTTATTAGATCCCTTTTGCCTTATACCACCAAGAAGAAAGATCTTGAGGAGGTCGAAGTAATGCTTTTAGCAGATGCTAGCCACCACATGCGGACCACACAGGATTTTCATTTAAAAAAACCTTAGAAGCTTTTGGAACATACTCCACCAGTTGTATCCATTGTTTTGAATTGGGTTGAAACTAGGCGAATTATCCATGTGCTTTTAGAACATGGCCACAACATTGGGTAATGCAAATATTATTACTTAGTCTGCGAAATTGGAAGGGTAGACCTTTACAAAGTCCCGATCTCAATTGCTAGTTTAGGACATTGTTTTGATAGAGAAAATTAATTATCCTGCAAGTTAAAACAATTCGAGTTCCAGCTTGAATTACTCAGTCTGAACAATAGGTACTTAATAGATATATTTTTACAAGACTATTTTTTAGGCACCTAATATCACTGAAAATTATTTATAACTACTGCTGTAAGAATCGAATTCTGTGAATATAAACTACCATCGTCGCTATCTTTGCTTCTTCTGCAAACGGTACACCCCGTATATCGACTATCCACTTCAACTTTGTCCGAACTTTGCAGACGGAATATCTTTTTCAAAAAAGAGTAAAAAAGAAAATAAAATAAATGAGAGTAAACTCAGTGGCAAGTTCTTAGCCAAAAATAATGAGGAGAATAGTTTGGGTTAAGTGAAACCAAAGTTCTATTTAGCCTGCCCTTCTGTCTGTTTCTGGTCAGACTTTTACGACCAAGATCTTTAGGAAGTCGAAAATCGTCCATAACTATTTTTCATGTTACATAATTCTATTTTTAGTTCACGAAATTGTTTCTCCCCATTCAACTTTGAGTTCATTATGTTTTATATTCCTTTTTCTTCCTCACAGAGGAAGCTTTGTAATCGTTACATTTTTTATTTTTAAAATGGTTAAATTATACTTTCCTGACTTGATAAATGTCTAATACAATATTCTAATCAATTGTCCGGATGTATGTGTGTGTATGTGTGTGTGACAAAAAAAGGCGACACACACACACATCCCGACAATTGATTAAAATGTTGTATTAGATATTCATCAAGTGAGGAAAGTTTAATTAAACCATTTTAAAATTATTGGAAAATGTAACGACTACAAAGCTTCCTCTATGAGAGGAAGCAATACTGAATTTTAAAATTTGTATGAACATTTAGAATTTTTTAAAAAAATTGATTTTTCGACAATAACTTCTCAAATAATGAAAATTCAAAACTTATGTAAAGGAAAGAAAGATTCCTTGCGTCGAGACGAATCGATTGACCTGTATGATTAATGCATTTTATTGAATATTAAGGAAATTATGCTTTAATATTGAATTTTGAAAAATTTCGTTTCTATCTTTGTTTTCAAATAACCAAAATTCAAAGCTAATGTAAGAAAGCAAAAGGTTTTTTGCATCGTATAAAATTAAGTAATTTAATTCCTACAAATAAATTTTATTAAAAATATTTATGATGAGGTCGAAAGATTCTTTGTTTCGCGAAAAGAGAATTATATATATTTTTAAATATTGAGGCAAATCGTTAAAGCTTCCTCCATGAGGAAGCAAGCTCAAAAAATGAGCACAAAAAAATATAAATATAGTTAAATAAAACACCGATTGAATTCACAGCTAGTTTAAAAAAGTTTTATGGTGAGGTTATATACATTGGAATAATATCTCTCCTTAGCATATATACTATGTCGACATTAGATGTTAGAATTAACATTTGACTCTCTGGTTTTTAGAATGCAAACGAATGCATAACAAAGTTACAATGTCCGACTAAGACTCTCGCTAGTTTTTTGTTCCTCTTTGATTGGAATTTTCAAGTAGACATTCGCTTTTCTTTCATAACTCGAGTATAGACAAGTCTAGTCTCTTACGAGGAATGCTCAACAAAAACTGTGTCGTTCTCTCACACAAGGCTTTCGTCTCTCCTACGACATCCATCTCGTCTAGCTCGCAATCGTGCTCTTTGTCCTGTGACCTAGATAGGTAAAACAGCATGAAACATTTACAGAACAAGTCTAGTTGTGTTTGCACTCGGCCGTCTTATAACTGCGCCTTTCAGATCCACTTCAACCATTTCTCTCCAATAACTTCTCACTTATTGTGACACAAATTGCACCTACAATTATTACCGCCTATTTACATCAAATTTTCCTCTCTTCTATACAATTTAATTGTATACTCTCTATAAATAACTTTCCCTCTAGCAAAAGATAAAACTCCATAAGAGTTTCCTTATTACTCTGTCTTTTTAAAAAAATCCATCGCTTCATCATATGTATGTCACAAATGATCAAATTCCGAGAACGAGACTATTCTGATCGTTGTATGCAAATTATGCATAAGTCTCGACTGGAATCAAACAACTCGTTTGTTGATGGAGGGGAGGTTCTGGAATTTGTCTGGATCCCTGATCATGTCGCTACTTAGAAGCTCCTGGCACGCAATCATACCATGGCGAGCTCATGCCGGAAGTGCGAATAAGAGCGATCTCGCTGCACGATTAATTATTGATTTTCGATCCCGTTAATACTTATTAGCCACGATAAGTTTGTGCACTCCTCGTGCATAAAAAAGAATAAGAACGACGCGTATTGTATTGCACGCGCTGCTGATTTCGAGGCTAACCTAGAAGTGTAGACGTAAACTGCACACAAGTAACGGACCAAGGACGAACGACTAGCCCGCCGGTCGAATCATCCAATAAAAACACTCGAAGAATTTGCGAATCCGTTGCGAAACCATCTGCAGACGAGAATTCTAGACGATTGGGCGCGACGAGATGCGCGATCAATGAAGATATTTTTGTTCTCATATTGGCATACCCAGAGTCTCAGACTCATCAGTGATGCATCAGTGTTATGATAATTCGACTATTATAAATAGAGATCCGATCAAAATTTAGACTGATTTTTTATTTTTTATTATTTCTATAAAAATTGTGGTCCATTTAACATTGACTTCAGTAGAAAAACTTAAAGATTGCAAAAAAAAAAAATATATATCCTTAATTTGATATTTGATATATTTAAATTTATCTACAAGCAAAGAAAAATCAATCTAACACAGTCCATTACCATGTTAAAAACACTTCTGTAATTAAATACGGTCCCTGAGCTCGATTCTGTAACCTTCTTTTTCATCCACGTCATCGGTATCCTGCTCATTAAACAAAAATGTTAATGACTCAGCACAATAATTACCACAGCTTTGAGTTTCCATAAAATTCTAAAATATCCTGTTCTATAAAGAGTATTTGGAAGATCCAAAGAGGTGGATGGTTCTGAATACAAAATTAATTTAAGAAATACATGTCAGAAATGTTTCCTATAATTGAAAGAAAATACATTTTGATTTGACTGAAACAGGACTTGCGATCTCTGAGAATGATGTGCTTTTTAACGACGGCGATTAAAACCTTTGGCGCGAAATTCGAATTTCCGAAATAAACGCCGATACCCCACTCTTCCTTTTTTTCTATTCCACTTACTCTATTTTGTTATTCTTCAACAAATTTGGAGTTTCTTAAAAAAGAGATGAAATTAAGAACCCTAATTAAAACAAGTGTCTTTTCTTTCTTGCAACTGAGATCGGATTACTCCGAAACGGCATTTGCGGGCCTCTCGAGATGCGTGGGGAATAAGAAACAAGATGGAGGGGAGAAAAAAAATGAGGGGGCGGAGGAGGGCGATACAACACCAGGTTGCAGACCGAGACTGGCCAAGGCCAGAACCGAGTCGCAGAGCCAGATTATTTTTAGCGCTTCCTACTATTGTGCAAAGCACAAGTCTGTCAAGTGTCTAGGCCTTCGCTTTAGGTAGCCCTCCGTTATGCGTATTCGCACCTCTTCACACTCAACAACCAGTTTCTCCCTCCTCGCTTCAAAATGCTCTTCTTTTTTTTAAACATTCTTCCTCCCACAACTTCTTCCCCATTCCCTACTTGACGTCTTGTCACTGAAAGCGTAGCGCCACTCATACACTCACAGCAGTCGAATTTTTTCAACTATCGCATCATAAAGAGAACGTCGTAAATCATTTACGAGTGTAAAAATTATGCAATTATGCGATCATATACGCGGAGAAACCGCGAAGAGTCCGGTGCCAAGTGAACAGTCGAGCCACTCGTTTATTCTCCTTTTACCCTCCATTCCTCTTGTCATCTTTTTTCTTTTCTTATTCATTCTCAAGCCCTTCGTGTTTTTTTTATTCCTTGCGAGTGTTAAAGTCGTACTTTTTACGGGTGGAATAAAAAGGGTTTAACAACAGGGGATTATGTTAGTAGATATTGTTTTCATATGCAAATTTTGGAAGCTTAGAGTTACATGTTTTAGGATTCAAGGACGAATACCTTTTCATCTGCAAAGAATGTTTAGGTCAGTTGTTTTCTTATCTCTTCCTTTTATCGTCATAAGTTTACGTTTTTGGGGGTACAAAGTATTAAGAAATATGGCCTTAAAACTACTTTAGCAGACAGATAATCTGCTTGGGACAATAAATAAAAATATTTGAAGACACTGACAGTTGACAGCATTTGGTAGTATTGTTTATTATTGTTGCACTGTCACTCATTGTCAGTCGTTAATTGTGAGTAGCTGCTGTCTGCCTTATCGTGCCAACTGTGCGTCATAGGTTGTCGAAATAAAAAGACATGTCTGATTATCTCAAGTAGTGTTATGACTACAAACTCTAAGTTACACAAACGATTCCCCCTCTCTAGATTCAACTTAACACACGATTGTTTCTATTAATTCATTGTATGTTTGATCAAAAAAGCTATTCTGTTTAGTCTACTCGGTACTTTCTTGAAAATAAACATCTTCTCTGATTAATTTAACTTTGTGCCCATCACCAACTTTGTATTAAGTGTTCTCTTTGTTAGAGTGAAAAATGAAATAGTTAGTTAGATACATAATGTATCTCTGGAGCAGAAAAATATGCAGCTACAATTTTTATCAGTGTGTATCACGTGGAAGTATAATTCCGTAGATGACGTGTAAAATTTAGAGAGTTAATTGAAATAAATCCTATAGCGACGACGACGAGATAGTTGATTTTTTGGTGTCACATCGTGTCTAACTCGCGTACACTTGTCACACGAATGTCAGATACACGGGTCGCACTGTAAATTGTGTGTAAGTAATAAATGTTTTTGTGAGCAGACGCCCGACAAAAAACGTGCCAATTAATGGCGTTCGACGGCAAATGTCGTGTAGTCACTAATAAAAATGTGGTTCCAAACCCACGCTTGCCATCTTGGACGTTAAATTTTAGTCTGCCTTTAATAAAACGTCACGTTTGATTATGCTTAACGACCAAAGAGCGACACACTTAGCTTTTTACTCTTATCTTTTTTATTTCTTTCGGAAAATAAAAAAAATTAATTCTCATAAACCGCATATACAAGTTACTTATTATGTTCAAAATTTTCGAAAGAGATCAATTTTCTAAATCTATTCATCAAATTATATCAATTGTACACATTTGCAATTTTTTAGTTCTCACATTTTATGAGTGAAGATGAATTTTAATGAAGACATTTAGATTTTCAAAGATTGTGTAGAATTTTGGAGATGATATAAATTTCATGTTGACTGAATTCTGATTTTAAACCGACGAAAATGTTTAGTGTGTCGTTGACTTACACTTACCGAATGATGCTAGTATATGTATGGCGAAAAAATGACAACAAAGACAGGCCAATGAACCTGCTCTAATGGCGAACTGACTGGAATCACTTGCTTTGTTATTGAACGCATCTCGACAGAAGGAGAGCCGATAAATAAATTCGTCTTGAAAAGAGATAATATAATTTATTGCTCACCAGGAATAAGTCCCGTCTGTCTAATATCAATTCAAACCTCAACTTAGGCTACTTCAAATTTAAACTAATTGGTCAAATTAAAAGTGATGAACTCTATCCGTCGCTAAACACTAAATATTGTTAATCAACGATATATTCACTGTCAACTTAAATTGTGGAATGCAGTCTTTACGACAAAGTAATCCAAAAATTTTACACAAAGTTAAATGAACTGATATTGAATTTTATTGCTTTTTTTATTTCACTTTTATTTTGACGACGGTCCTCTCGTGAGTGCCAATTTGCATAAGAGAGCATTCACCTCGCAAGGCCAATTGCTCAGCCGTACACGCGTAAAAGTGCCACTGTATCACAATGTTATCCGCCCTTCGCTCGCCCCTCTCAACCCCCCAAAATACCACTTTCAAGTTCGTCGCATTCAATTTTAACCGTCTCGTAAATAAAATAAATGCCCGTCACGAAACCAGCACGCGGATAGATACGATGAAATTCGAGACAGTCGAACGGGAATTAATCCCAGATTTTTCAGCAAGATTTCGATTCAATCCATCCTTCATGAATAAAGTGCCGTTGGAATTAATTTCCGGGTTGGAAAAAGAGAGAATTCACCAGAAAAAAAGGGTAAATTAAAAAAAAAAAAAAAGAAAAACAGGAAAATCACAGTAAATTTACTGTCTGTCTATGCCTATTAAGATGGCACACTGCCAGGTGACAAAGATATACAAAAACATTGTGATCAACGTGTTCAAAGAAATATGACTTGAGATGCTTAACATATTTTTCTCTCTTATATGAACTTTACCTCCTGAGAGTTAAGAGCTTAACTCAAGGTTTAATTTATTTATCTACTGTCTGGGTCATTAAAAGATAAAACAAAAAAAGACAATAAAAAGTGTCAATATTTTACAATAATCCCTTATCATGACAGGTGACATAATTTAAAGATTCAAGATAATTAACTTAGAAATGAAGTCGACTCTAGTGCACTTTCATGATAATAAATTTAATTTGATTTTAACCCATTTAATAAGAGCTATTCTCTTATTCCTACAGTCGATAATGTAACATACAGTAGATAATAATTAACAAAACCAATCCTTTATGTATATATAAGATAATTTTTTTAAGTTAATAAATGATTAAAACACAAATAACTGTTATTCGATTATTACTCTTACTTCAATTTTAAGAATTCCATATTATTTTACAAGAAATTACTTTCTACTGTAGATTGCATTATTACCTACTGTAGGGAAAAAGTTTCCTTCAACTGTTTTAAAAGATTTGTTATAAACATTGCAAAGATAATAATTATTAATTATTATTACTTCAAAAAATTGTTCAAACTCATTAAAATTAAAATTATGAAAAAATTAAAAAATTTTAATTATTTATTAAAATTAACAAAAAAAAATAGCAACATTTGGGCATAACTAGTTTTATAATTACAATTACTATCGGAAATTTCATACAATTCTAAATTATTTTTTCTAGTAATATAAAAGTGCCTGAATTTTCATAAAATTTCTAACAATTTAATTCTGACATAAAACAAATCAGTATTAATACTGCAATATTAATTACTGCTGTTATGAGCTCATACAAATAATCCTGGTTAATATAAAAAAAAGCAGGACTTATGTGTGAGGAAAGCATCACATGTACCATAAGTATAGTGAGTGAATAAACCACATATGCGCATAGAGTAGACCTTGAGCCACTATTAACGGTGTTTATGTCTGATGTAATCATATCCTAGCCTATCCCAGCCTAGCAGCCCAGGCTGCACCTAGAAACCCCCCTCAAGTCGTAAATAATACTAGTGTGCTCGTATGCTAGGTGCATTGAAATAATTTACGATTAGCTTCGTTTGCCTCATGTCTACGTCTACGCAATGTGCATATGCACTCGCTTTATTTGCTATTTCGTATGTGTCTCACTGTAATAAAGTTAATTAGCTATGGGATTAGTATGGAGCGAGCGGCTTATGTATGAGCAGAAACTTCTTCAATCCAATTTATGATTAAAATCGACATTTTCTCTTAAGTAGATTCGATTACCCTATTTGCTACTTTGTATAGCAACGTGCAATGTTGTCAAACTTGTCAGGCCACATATGTTGCACCTTTTTTTTAAGATGAATGGTTTCTTGAATAATTAAAATAGTTAACCAAGCCAGACTATGTTCAATAAATCTTTCACGAATCAATGTTTTTCCCTATACTAATCAGTTTTCCTAATTACGGATAGAGAGAGATTTTTATATACAATACAACAAAAAAACGGCGAGATTAAGCAGTCGAGTTTCCGATGAGCCAACTGTCACGAATCCTTTAAGTGGAAATGTCAGAATTTGATTTGATTCGGCCAGATCATTCGGGCTGGAATTGAAAGTGAGCTCTGCTACGGCAAACCATGTTTTAAGTGGAAAAGCCAGAGCTAGTTCAGCCCAGGAACGGCGCGGCGCTTTATACTAGAGTCTAGTATAATATTATATACTAATCTAGTATAATACTAGAATCTAGTATAAATTTTAGAACCATCTGAAAAATATATTCTAATTCTAAACAAACGTATTATATTCAACAAAGCAATTATAAAATTTTTACTTTTTTCTGTCAATATAGAAAATAGTCTTAAAAATAGAAGTAAAAGTATGTCTGAAGTGAAACTCTTATTCACAGTTATAAAGTTTGATTATTAATAAAAATAGTTCAAGCAAAATGCATTAAACTTTTACTATCAATTAATCACCCCATTAAAAATTCATATTACGAAATTTGTGAAACTCTAGGAACTAAAAACAACAAATATGCAACCGTATGCAATTTAAGTTACCTATATATGCCTCTGAATTACGAACAGCCTGTCTAACAACGTACATACAACTCGCACCTCGCTCTCGCCCTAGCAATTTTTCTTCATAAAATGAGGTGCACTTTTCTCGCTCCTTTCTCTCCTTGGAATCCTTCGGTGAACTTAATAAATCAAATCTAGCGCAAGACAAGGTATACCACAAAGGTATAGCTTCGAGAGCAAATTACGACGTCAAAAAGGTAAATCCGGCGAGCTCCAAAGACGAAATCACCATGGACACGATCGTAAAGTCTCTCGAAGTCGTAGTAAATTTTTACGAGAGGTCGCGTTCGTCTTTAAGAGTAGTAGATATGAAGTGAAAGGACGTGCAAAAAGTACGATGTAGCACTGTCGGATGAAAACGACATGAAAAATGTTTTTCATTTCCATTAAATGGATTCCAAATATTCTTCAATAGTAGGATATTGGAAGACCAAGTTATAACCGATTCAAATTCAAATTAGCGTACTTTATCTAATATAACCTTTATAGATATTATAATTTGTCCATTAAATTGAAAACCTACGAATTTAATGAATTAAAAGATGAGTTATCAATTTAAAATTATCCTGGTCGTGGGTCATGAGATGTTGACTAGTTTTCCATACAAGGGATGTTTATTAGCGAGAACGTTCACTTTGAAGGTTTACAATTGTATCTGATTTTACGGTGCTTACTTGGACTTAGTGATCACCGCAACTCTTAGTCTTTACGACAAGAGTTGCATGAATAGTGCAGAGACTCGATCTATCGGCTCTCACTGCTTTTATACGCTCGTAGTTTCCTCCCCTGATGACAGATGTCATCTTGAAGACTAATTATACCACTAATTTTAATTTGCTCTTAACATTTCTTATCTCTAAGTCATTTTCTAGGTTCTTTCAATTGTAATCATTATATTTAAGCTTATAGAAGTATTGTCATTCACTGAACTATTTTAGAAGAGTCCAAAAGTCTCAAGGATTAAAAAGTTGCGACTAAAAACATTAGAAAACATCTGTTCAATTATTTGGGCCTAGTTTATTCGCCCTGATTAAGTTTTGGTAAAAAGTTTGAAGAACAACCTTTTTTTGAATAAGGAAACAAATAGCAGAGGACACTTCTTTTTACGAGAAGATTTTGCAAGAAGTTGAAATCTTTTCTGAGCTACAATAGAATTGAAGCTCATTATGCACTACTTTGGCAATAACGATGACTTGAACAATAGCCTTATCCAGTATTATACAATTATACTATAGATGCACCACTACAGAGGCACAAGAGTGCTCTTTTCTTTGCAAATCAGCTTTGCGAGAGTCATTCTTGTGACCTCTCGTTGTTGGACCTTAACCTCGTATCGATTCGCGACTGGTATTCCGAGTCGTGAGTGCTTTCATTGTTCGAATGGGTAAGAAATGAAAACAAAAACCGAATGACCAACATTCCCCCTGTGTAGGAAAGGTCGACTCCGTGGAACATCGAGGCATTATCATATAGCTTGGATATCACGTGATCCGCTCGCATTTCAAGATTCTTTCTAGCAGAGACATATTTTTTATGTGACATTGAAATATGTGAATCGACTCATCTTCCCTATCTTTCAACAATGTAACTGATGCAGTAAACAATTACTTGTGCCATTTCTAAACGGAGCTAATTTCTACTTCACATGCGATCCCATTTGATATATATTTTTAAAATTTCTCCACGTCGAAAGACCTCAACTTTATAACAACTGTAAATATATTTACAGATATAAAATTCTAAAAATACAAACTTACTCCTAAAGAACTTTTTATATCCTTCCTACAGCATAAAATCCGAACATCACGCGATGTTGTTGTGGAACCAAAGTATCTTCTCAAGAAGTGCGTTCAAAAGAACTGAGATAAATTTTTATTAAGCAATAAATTCCTTTTGAGGAGCGAGTCCTTTCTCTTACTCGTTGCTTTCAAAGTTTTTTTTTTGATAAAACTTGTTGTTTTTTACTTGAAGATAACCAAGATTTACTTTACACTTGGAGACTTTTTACTTAGGCAGAATATGTCTGTTACGACGACACCGTGTCCTTTGTTAGGACAATAACATAAAATCTCCATCAGTGGGAGTGCGATTTAAAGGAAGACTCGTTCTGCAGATGATATTAACCTCAGCAGATCCTGGAGAGTTGCAGTCGAAATCGTCGAAAGTGGTAGTGACGAAAAAAAAAAAAAAATCGCAGAGCTCGACGTCAGTTCTGGACTTGCTTAAAAATACGTGACTGAGACAAGAGCTTGCTGAAATACATGTGAGGTACGCCCCCAAAAAAGGCTGCGTATTTACCGAGGTATTTACATAAGAGAAACGTAAATCACCCGAAACCCGGAAATCTCGGGACGTTGCAGAGTCCGTTTTTTGAAGATTCAAGCTCATTTGCAATATCACGTGCGAAGTCAAACTTCAAAGTTTCAAGAAAGATGGTGTTAACCATTCCAAGCGAATAATCCCTACAAAATTTTATTTAGAGAGAAACACACTGTGAACCAATTCATGCACCGAGTTAAAAAATTATAATTCTGAATTAGTTCATATGAAAATTGTATTGATAAATGTTTTTAGACTTAAATTAAGATGAAAATAAACAGGAAAATCCCCAAGCATTGTGAGGAAATTTCATGATGGCCAGTCTCATTGTTTATCCGTGCACCCTTTAAAAATAGTCGTTCATTCAGCTAGACGCAGACTAGACATTCGACAATGCGTATACAGATAGGTATTTAGCCGTGTCGCACACGCCTGCGTGGAAACATATGTCTAGTCTTACGCACGCGCAAGTGTGTAAGTTTCGCGCTATTTTTCACACGCACAATACCTGAGGCATGTGTGAGTTCATGGGACAGACATTATTGTCACTCAGTGTGCGAGAATTGCACACACTCACACAATTAAGAAATTCTTACACTCATTTACTAAATTTACACACACACAGTCGCAAATTTATGCACATACAAGCGTTGGAGCGTTTTTGGGCACCTACGTGCTTGTAATCTAATGGCCTCGCTGTTTGGCAATGTTGGATTTCTTCGCGCTAGAAATATACTTATGTCACTTGACGGTTTATTTTTGTTTAGTCTGCACGACCGCAAGACCGTACGTACGACTGTTCTTGCTGCTGCTGCTGCTGCTGCATACACTTTAATTCAGTGGGAAAAGCGTGCAGATTTTGCAGTAGGAAAAACATTTCGTTTGGTGGGAGCGATCAACAAAATCGGAAGAATGAGGCTTCCAGAACAATACCAGAGAATAAAATTAGAGGAATAGAAATTATATCTTTAAAATTTTTAGAAAGGAATTAGAAAATGAGTTCATTAGATTTCAGGAATGGATGGATCAGATTTTGATGCAAATTGTATATCCTGGAGAATTTGATAGATTCAAACATAAATTCAGTCGAAGGAAAACGATGTGTATGACGACAGACTGGTCGATGCCCCACTGCTGTGCACTTAGCGCATCATTTTCTTACCCTACATATTCACTTTATCTCCTTCCCTCTCTCACGCCATTCGTCATTTTCATACTCTTCTCGCACCCTTCCTGTGGTTCATTTTTTCTCTTGCACGAAACTCTTCCCATATCCAATCAACTGTTTCCCCCTTTTTTTGTATTTTCAGAAATTCGCGGAGTATAAAAAAAAAAAGATGGAGATGAGGAAAAAATTGTAGGATAAATTAAAGGGACTAGATGCTAATCTGACCTCGAATAATTTGCTCTTCAATCTTTGAAAATTATTGTAAGGAATTGTATTTAATTTTTAGCAATTATAGGTTTCATCTCCTTTTTAATATTTAAAAATATTGGAAATCATGGAAAATCGAAACGTTATCAATAGAGATGAAAAAGTATAAGCGAACTTCGACGAACCGAAGTGTTTTAGTTGCCTATAGACTGACTGGAAATAAGTATAAGTAGGAATCTCTATCAGCAAAACGAGTAATCAAACTAAATGGTCGTCTGTTCTGTTTCCTTTAAGCTCGTCGCGACAGGATGGTTAAGACCCTCTTATTCCCGATTTTAAGAGCTTTTCTCTGTTCAACTTTCTTACACAAGTGATTCATTAAACTTATTCACTTTCACTGTAACATCTGCATTATTATTTATATAATTTTGGATATAACAGTAATAATGCCTAAAATGCTCTTTATGTATAAACGTATAAACGTTCTTCGACATTTTTCATATACCTTTGATGATAACATTCACTATAATTTAAGTTTTTTCAATTAAAATTTCTTCAGAAACTTGATCAATTATCAATTCAAAAGAGAAAAGAGTTAGGAAACAAACTTCGCAGAAGCTATATTATTAAGCAGTTCGTTAGTTTTTTAATAATATTCAACCGCAGTTTTAGCGCCCTTTCAAAGCTGACTCTCTTTTCACTCAACCATAAACTTGGTATGAAAGTTGTCTGCCCTTTGTATCTCCGCTTTAGAAGTTATTTTCTTGCCTTTGCTCCAACTTATTTAATATTCATCGAAAACTCTCCCACAAACTTCCTGCTTACTCTTGAATTTTGACAAAACTACGACTCCTACTATTACGACCGAAATGATCTATTTTTTCCCCTTTAATCTTAGGATAATTAAAACTAAACGTGTCATTGTATAGTTGGTCAAAAAAAAAAACAAACAAACACAATGAAGACAACTTTTTAACCGCTCTACTGAAACTCTTGAGTCTTTTCTCTTGACTAGGAAACCAACACTTTTTTAGAGAGGAATTTCAAGAGATTTCTAAGAATTTTAAGGGAATTTTACAATTTTTAAGTGATTTTTACGAAATTCAAAAGATTTTTAGGATTTTAAAAATATTTCGTAGAATTATGGAATTTTATGAGATTTATAATAATTTTAAGTGATTTCAAAAGATATTTCCGATCCCAAAAGATTTTGTGATAATTATAAAGAATTTCATGGAATTTGATAAGATTTTTAATATTTTAAACGGATTTTAAAGATATAAAGGGATTTTAAATATACCGTAAAATTTTAAGAAATTTTTGCGAATTTTAAGCGATTTCGAAGGGTTTTCGTGAAATTTTAAGAGATTTAAAAAGGTTTCTGAGATTTTAAATCTTGTCGTGGAATTTTCAGAAATTTTAAGAGAATTCAAGATATTTTTCTGATTTTTAAAAGATTTTATGGAATTTTTAAGGATTTCATGAAATTTGATGAACTTGCGATTATATTTTGAGTTTTTTCAACTTCAACTAAAACTTCAAGTCATTCAAAAGGTTTACAACAACAATGTATGCGAGATTTTCGAGACATTTCATTACACCACTTTTTAAAGATAGGATTCGAATCTCCTCTTCCCTAATAATAAATAATACCCTTCCAGGCTTATACAGCACCAGCTCAGCCCCCATGAGGATAGATACATGTCGGATTACGCAGAAAGTATAAATCGCAGCAAACGTGAAAACAGGCCACTCTTCATTGTTGGGCTTTGCGCGTATCTCGTTGCATAATTCATACGATTGGTTCATCTTCTTATGCATTGCATTTCCATGCTCTTTGCATACTCTTGTACATATATACGATATATAACGTCTGTCTCTCTTTGCAAGTAATCTTTATTAGCAGTCCGTTTCCGACTCGAGCGCATGTAGATGCAGACATAGCACACTGTCTCGACCTATCCACCGTATTCATACTTGACGTTATTCGTTCCTCGGGGACTCTGCGTTCCGGGTACTAATAAAGTCTCTTACTCGACCCCAACCCTTGTCCCAATGCCCCCGCCCCACTCACTTCACTCGGTGGTGCTCTTAAAAAGCTGAAAGGTATTTCCTCGGTTCCGGAAGTCGCATTATTTCTCCTGGCTGGAAGCGAAGATCGAATAGAGTCTACAGGGTGCATAGGTTTTGTACACAGTTCCGCTGCACAACACCAGTCAATACTTTATATTTCTCTCTAACCCCTATAAGAACAGAAGGGTGCCCTCCCCCATTTCTCGCACTTTTTTCCTCAACTTCATTGCGGAGTAGTTGCTGACTTTAAGATTCATACAGGGACTATTGGAAGAAAAATTCTGAACTTGAAGCGGAACTCCTAAATTAATTACATACTTCTTTTGTAACTCTATTTCAGGACAATCTGTGATTCAGTTTTTTAAAATTGTTTCAATTTATACAGATTTCACAACATAAAATACTCTCAAAACAGGGGAGTAAATTCTTTTCTCCCTAAAATTGAATTAGTCTAATTTAATTTTCAACCAAAAAAGTCTGATTTTCAACGGAATAGTTTAAATTTTTTACGAAAAATAGTAGAATAGTCCACATTTGAATGAAAAATGAGTAAACAGCGAAATTTTCTAGAAAACAGGGTAAAAACTATGAAAAGTCATTCAAAAGCCAATCAGATTTGCAACAACAATGTACACGAGATTTCCGAGATATTTCGTTCCACCACTTTTTTTTAAGAGAGAAAATGAAATGTCCTTTTGTGTAACTAAGGGAGTGGACTACACCATTTCTTAAATGAATATTGAATAAGCTTTGAAAAAGATAGTTTATTGTTGTGGAACCCTAACATGTCTGACGTTTTTCTCATTCTTTTTCTGGATCTTTCCACTTTTGTTTCTTCTTCCAACATTTCATCTGGCAACGTAGTCAAAGGGAAGACTTAAGGGTAAGAGGGGGAGATGAGTTTCCTCACTTCTAAATGAGGGAGGAGAAAAAAAGGGTTTGCAATAGTGTTTGACGTGCATAGTGCAACCCCGGTTTTCGAAGCTCGTGATGCTCGAGAGTGCCCTAGCCACCGTTCTCAAGCGCCGTAAGTTTTACGATCGCGCAATATTGACAAATGCGATTATAAAAGCCCCGTTATACTGAGCAATATAATTCTGCGCTACTGAAAATCCTCAAGTCATTTCAACCCTTTTACAGCAGAAGAACAAGAGGTTCCAAATGACCTGAACTCGTATTTTTAATAGTGAATTATGTTTTTAAATTGTTTGTGCAACATTTTCCAATCAGCCGTCTGATATAATCAATTAGATGTCCTTCATTAATTCAGTCAGTGACAATTACCACCTTTTAAAGATTCACTAATCATAATAACATTATAATAACATGAAAAAATGAGAATGTAATAAAGGAGGTTAAGCATGATTTAATGTAATCTTTTTTCTGTTACCCAAACTGAAAAGGAATTGATGTGTGATTAAAAAAGGGGAGAGGGTACAAATTCGAAAAATACAAAAAGCGAGCGTGTTGTAATTCTAATGTCTGGTTGGCAGACAAACTATATATCAGAGAAAGAGAGAAGACGCGCCGGGAGGGAATGAGAGCAGCGTGTAAAAGAGGGCGTAGAAAGAGAAAAAGAGTAAGATAGAGGGAGATCGGGTATCTAGGTCTGTGTAACGATTTTTAGAGCCCCGACCCTCCGGCAATCGTCCAGGCCATAAAAAACTTGAGGCACCCCTACAGTCAGTGCCGTGCTAGCGTTGCCATGGCAACAGAGCCCTTTCGCACCCCTCCTCTGGTTGACCTATACCTATGGATCTGCCCTTAAACCATCTCTGTCTTATCTTACATATATATATACGATATATATTGCTTTACTCAAATTCGAAGGTACACGCAATAGGAGTGTCAAGTCGATCGACATCAAGATAAACCCTCGCTTCTGCCTTGCTTTATTAAGTTTGACTTGAACTTCCTATCAAAGAATTCCAATTCGCACCCCTTAGACTTCTATTTTCGATCACGACCTTCCCTTTTCCGTAAACCACACATTACGAAGGAGCTAATTTATATAAATGGAGATTATTTCGAGAAATAGTATTTTCGTACATTTTTTCAATACATAATTCGCACTTTTTTTTTACTGAAAAGAATATTACTTGTTTTTTATTTTTAGAGAACTAGTGCCACTGACGGCCGCTACGCGGCCGTCATTTCCCTATGTGCCTTTCTATGTTCTTTTCTACATTCAATGCCCATGCTTTCTTAATGCATATGCCTTTCTATGTTTCTTTTCTATATTCAATGCTCTAAACTCGAAGTTCGATATTCGATTCTTTTCAATTTGAGATTTTTCATGTGTGTCTTTTTCATAATAGGAAAATTAGCTTATTGCAAGTTTTGAAATAATGTAAGTGCTCTTTTCTCATCTTCCTCTATATAAGGAGAGTAGAATGACATCAGCCTAATAAAATGCTACCATTACACGAATTTATATCCAATTTGCAATTATCTTTGATTATAACACTTCAGTGTAAGAATTCCACTCAGGGTAAAAATATTTTTAGATTCCAGTCAGAAAAGTCGAAAATCGTAAATCGAGGCTTAAGTATGACGGACTTAAGATGTATATAAATTTTCCTTAACGTTGAATAATAAATAGCGGTAAGGCAGAACAATACTCCGTAGCTACGAGTCGCACTCAGTCGAATGCTGAGAGGTATAGCGTGCAAGAAGAAAAGAGAAAAAAATAATGATATTGAGGAGAGGAAAAGAGAGAAACTGCAAGGAGTAAACGAAAGGACGTTAACCCTTTTCTTGTTTCTCTCTCACTCTTCCCTCTGGGTTTTCTCTCATCACTCCTTTGCCTTTGCCTTTGCGCAGGAAATCCCTCCTCTATCACTTTTTCTCTCTTATTTCTCGCTCCTTCTCTAACTCGCTCTTCCAACTTTGACTCCCTCTTTATTCCCCCTCCCTCACCCCCACAACCCTCTGTTTCTTCCTTCGTCTTTCCCTTCGATAAGGGGAGAATAAAAATCACGAATCCGCGAGGCCATTCGCCGGTCGTCACGACGAGCAAGTCGAAGGGTTTCACTGGCAATGTACTCAAGAAGTCATGTTTTAACGAGCCAGAAGATTTGAATATCCAAGTTTTTATTATAAAAGGTGCATCCTCGTTAAAACGGAAAAACTGGGTCGCGGAATAAATGGTCACGAAGACTTAAAGACTCGATAAAAAGAGTATTAAATAGAATGCAAAAGTATTTCAAATACTTTTGACATCAAAAGTATATATTCATTCAAACTTTTCGAAAAGGACCTTTTTCGCAAAGAATCCACCATGAAAAGCTTATAGACATGAAATTAAGGATCACACATTTAAAAAAAGAATAACAAGCGTTTATTGAAACTGCTGTTAAATTTTCACCAAACTCTTTTGACTCTCTAAGCATGTACAATAATTTTCAAATATTACATGCGTCAATTATACAAGCTCCATCAAAGCTCCCGATCTCGAGGTCAATTTACTTCCCATTTTAGTTACTTTTACGTTGTTTGGGTGTTGAAACCATTAACTCGTCGGTGGGATACTATATCGATTTATTAGTGAAATGAAAGGAGGTCGGCGACCGTCGGAAACCTGGTGGTTACGGCTAGCTTGCTTCACCGTGCCTGAGGGTGAGTGTCTACTTCTACTGTCTACTGTTCTTGACTCTCTTTTAGAAAGCAACTAAGCGAGTCATGCCAACAGAGAAAAGGAGCAAGCGAGATAGCGAAAGGCTAAAAAAGAGCAAAATAAAACAAGGGTGGAAGAGAGAAGTGTAGAAGAAGGCAAGATGAAGACGATGATGTTGATGACGATGATAATGAAGAAGATGATGATGAAGATGAAGAAGAAGAAAAAGAAGAAAAAGAAACAGCGAGTTGCTCTTGAACTGACTTCGACTCGGGAGACTTCATATGAACGGAATTCTTTTCTCTTTCTGCATTGCTATCTGCCTATCATGAAGAGAAGCGAGAAAGAAAGATGAAGAGAGACAGTCGGCGTCCAGTGTGTGAAAAAAATAGACGGCTGATTTATATGTGGAGTCACGAGCAGTACACCACGGAACGGTCATGCAAGCGTTAATCGAAAACACGAGGCGCACGTTTTTCGGAAGATTTACACCCCCGTTCCTTTAAACTATCTCCGACGACAAGATGCACTCGCAAAGTAGAAGTCGAGCTTGTCCTTCGACGACGACCTTAGATAAAATCACCCACGATTCTACATATTAGGCTGTGGATAACTTTGTTTTTTCCTTTGAAATTCTGGTGCAACAACTCGAATAGGTGAAGCGAAAATTCCTAAGCCTTAACATACCGATGCATAATTTACATCATTAATAACGGTTTTTGTTAAAGTAATTTACCTTGCGTAAATATCGAAGTTATTGATGGTGCTATACAAACCCTTTTTTTCCCAATTAAGTCAGTATCAAATAAAATAGTCTATGAGAAAATTTCCTTAAAAATTACTAATTCTGAGAAATCAATTTTCCATCTTACAAGGACGATAAACAAGATATACTAGAACTCTTTCGTCACGAGATTAGAAACATCTGTTCCCAATTCTATATGCAGTTCTCCTCTCGTGCTAGACATAAAAAATCAGGACTAACCGGATCCTAATATTGAAAAATGCGTTCAAGTTTCTTTTGACTGTTTTCGTATATCCAAAAACATAGACACAGATACAACCCTGTCCCTTCAGGACGAGTTGTGAGGAGAGTCGATTGGTGTAAACATGCTTGTCGCGATATGACAAAAAGAAGTTGAGGAAGGCAGAAGGCCGTGAAAACAAGAAAGAGTAAAAAGAGCAGAAGAAGAGATGTGTACAAAACTACATACGTGCTTCCATAGAGGTGTCCCGCGTCGGTGGTGGTAATTCCGTCGCGGCGGCTGTCGTCGTTGAGACAATCGTAGACGAGCTGGATCCAGCGTCCTTACCCTTGGCCTCGTCAACTTCCTCCTCGGGTCTTCTCTGCTTTGGACCCGGGTGAATCCTTACTCTTCCAGCTCCCTGCGCCTCTCCAGGATACGACAGCGATGACATCGGCCCGGCAACTGTAGTCACGGTTGTCCACTCGACACCACTATCACCAACGAACACGTCTACCGAAGTTGTAATCTCACCACTCACGTTCTTCACCTGCACCTGCACAACCCCACTGTTCCTACCCCTTTCCGTTTCCCCTTTCCCGTTACTTCCTCCCGGTTCCGTCTCCTCAACCAATTCACTGTCGCGAACGAATCCCCTAGTTTGTCCCGTTCCTGTAGTCCTGCTCGTCGTTGCCGAGGTTATAGTTCTAATTTTGAACCGACCAGAATTATCTTTCAAGTTGGATAAATCACCAAGTCCCACATTCCTAGCAACTTCCAGTTGATCTGACGGCCCAGGATAGAGCTGGCGAGAAACTTTTCCACTGCTGATGTCACCCTTCGTAAGATCCTCTCTCTTGAGACTTGTTTGTCCGTGTCTTCCACGATTAAAGTTGTATATCTGACCCTGACCTCCCTCCAGTAAATCCTTCCAGCCTAATGGTTCAAGAACCCCAAAGTTCTCTGGCAAGTCGAACCACTTATTTCTTGGCTCGTTGCGTCGTCGAAAAATCTCCAATGACGACAATGACGACGAGGAGGACGGAGATGGCTGGAGTTTTGAGTGTTGATCAGGTGGTTTGTCCAATTTATCGTTGATGATGTCACGTGTCTTCCAGAAGACGTCGGAGGTCGTCGCTGTTTTCGTCGTCCTCGTCGTCGTCGTTGTCAGATAGCGCCTCGTAATTGATGGCGATGCTATTGAAATCGGTGCGACGTTGAGAAGCGTGACTGCCCCGTGAATTTGGCTGCTGAGAAAAATGACAACGAAGAGAAGCAGGGGCAGACCCACCCCAGCCCCCGTGGTGGCCCCCACAACCCCCGGCCTTACCACGAGAACTCGCGAGGCCGTCCAGTCCAGCTGTTCTGAAGCCGGGTTCGATGATGAATCCTTCGGACAACGTTCTTGCGATCGAGTCCACGAAGGGACCCGGACTCCTTTCTAGTCTACTGCACCTCACTCCATCTGGGCCCTCTTGCAATGCAACCCCAGATACGCAAGTTTCGTTGCAGAGTCCTAATACCGACCTGGAACATTTAGTTGCTGTGGGGCTTGGAAAGCCTCGTCGATAAACAATTCAGTCTTAATAAATGCTGTCCCAAGGTGATTCCTTAAGACGGTGAACCCGTCTTTCGCCATCATCGTTGACCTCGCAACCAACCACCTTCAGATTTCTGATGCCAGAAGCGAGTTGCACCAAGAGCGCCCATTTGCATCCTTTTCTATGGGCGTGACAGCTCTACCACCCTGGATTCTTCTCCTCGGTTTCCTTTTCTCCTTTCCGTTTTCCTTTTCTTCTTTTCCTCCTTTTTCTTCCTCCTCTTCCACCCTCCTCCGCTCTTCTTGCTGAGCGAGAGGGACTCTTGGTGTACCTGGCCGTGTCGCTGAGGATGCTATTTTCTTCCACAAGCTACCACGTCAAAAAGTGATCGAAGATTACACTTTCACACCTGCAACATATAATTAGAGAATTAAATAAGTGAAAAAGAAGATTTTTAGAGTAAGTGGTCAGGGAGACTAATTCTTTTTAATGAGTATTTTTTTATGCTGCTAATGACGAGCACTGAGCAGATTAAGTAAGATTAACGTTCATTCATGAACCATGCCTCGATTAATAAAGTAATCCATGTTTACTCCTGAATAAATGACTATCACATCCGGGTAATAAGACAAAAAAAATAATACTCAAAAAGGGTATGCATAAGAATATATATTTTTGCGAAAGCTTGAGGAAAATGATGAATGTCGGAGAGTTGCATAACAACGCCATCTCATCGATAAGACTTGGATCCCTTCCGAGCTTAGCTATTCCATTTCGTGTACGTGCGAAGGGTCGCGAAAGCGTGAGAGAGATGAAGGGGAAGAGAAAGAGATGGAGAGACTCCCGTCGCGCGTACAGCCTTAATCTGGCCGGCGGACTCATGCTTCCTACAACTTCTTAAAATACGATCCCCCTACAAAATAGTCCACGAGTGTGGGGTTTCGAAAGCTCCTTTTGTTCTCTTCTTGTTCGACCCTGCGCCCCGCGGCACGCCTTCCAAGAGTCGTGTACAATGTAGCGTGCGCGAGAACGTACCCCGCGGTTCAGAAATCGCGTGTGACCGGTATGTATACGGATGCACATATGTACTAACTGTGCATACATAATATGTACACGTAGAAGGCGGATTTCTGCGTCACGTGAAAATGAAAATGATGCCCAGTGAAATGCGTACTTGAGAGTTCAAGTACCCTGTGTGGATGGTTTCCACTTTCTTCAGTCGCTTTTCAGGAACCTGGTCTCTAAATCTGATTCAGTAGAAAGCACTGCAAATCATCGGGGTCACTGATTCTCAGTAGAAAGCTACTGATTCGAAATTAGAGAGTGTTTTGCGTGATTAGGAGATGGAAGTATATTAATGACTACTACAGGAAATATGAGACATGAAAGAGTAGAAAAAGAAAGGTGACACACACAGAGGGCTAAAACGTTTGGTTACACGAGGGCGGGCCTTTTGAAATTTGTTTACTACAGAAGACACGAGGTTCGGCTAAGTATAGAAGCGGGTAGAGAGGAATCGCGAAAATCCTATTTTTACGAATACATGCCCCGCACGCACACATTGTTGCGTCTTGAGTACTGTCGCTTCTCCATTCGTCGTTCCGTGTATATACGGTCTTACGATGAACGACCTGATCTGCTGTTCGCAGCGGCATCCCGCACTGTACTTCGTATTCTCATAATGCGAAAGTCATGTAGTTGGATTCTAAATGCCATTTCTTTTACAGCGGTCATTCAAGTTTTGAACTTAAATTATCAACTGCTTCTTTCCGATAAAAGTAATATAAAAATAGTGATTTGCTATCTGCATCCTTGAGCAAAATGTACAGAAAGGTTAAAGAAAGTATTCTTGAGTGGAAGAAGAAGCGAAAAGAAACAAATCTGATGATCGTTGTTCCAATTTTTCACATAGTCAAACAGGGAATGATGATCAAACAAACTGACAAAATACTTCCAACCCAAATAACATCTGCAAAGTCTCATTCATTTATTATAAACGTATAAGTTGCAGTTCAGAAGAAAGGGAAGACTATTATAAAACCAAATTTAAAATTGTAATCGATATCAGTCTATAATTTAGATGCCATCAGGCATACCTTAGTAAAAAGTAGACCAGCCATAACGTATTAATATTCTAGAGTAATAAGAGCGCGATCATATTATATAAGGGCAGACGGTAGACGGTTTACGTTTAACAATTACAAATAAGAAAATTTTCTTGACTTTCTGGACTTCTCATAATTTTCATTTTTGTTTTTCACAGCGGTGCAAAAGAATGCAAGTAAAAACAAGCAGTAATTAAACTGCTGATAGAAGTGATTAATCTGATACCATACAATCCGACTACTGATTCGTATAGGTTTTCGGTTGCTAACATCTCATTAAATAGTTGTCAGCATTGAGGGAAAAAGATTAAAGCGAGTAGGAAATTCACTTAAAATTTGCAATTTCCACCAGAAATAAGATTTAGAAACTGCGCGCGCTGGTGGTACAGAGAATTCGGCGTTTTCACGGGGAAAAATGTGTGCGGCACGCGTGCTGACGTTCTATTTTCGAGTGAACCGCGCTATCGGGGGACATGAGCGAGACGGAAAAAGACGGACAAGGGGTGGAAGAAGGAAAGTCAGAAGACGCAGGACGGAGAAGCAAAGTGACGGAGATAAATATGAAACGAACCAAAGCACAGGGAGCGTTTACAATCCAAATATTTGAATACTATAGGTTGTGGCAGAAGTGGTAGGTCCTCGCAATTTTTGTCCCTAAATATGTTTACATCCACTGACTTACATCTAATTAGCACCAAACCTTTAAGGTCAAAGATTATCTAGATTACTAAGTTTGTGGTAACAACAAAGGATACCTACTTTGATAACAGAATTAGTTTTTCCTAAGTTCCACTAGTTATCCCTTCTATAGAATAGGACAATAGTTGATCAATTGAGACTCCTAGATCAGCATTCATTAGAATTTTAGATCCTTAATAGGAGAAAACAATAATTCATTACAGCAGGAAACAGTTTCTTTTAAAGGGAAATTTTTTCCAATAGAAGAAAATTGTTCAATGGGAATTTATCGTATTCTTCTACATCTATATCCATGTAGAGGGACTCTTTCTATCATCAACATTCAGAGGGCAGTCATGTTTGAGCCTATTTTATTATCATAAACACGAATTAATGTCACAAACAAAT
Organism: Synergus gifuensis; assembly: GCA_904066015.1. NCBI lineage: Eukaryota > Metazoa > Arthropoda > Insecta > Hymenoptera > Cynipidae > Synergus > Synergus gifuensis. The sequence goes on from CAJFCO010000081.1 coordinate 1,182,856, forward strand.
TTTTGTTGCTAAAATAATATTATTGATGGCCTGAGTATTACATATACTTTCTTTTCTTGGGGGAACAATGTTTGGTGATTTCTTCCCTAAAGGAAAATCATCGCGAAAAAGAATTGTTTCTTCTAGAAAAAAAAAGGTTCCCAGTGAACATCTCCTTATTAACTATAAGTTTCCTAATCCTTCATGCAAGGAAACTGTTCCTCGTGCATGGAAACATTTCCTCATCAAGGAGATACTTTCAGTATATACGAATACGATAGAAAGGAAGCCTATGTGAAAGGAAGCGATTCCTTCCACTCATTTAAAGATTCTCTCCCCCGAATTCAACGGGGTTAAATTAAAGCTCTTATGGTTATAAGATAAAACTTAAAGAATACTTCTCTACAATCCTTGAAAAACAAATGAGATAGCGGGTTTACATTTTCGCGCGATTCTGTATGATTGCGGGAAGAGCGACAGTTTCGTTAAACTATCACCTGTTACGTATGTTAATTAAGGGGGGGGGGGGGAGAAATCGACATCTGAGGAGACGAACGAGCGAACAGAGAGCAATTGGCAAAACACTTTTATCATTTTAACTGGCAGCACACTGTAAATTGTTTACCGCGTTTGAAGCCGCTACCAAAAAGAGCTCTCAGGTAAAGGTTTTATTTTGGTAGTTAAATTGAAAGTTTCAGTGAATAATTGTATAAAAAGGTGATCGTTCTGATTAGGGATTGTGCTCTTCTTATTTGTTACAGCGTAGAGAATTTTGGATAATTATTTTCGAGCCATGAGAGATTTGTAACGCCGAGATTGATGAAGCCGTTGATTCCCATGGGTTGGATGGTTATTTGATGGATGGACGGTTAGGTCTGGATGAATTTCGCAAGCCCGATCCTGTCATCGATTATCCAGTTTTTGGATGTGGAATCGTTTGGTGGCAGTTCTACCAACCAAACTTCGGCTTCGACCAAAAGCGAGTGACGCTCATCGGTTTTGTCCTCTTCTTGAAAAGATTGTTGGGTGAGGAATGTAATTTGTGAAAGTGAATTTTTTATAGCCATTGGGTTTTATGCGATTTTGGTGTGTCAATTTGTCACTGTTACTCACTTATTTTTGGCCTGATTGTCAGACAACGTAATATCCCGTATTTTTGTCACGGTATTACGCTCATTATTTCGTATGACTCAGAATTTTATGGTTTTGTTTGCGCATTTTTAGTGTCATAAAATGAATTATTGTTTTGGTCTTGCGACTTTCTGATCGTACTCGGGGGCATCGCTATTGTTCACCAGGTGCTAACTTATCTATGATTGAATAATAATGTGCTTTTATATTAAGTAACGACAATTTCTCTCAACCCAACCAACTTATAATAATATTCGCATAAATCTATCTCTCTAAATTTAAATATTTCTCACTTCGATTATCTTAGCATTCATTAAATTTTGTTGTAGACTTTTACTTTGAGAATCATTATTTCCAGAATTCATCACGCAAGAGTATATTAATCTTATTTGCAATCATATGCATAAAATAAATTAACAAATTATGTAGCCTCGCAAATAGGGTGTCACACAAACAACTGATGCTGCATATCAATGTTGTGTCTGGCTCAGGCATCCTTTTCTAAAAAAGACATGCATTTCAGACAACTTCATGTTGCGTTCCTCATTATGCGTTACCTTTTAGCTCACTTCATGCGTAGTGCGCTAACCTTATTGGTCAATTTATATGGCGCGCGAATTTAAATTGTCATTTCAGTTTCTACAGACGAAACATGCGCACTCAAGCGCGCGCCTAATGTATGTAAAAGGTTAAACAGTTCAATTTCCATAGTCGTGGTGGAATAAAAGTAGTTGTAGTAAGCACTTTTCTAGTTATGCCACTGAAAACCCGTGGAGAATGGCACATGTGAGCATGTGAGTAATAGAGAAAAAGAGAGACAGAGGACGAGATAAAAGGATAGAAAGAGACATTGAATAGAGAGGGAAGGGTGCTTTGGCAAGTTGTGAGATAGAAGAAAGAGCATGTGTGTCTCCGAGTGTGTGAAGAGGGGAACAGAGAAGGGGAAACCAGCCAGCGTCTCCACGGCGAGCCCATGACCGCCGCCTCTGTACTGATCCGCCAAGCTGCGACCTCGTTCATCCCCAAAATCGTCTGTAACGAATCTTCACATAGGAAACTTAAATTATCGCTCACAGGTAATCTCGGGGCGTGTGCAAGCATGTCTCGTATAGAATAGAAGTTAGAACTCGCTCATTTTTTCTCTGCGAATCATTCTGACTGAGTATGACTCGAATTGCTCGGATTATAATCGAGTGGTCAATTAGTAGAGGACAACATCGAGGAAGCAAAGGAGTGTACTGTTTTGTGGACAGGGAGGGGGGCAAAGACACACACCGTGTTGACCACCACGCTTCTTCGTTTGGAGCGAGGGGGAACCTCACCTCTCCAGCTCGGCCCGGCACGGCTCGGCTCACCTCGGCAAGTCGGCACTCTGTTACGGAGCACGTAAGCACGCGCGCGCTCTACACCCAGCAGTGGCACGCGGCGCGACCGCCTTTCTTTGTTTTTTCTTTGATAATAAGCTTGACGCTAAGGAGGAAAGGAAAGAAATGAACCGGCGAACGAGCGAATGGACGTACTACGAATGGAACGAGCGAACGAACGAGGATCCGTGGCGCAAGCAGAGCTGCCTATCCGGATGGCACTGCCATCAGCGCCGCGGTGCGCGACCCCCGTCGGCTTTCCTCGTCTTTCCTCGTCACGTCTCGGCGTCTCTCGCCGATGCCCGTTGCTCGTTGCTCCGCTCCATGGCGCACACCCCGCGCCGTCCGCAGCCGCCGGCTGGCTCAACATATACACATACATCTAGAGTCTAGACCTTACAGCAATATAACCTGCGATGATCAAATTTTAATGGAGGCTAAGGTGTCCCAGAAATAAAGAATAAACAAAATTTGCGAATTTTTTTCGATCACCTCCCACGCCAATAAGGCTCTTCGAAAAAATAAGTCATTGAACTCTTGAACTTTTCCATAAACATAACATGAGGAAAAGCGGCAATTGTTTTTACAGAAAAATTGAGGAAGGGGGGCGGGACTGCAAGATGGGTCGGGGCTGAGTCAAATACCCCCCATCTGACAAGTCCCAGTGATTATTTTATTTCTAAATTTATACACTTCCCGAGTAAAAAAATTACCCCTCAAAGTAAGCACTATATAAGTATCTGAATAAGTAATTAAGTATAGATAAATTCCTCCGATGAAAATAATTCTCGTCAGTTTCACATCTAGGTATCAAGCACGAGGTATACAATTCCAAACCCCATGAAGACATTGTAGCGTCCAATTCGAACCGACAAATATATCTCGTTGGCAACTGCAGTCGCAATAATACGACGAGGTAGCAATAATACGAGATATATTAATATAATTAATACGTATTAATAATAATACGTATTATTATTAATACGTATTAATAATAATACGATTAATTGGAGAATGATTCGGTAATTTAAATCAGAACTCTTTGTCGAGTCATCTTATAATTTGCGGCTGTGTCCAATATATTCATAATTAATTTAGGAGAGCCCGTAAGAGAAATTTTCAGTTTCAATATAGACCTTTAAATTGTTAGAGACTTTTTTCAATATGAATTAGCGGAAGATTTTTCAATACTTTGAACCCAATAATTTTCCAAATATGAACTCTATAAAAAATGTCCTGAATCAGGCCAAATTACGTTCCAAAAACGTTTTTAGAACGTCTTGGGAACATTGGACATTTTCGGAACGTAGTTGAATGAATTTAATTAATGAAATTAATAACTACTGAGGTTCGAACAACCCTGATAGACACAATTACCACTCTGTTTTAATAAAAGAAGTAAGTCTGAGCAATATGAAATATTATCGGTTTGATAAAAGTTCCTCGCCCTCAATTGTCTGCAACTCGATGCGCATAGTGGAACGCGCGAAATATATACGCGAAACGTGACAGTAAAAAGTCACTTTTTATCCGGAAGACTTCATCAGCAAAAAATAAATCACGCATCAGTTGTAAATTAATCGAAATGAGTTATAAGTAGAAATATTTCTCTTGATCGGACAATATTTTCATTGGAGAAAAATCATGTCTGACTCTGTCGGAATTTTCTACTTGTAGTGATTTTTGATGCCTAAATTTACCTTTTTACGTGAATCAAATAGCCCTCATTAGGCCTCGGCCAAGTACCAAATATAACTGAATAAATCTACAATTTAAAGAATACGTATACAATATATATTGAGTCACATATCAAGTTAAGTCATGTGTCTAGAGGTGTGAGTTAAAGAGTGGGAGCGGAAATTGAGGATTTAAATGAGCCTCAAAGGCTCTAAAGACCAAGCGATAATCGGTCAGAGACCCTTACAGGGACCAGACGGCTATACTGCCGACAGAGTGCCATGTCAGACAGACAGTGAGAGGACGAATGGACAGAGAGGAACGGACGGATAAATGGAGGAACAAGCAGAGAGACAAACAAGGACAATCTTTACTCCTTTCCTTTCCCATCGCTCTCTGTTACCTTCGCAATTCGCTCTTACCATCTCCATCCCAGTTTTCTTGTGAAAAGTGTTCACCTCCATTCCCCCCCCCCCTCTCTCACTCTCCATCTCTCTTTTGTACCTCTCTTTTGTACCTTTCATGCGCCGGTGGCTATATTTCATAAATAATAAAGCGAATAGTCGAGTAATGTGCGAGAGAACGAAAGCGAAATAGTCTCTCTACGTCGACGATTTTCATTTCTCACGGCGAATTGCGCTCATCTCATTCTGCCAGGAACCACTTAGCATGTGTCTGCTTCACCATTTTCAAAATAAATCTTCCCTTCACTTATCACAAAAATTAACAAATTCTCGAAGACCTTCATTCCAGTTTAAGTAGCTTGTTAATTGATTAACAAATCGATTATTTCCATCCGCAGAAATTCAGTTAATCAGCGTTATTTTTCCTTTATGCAGCGTATATCGGCTAATTAAATTCACTGAGCTTCCACCGAAACTTGGCCCAGTGTCGGCCCTATAAAAGCAAGTCGGGACAAAGTCTCTCTTATTAATGATCTATGCCTATCATTTTACCCTATTTCATACTACCCGCGTCTCTATCTCTTTTTCTACTGCTTCGCCAAGTGCCCACTCTTGGCAATGAGCCCTCTGCTGCAAATCACGAATCTCCACTCGGTCCTGTTATTATTTCATCAAATTCCTCGCGAGACTCCAGGAGCGAAAGAGACAAAACGAGATTCCTCATGTGGCGAATTTTTTTTTAGGTTTCTCTTCAATAAGCAGGTTTTCATGAAGTGTTCCTGAGCAAGCTCAGTCTCGTGGGAGTCACTTTCATATATAAGAGTACTATATACCTATACTCAACGAACACTGAGAAGCTTTGACAAGCCCTTCCCAGAAGCACTCGAGGAATGCTTGATTAGATTAAAGCATGATTCGAAACTTGGATGAGAGTATAAATTCGTCAAAAAATTTTAAAATAGGAATTTGACATTTTGAAGAAAAGCAAGTTTCTTGTTTGTTTGCAAACTTCAAAGCTGACAGATAGACGAAATCGTTGAATGATAATATGCACACGTGTAAAAGCTCAAAAGCGTCAAAGGCTCGATCAAAGGTAAATTGGATTATTGAAGATCAGCGTCAAAATCTGATCAAATTGCTCGGGAAGGGCTTCTTTGTTATATTACGTGTAATCCGCTTCGGAATATTTTTTAATATTATGAATCCATAAACGAAAAAACGATAAGTTTTCTGACCCAAATGAAAAAATTTCATGGCAGTCAATATAAAAAATAGTTCTCTTTCAATAGAATATGATTTGAAGATCGATAGCAAATCTAAACCGATTTATCTCTGTCGAAGGCGATAAGCTCTCTCTAAGAGTTGTCATTTGTCGCTGGAAGAGTTATTCCCTCGCAGCGAGCGTTAAAGGGTGTCAGAAAGGGAAAAATGCAGAAATGTAAACTGGGGAGAGAGGGAGAGTGCATCGAGTACCAGTTAACCAGAAAAGTCGGGTGTTATCGTCTGACGATAAAAGTCGATGCTGATAATAATAATGCACGTCTGGTCCATGTCCGCCCGTCTGGCTGTCACCAGGTCGTTGAACCAACCCTTACGTCTCTCGAACGGTGTTATCTTTCAAATAATGCGACTTATCATCCTTAAATCCGTGGTGATACTGCCATACGACTCTGCCACTTCGATCTCGAGTTAGTCCGCCTTGAGGAGCCAACGATCATGAGGGTTCGCTGCTCACGATCTTGGAGAACAAGTTTCTGCTGTCAAGGCATAAATGTAAAGGTGCCCCCCCTATCGAGTTTAAATTTTAAATCGATTGTGGCGAGCAGAGAGAACTTTTGAAACCCTTTTCACGTGTTTTATTTCTCTATATATGTATCATAGCAGAGTAAATCCCTGAGTGTCAAATTTTGATCCAAAAGTCGATCAAATCATTGCACTGTGGAAAAACAAATGGCATCTACATAAAAAATGTGAGTTTAGTTATAACTTTTAATGAATAGGTGTCAATTCTTTCTCATTGTGCAACGTTTTGATCCACTTTCGGATAGAAATTTGACACCGTACGTTTTACTGTGAGTGCACATCTCATTCAAAATTCCTTGAATCTACAAAATATCGACCGACCATTATATGAGGAAAAAAAAACAATTTTTCAAATGTTTAAATATAATTAAAGAATGCCACTATAACATTGCACCTCTCGATTGTTCCTCTAATCCGATTAGAAGTAAGTGAAGTCCTTCGAAACTTGAACAAGGTGCACTACTGTTAATAGATTTACAAAGCTCGCAACGCCTTAGGGGCAAGGGGGGAAGGCACCTCACCGAGCTTCTCTCTCGACTCCTCAGTTCCCCTCATAAAAATATGCGACCGACGCAATTTCTAAGAACGCAATAACTCGGGCTGTAATATAAATAGCGTTCGAGTGTATTCACAAATTATATTTGAGAAATTGCTTCTTTTCCACAAAATGGTAAAATGGAGGGGTTAAATTTCATCCAAGGTCTAAGAGCTCAGCTTCCAATCCCTCACAGTGACTATCAGACACCTCATCGCCTGGAAAAGATTTGACCAAATACAATCTCGCAGATGCATTTATCTTTAAAACAATTTCGGGCTTTACTCCTGCACTCACCGGAATAAAATTCCGGTACCATAAGGGAGGTGAGAAAATAAAAGAGATAAGGTACGCTAGAGCCACGAGCCGTGTGAGAGAGAAGGGCAGATACAGAGAAAAAGATGGTGAAAGGAGGTGTCTGCTAGAAATGGTAATAATAAAATCTGAAGGAGTCGACGAAGGGGTCGTGCAGGGATCGAGGAGAAAGGTCGTGGGAGCTGGAACGAAGAGTGTACCAGAGGATGGAGTATTTTAACTTTAAAGGGATGGGTGGTGGGTGCAATGGGTTGAGGTAGGATGAGGTTGAGGGTAGAATGGGGTTCGGGATAGGATGGGTTTGAGGATAGAATGGGGTTTTGGGGATGTAGAGTGCGGGAAAGGGTAGGGGGGAGGGAGAGGGGTGAGCACACAGTGTAGTAGAAGCAGAGTGCAGTTCACTCCAACAGTTTGGCTGGCTTGTCTGCGCGGGGTGGGTCGGGGGGTTAGTCTAGACGGGAGTCCCCATCACCCTCCCCCAAACCCTACCGCTTTCCACCTTCACCACTGCCTCACCCCCAGAACCCGCGCCACCACCTCCTCTCCAGACTATAAGCAGACAGGTTGCAACCAATGTCGTAACGACCCCCGCAATGCATTCGTCCAAAATCTCTTAAACATCCCTACCCCCAATTCACTCCCTATTTATCCCCCTTTCACCCTCATCGAAAACCTAGCTTATGGAACCTTCAGGGTTGTGAAGTACGTATAGCTGAAATATTTACTCGCAAAATACATAAATAACGTAAAGAAATAAGTTTTTAAAATATTGGTGCTTTAGAAAATTGATTTTTGAGTTCAAAGGAGCTTGCAACAAAACTTATCGAAATTATGTGAATAGAGTTTAATGAGCAAAGTAAAATAAGTGTAAATAACGCCACGTGTGTAGCGTTAGGTTATCTTTTATGTTTATCCGTTGGGGGTGCGGGACACGCAATGTGAATTAAGTGCCTCTAGGTGGCAGCATATTTCCAAACGCTTTTCTTTAGTTAGAAATCTCATTTTTATGGGAACCGAGTCACAGAAGCTTATAAAATATATATATTATTGTTTTATCTATTTCTATGCAACCTGAAATTATCAAAATACTAAAAATACAGGGGGTACATTATTGTGAAAATTACGCAGATTTGAAGTGTTTTACGTACCCAACCCTGTGAAACTTATACCTTGTTTTCCAGCCCCCATCTCCGTTTGCAATGACGAGTAGTGGTCGGGGTAAGAGAGATAGTCGAGGGAACAACAGTGGTTGAGGGAGGAAGATATGCGCAAAAGGAGATGAGAAAAAAGTGAACGAGCGCGAGAGGGCGTATGCGCCCATCGTTTTTTTGTATCCCTTATTCGTATAAGGATACAAAAAACGATGCGCATCAAAGCACGAATACCCTTAGTGATTTGCGTACTCGCCAATTCACGGCTATAAGTGTCTAGCCGGCACGCTTGACACTTGACGCTTTAAATGCCAGACATGACATCGGGCTGAATATTAATAATCAAGCAAGTTGTCGATTCTCGTTTGGCGGTTTTTGATGACAAGAATTTTTTTGGGACTTTTGTGCGATATTCGAAAGTGGACTCAATGATGCAAATCGGAGGGTTCTATAAAAAGGGATGCTATCAGGTTTCCTAATTAGGGTTTGATGACAAAGAAAAGATTTTTAAGAGTTGAATGTAGATCTGTATAACTTGATCTTCAAAAAATGAATTTATAAGCTGTAGGGAAAAAATGGCCTTGTTTTGAAGCCATAATTTTGGCCCCTCTTCTTCATCTATTCACATTAAAGCTTTTTGTTTCCACATATGAGCGGCTGGAAGTAAAAAGTGGATAAAAATATTTCATTTGTAAAAATGAGATCCAAATTTTTCAGAGTAAAAACCGGACAAAATAAATTCTTGGAGTAAAAACAGAATGCCAATACGTACGCTGATTGGCTCTCCTTGTTCCTTTTTTTGTTCTAAGAATTCATGTTGTCCCATTTTTACTCTGAAGAATTTTTATCTCACTTTTACAAACAAAATAGTTTTATCCACTTTTTACTTTCAGCCGCTTATATATTATTGTTAATTACAAAAAAAAAAAAAAACAATAATTGATTAAAGTAAAATATCTGCAATTCATACAAGAAGTATTTCAGTGACTCACTGACTGATCTTCATTAGTAAGAGGAAAAGAATGCTAAATAAAAAATTGATTAAACTTTCATGAGTCTAGCAAATTATTCTACATAAATTGTTTCTTTTTTACTGACGCGTATAGACAATCAGCAGACAATCAACAGACAGGCATATACCTAAGGTATCCTAAATATATATAATATTTACACACATGAACAACGATGCAATGACCGGTTGACTGTAATAATATATTATATACCGTAAGTCTGGCGACAATGCGTAACTTGGATAATTACAACGGGTGCTGCGAAAGTAGCACCGAGAATAAGGTACGGAGAAGATCTTTTTATAAAGAACATAATACGTTTTTATACCTGATCCTCGTCTATATTCGGAAAACTTTCCACCAAAGAAATGGATATTTTTCACAATATATCTTCAAGAGAATCTATAAATACTGCTTCAGGAAAAATGTTCCCCAAAGTCAATTTGTATTATATGGTATTTACCCGAATCAATTTTACTAATCGAACCTTAATTCATAAAATCATAACTCGATGGACTGAATGAAATGTTTTTCATTGGAAAAAAATTCATTGAGTCAATGACTCTTTTTCTGAGAGCATCCCGACCATTGAAAGTGATGAAACAAAGTATCTATTGCGACCTTCATATCCAGAAAGGGATGAGCAGGATGCAGTCCTGTCTGAGGTGCACAGACAGGAAACTTCCTTATACGAATGTCGTCTTTGATGGCGTGCAGACGTAAAAGGCGTTGCAATTGAGCCGAGACATGAAACCGAGAGAGCCCTTTGATGTCAGGTGACTGTCCGGTGTTGTGTAACGAGAATCAAGATTTTGCAAGAGCGAAATGGAATCGGAGAAACCGGATCGGGGGTGGGACTTCTCGACATATAGCTGTGCAAAGCTCAAAGCCACGCTAGGAATGTAATTGGCGTGGACACAAAGAATGTGCAGATGCTGACAAAGGCATTTTTGCTTCAGATTTTCCCTTGCAAAAAAGATACTCAGTACTTCTCAGTCCACACAAAACTTGTTTCCTTTTTATCAACAGTAAATGAGTCAGTCAGGAAAAAATATTTCAGGTGTCTTTGCAATTTTAATGTCAGGCAACAGCTATATATTTCAAATACATACATCAATTTTAATCGTCAGTCTCTAATCTTAATAATCTCATGAGATTATTTTGCCTTCTCTTTCACTCATAGGGTAAAGAAAGATCCATCTTGGCAGCGACGATTTTAAAAAAAATTTGGCACAGAAAAGTAACTTCCTATTGGCAGAAGAACTCTCAAGGGAAACTAAGAAAATGTTCGCGGTTTTCCGCGTGTTCATGGAATATACCTACAGAAGTTTACACACATTTCTCACGAAATCCACTGGTTTGGAATCTGCGGGTTTTATATAGCACGAAACATGACTTGCTCTTTTTTTATTACATAAAATTTGTTACCTATGCCATTTCAAATAAAATAATAAAGTTTTTTTCTAAATAAATATCTCAAGTCTTTTGGAATTAGGTTACAATAAGAAATTAATCTTCTTCATCTTGACAGAAAATCGATTAGTGCATTAAAAGTGGCTTTCAAATTCATCTGAATTAAATAACTCGTCTGTAAAAGATTGTAGTAAAGAGATATAGTAAAAGTAGTCGACACCATCTTATTAAGTCAGATTTAGAAAGTATTGGACTATTTCTCTGTTTACCTTTAAAAAAATCTACTTATTCTGGAATTCAGTATTCCATTTTACAACCTACAAGTGCATAAAATAACTTGCACACTGTTATGGAAACAAATCGGTGCCAATGTTTAAAGTTAAGATCCGACTTCTAATGTTTTCTGACGTGTCGAGACTAAGGTGTGTTTCTAGGACACGATTATCGACTTCTATAATATATCTCGGTACGTTGGCAAAATGTTGAAAGGGTATACGTAACGCATATTTCGCGGTCGAAATTAGCTCGAAATGGTTTCTGGTTACGGGACGGAAAAAAATTAACCAGATGGCTTTTGTTTAGTCTGGTAGCCGAACCCTTCTAGTGTGGTTACGCGCTCGTCGTTCTTACTATGGCTATTTGCATCGGGCTATGCAATTAGGTCGTATGATGAAGAAAGACTAAAATAAGTATATGTATAATGGGCATTTTAAAATTACCTCACGCAGAGACTACGACCTCCTACGGAGTAAAGAAACAATAGAAAGAAAGGGAATTTAAAACATAAACAAGATAAATTTCAATAACGCTTTTCCCAATTGCACATTCTTACTTAGAATCTTCAAGAACTTTCAAGTCATGGTCCTTGCGGACTCGTTGTAAGAAGTTACGAAATGTATACCTACAATGTTTGTTGAAAAGTCTGCAATCATTAAAAAATATTTGCATTTTATATCGTCTCCGGATAACATAATTTTTTCATCGATTGCGACCATGTAGTGAAACAGAAGGCGGTTTTCGCTCACCATACGTATCGGCGCGCATTTACGTATATACATGGAAAGCTAAGAATGAGAACAATTTTAGAAGCATGGCTGTCAGTCGCCAACTAAAATTAATCAAAAAACGACGAGTCGATCTCCCCCTTTGCGTCGTCACTCTTCACGCACAACCCGTTCTCCACTCTTCCTTACCCACCCCCTTCACCAATCCCCTTTTCCACCCCCGTCTCTCACTCATTTCACCTTCTCTGGCCTAACAAACGAGTTCCTCACCCCACTACAAATTCCATCGCAATGTGTTTACATGAAATCATCAAAATAACCCCACCACTCTCACAACTGGTCTCACATTCAAGATGCAACCTCAGGAAACTAGATCGTGAGAGGGTTTCTTCCTCTCAAATAAGAATAAGAATAAACTAAGAGGTTCCTTCCTCTTATTTTTGTATTTCTTTTTTACATTCCTATCATCATTTTTCATTAGAACATTCTACCTTGATACGAAAATAATTATAGGGACGAATAGCCAGTTGATCTTGGCTTTTCAAAGAATATTATTATCTAAAGTCGAGGTAAAAGTAGACTCATGGTAGCAATGTGCAATTTAGTTCCATACTATCAAGTGCAAATGATATAAACGGTGTATTAAAAATACATTTGAGAATAATGATAAGCTAACCTTTCAATTTTTTATTCTTCTTCTTGCAAAGTTTCCTTGCCTTTTTAATGCTTTTCTCCATCATCCTTATCTGAAACAAGAAAGAATTATTTAGTCAGTAAAACAGAATGACCACAAGCAATTTAAAAATATGATTGCGATTTAGATTTTTGTTTTTTTGACTTTTTTGGAAATAATTTATTTTAATTTTTAAAAGCGTTGAGCTCAAGTATATTTACTTATGTTTGAAAAATGAAGACCCCCACAAACAAATTCAACATCTTAGTTCCACTTTATCTCCAATAATATTGAACCAGCTTGCAGCTATAAATAACAATTGTTTTTTTCACCTCTCCAGTCTTTCGGAATGTATATAATATGCCGACCAATAATATTAACTTTTAGTGTTCTCATTATTCCTATTAGCATTAGAATTCCTGCACTTAGCCGGAAGTGGATTTTCCGGGGAGGCTCTATTGAGTTAGCTATCTTCCGTTTTGGGAACGGTAATCACGAGTGAAATCAAATTCCCTCTGCATTGGTGTCACGACCATAATACTCGGTTCCTCCGCCTGGTTTTGTCGTATAATCGGCGTCGTGTTACTTATTAAAGCGGTCGGTACTCAGCCTTAGAGGCCAGTGCTCTTTATATTATGAGTATAGTCTGAGATCTGAACTAGCCTACGCGAATTTAATTGTTATTGTCCTCCTCGTCAACAACACTCTTCTGCATAAAGTGACCACATAATTTGCGTCAAAGGGTTTTCTACCGATATAATTAATTCAGGAAATCGAAAAACAGTCTTAAAATAAGTCAGAGTGATCACAAGATTCAATTTTTTCTTTTCCCTGACATTTCTCTGACTTTTACCTGACTTTCAGACAAATGTCCCTGACAGAAAACTATTAAAAATGCGAAAAAATGTTCAGTAAAAATACTAGTGAAATTTTTCATAAATTTCGTATCACTTCACAACACTTAAAAGTCGTAAAAATCTCTCAACAACAAAAACCTTGGAAATATTTTAAAATTCATTGAAATTTCTTGAAATTACTAGAAACATCTTAAAATTCCTGAAAATTTTACTATAATATTTAAAATCCTATAAAATGTCATAAATCTATTAAAATTCCATGAAGTCCTTTACAATTTCACAAGATCTTTTACGAATCGTCTCATGTAGACGAAGATTTATTGACTCATATTAGCTAAAAATATTTATTAATAGGAATGTATAATTGGTATAACTAATTTACCCTTATGGTAAAGTATTACATGCCCTTAACAAAATATTTAATATAACAAGTTTTATGTACTTTTATAATTTTAGTGAAATTGATTTTTCGACCATAACTTCTCAAATAATCAAAATTTAAAGCAGATGTCACGAGAAAAAAGATTCCTTGTGTTGAGACGAATCGATTGGTCTGTATGATTAATGCATTTCATTGAAAAATAAGAAAGTTATTCTTAATTACTTTTTTAAAAATGAATTTTTCGACTATAACTTCTCAAATAATCAAAATTTAAGACTAATGTAAAGAAAATAAACTTTTCTTTGGGTTTACACGATTCAGGTGACATAATATTAATTCATTTGATTAATTAATTAATGCTTCCTCTATGAAGAAGCAAAGTACTCATTGAAGGAGCACACGTTCCCTTAAAGCCAATTCAATACGAAGCGAATTGTAATATTGAATCCGTAATATTGAATCCCTCGCAGATTCAACATTCGACTGAAATTAACTCTTAGCTGAAAATTAGCCTTCTCTGACTAAAAAAAAAGCTAAACCAGCGCGGGTAATTTTGAAAGTAAGCGCTGTTTGCGCCATCTCTCGATTTGAGTAGATGATAAAAGGATTAGCAGAGCTTTCCGTGAATTGCGGCTTGCAGCAGAGGCGCAGCTTGCAGCAGCGGCTCCGAACACGTTCTTCTCGATTCCTCGTCTCCACTTCGTCGGACGGGAACGTCGTTTCGGGGGGAGGGGGCGTCTAGACGCAACGTCACGAGTACGTAGCTCTCCCCCTCGTCACCCTCGCGACGATTCCCCGCCACAACAGCCATACCACCAACACCACCACACCAATGACGGTCGGAGCCAGACATTCGAGGGTGGCGTGAGGGGTAGGAAAGGAGGGGACGACAGAAGTAGCGGGCGGTGGACAGAGGGGAAGGGAGCGAGGGTGACTCCGGCTTTTTGGTGTACCGGTGTGCGCACGTGAGCACCTAAAAGAAAGAAGCAAACGAGAAAGGAACCAAAGGAGAAAAAGCAAAGTGAGAAGAGAGAGGAAGGAAGGCTATCTCTTCGTGAATTTGTATCAACAAACGTACCAACCACCGACCACCAGATTATGGGGGGGTGCATTATAGAGAAACAGTTTTCCCTAGGTCACCTTGACGCTTGCTTTCAATTTTCTATCTTAATGTTTCTTTATCACGCGTCTATAACTTCAACTTTTAGCCCTTCGCACACATTTATTCACACGAAGAGTTGTACCTTCGACAAATTGAGTTAGATGGCGAAGTAAGTCGATTTAGCATTCTAAGGGGACGTTTTTTCTACTCTCCTTTCTTACCCTCAATATTTTATCATTATTCTACCTTATAATGTTAAATATTCTATATCTATATATTTAAATATCACTTCACGATGATTCTTTGGAGTTCAGAACCGACTTTGATAAAAAAAGCAATTTCGTTTAGGCAATTTGGTTTTTTTTTTTTTACAAAATCAATAAGATGTAAGTAATACTGATTAGCTCAGTATAAAATTTTATTATCTGAATCAGCGAGCAAGATTATTTTCAAAGATATATCAGATCCTTCGCGTTTATGTTTAAAGAACAAATCGTTAATTCAATAAAAATAAAGCGTTTTACTGTTGCGCATGTCACCTTGGAGTTCTTTAACACTCGTGAAGGTCAGTAAATAAATTGTATATGTAGTTTTATTCGAGCTTATTATAAAGTGTAACGTCCTCAAGAGTATTTGCATAAAGCATAAATCTACGCATGTAAATAAGCTCCATCCAACACCAGACAATTATTTACAATATTACAATCATTTACTGGAATTGTTATTATATATTATACATTTCACGCATATTTTAAAAAGCCCTTCTGTAATTATTTTTGTGTAATATTAAAAAAAATAGTTATAAAGATAAAATAAAATTGAGTATAACCGTTCGTCATTTCATTGTGATTATTTGACGGAAATTTCCACACATTTCTGATTTAAAGCTATTAAAGTTCGGCACTCAAGAGATAAGTCTGCGTCAGAATTAGGGGTTTATTTCTATGGAGCAGAGAATGTGAAGAAGAGAGAGTGAGGAGTCTGATTCGCAGTACCCATATAATAGGCGACAAGCCGTAAATGCGAGAGGCACTTTGTACGCCCCGAAGAGGGAAAATCGCTCGTTATTATCTAGAAAATATTTCTGATCCAGGCAAAGAGCCAGAACTAGCGCAGAAGGGAATCCAATAGTGACAATTGTTCGTTAACAACAGGAAAAGCTGCGCTGAACAATTTCGAGATACGAGTGATTGTTGAGAAATCACCGATTGTGAAAATTGTCATTCCTCTCATGCAAAACTTCAATTCAACTTTTAAATAAAGGAAAAATATGTACATATATATATAACTTGTTTTTAAAGCTAGTACGAAAATAATTTCTCTCATTAATTCGGATTTACAACAGAAAATGAATGAAATTCAGTAACAGTAAAAGTAATTGAGTAATTAAGTAAAAGTAATATTTGTTAATGAATCATTTTATTGTTAATCTAGGGAATTTGGGAAGGCAATCAAGATGCATTTTCCATAGTCTCGCGTTTTCTGGGTTATTTCACTTGCGGGACCGTACATAATCCAGATATAAGCTCTAAATGCGGTAAACCTCCTATTTAGACACTCCTGTTGACTCATGCCGTATATTTTTGGAGTCGGCATGTTTTCGTATGAGCACTTTTGCTGGCGCGCGAGTACGGACGTATACGTACTTGTGCACGCATACATACGTTACATCATACACGGTGATTACATGCACGCGACAGCATGGTTTTCACAGAATAGGAAAAAATCAAAAACCGCCAAATACCAATCTACCAGTAAAACAGGATAAAACAAACTTTTTGAGCTAAACAAAGCGTGAGAGCAGTGCCCTCTCCCAATAACTTAATGCACTTCTTCTCCCTGCCTTACGCATATATACATTTAAAATTTTACAATAAAATTGTCTTCCTATAACTTTGCAATCACCTGAATAATCACCTAAGCAATCACTTGCAATACTAAATAGTAGCCCATGATTTACAAGTTTCAAAAATATTTCAAGTTGTTATTAATCTCGAAAATCCAAACTTCGGATAGCAGTAAAGTTTCATTAAAATCGGAGGTGGACGCTGTAGGTTTTACTTTCATAAAATTTATAAAGGCCACTATAGCTCTTGTGGTCTGGGACAGATCACTATATCTTACATTAATCCTCTTCTTCATCGCAGTTCACATATCTCCAGCTTATCGGTAAAATATCTCGCGTAAAGGATTGTACGTTCGTAGATTTGCTTTGACATGAAAGATACAAAACTTATTTACGATATGTCACAAAGAATTCTATTATTTATTTTTTATTTTCCTCCTTCACCAATCTTCACTTTCATCTGACAAAGTCTTCAATCAAAAATTCAAATTTAATTTTCTATTTTGTCACACTATGCACATTTTTTTTTCTAAACTAATTTCATACCTATTGAAATATATTGCTAATGCTGTACATTATATTATATTATATTATATTATATTATTAACATATAAGTTGTTTCTGATTTGTTGATTTGCTCGGGAACAATAAGTTATTTATCGATTAAGATAGTCCATTAACGATGAATCGATTTAATAATAAAATTAAAAATTACTTCACTAATAAAGGCTATAAAAGCACAAGCATATCCGAGAATAAGAAAAGGAATAACCATTCTAATAATTTCCACACATTCCAATTTACTTTTCGCACAAGATGGATTATTCGCAAGTGCAGGAGCGGATTGTTTAAAGAAATAGGTCATCCACCACTTCATAGTTATGCCTGACTCTTGCATTCTTTGTGCAAAATCATCGATTGCTTTCACATAAGGAGATCCTGGTTCCAATACTGTCGCGCTCAAGGTGTTATACAAGGGATTATTTATGACCTTGACGACCGGATGATCACAATTGTCCTTAGTTTGTTGAAGAATCATTTGAATATAATCCTCGCGTACCACGCATGCTACGTTTTTATATTTAATTAATTGCAGCATGCATTTTCTACTTGAAACTTTTGTCCTTGTAGCTTTGTGCAATAGTCTTTGCACAATTCCATCACTTCCAGGGTACATCAATTGATAAAAATGATCTACAATCATGGGTTGCAACTCTGAGTGTATTACATCTTCAATGCTTTTAAATCGGAATATTATTTCATTTGGTACTTTGATGCTCGTAAAAACAGTGTAAATTAAAGAGGAGTAGAGTAAGAATGCCCAAAGAATGAAAATGAAGACGATTCTTTCAACCCGATTGTGAGGTTCTCGTGGAATAGAGAATCCAAACATCATCTGTATTATGTTTGTCAATCGCCAATTTAGAGGATTAAAACGAAAAATATGCGAGATAATCCAAACAAATGAGGGAAGAATAATGAAGATGATCACTCCATTCCATATTTTCCAAGTAGTACTCAGTCGTGAAGATCTAGTTGGCAATAATGGAACAACCAAAAGCATATGGTGTTTTCCAATACCCTTACCCCATTCGTAAAGATGTTCGTCATAAAAAGAAAATCTGCCAAATTCTACAGCTGTTAATTGAATCTCGCTGTTTCTGAGACTGTGATACATGTCCGTTGAATCATTTTTATTCCAGGTGAAAGTTTTGCTGGTGATATTATTTGGATAAATTCTCAAGGAGAAATTCATATATTTTGATAGATTCTCTAATTTTAAAACCATTGGTCCAAAAGAGTCAATAATGTGCCCTGATTTGTTGCGTATTAAGAAAATTTCAGGTGGAGCATGAATGTAAGCTACCTTTATTTCATATCCGTACAAATTAAGAAGCTTGTTTGGAAACCAGGACATAGTTTCTGTACGATGATAATATTGATTATTTTGAACCTTGATTTTGATAAGTTTATCATTGAATGGATTCAGAAAAAAGAACGTTGCATCTTCCTCATGATGTTTCAGAAAATAATTATTATCCTCGATTTCTGATTTCAGAAGCTCCAAGATTGTCACATCTAAGAATTTTTTGGACCACAAAAAACGAAGAAAGGTCTTGTATCCATGTTTCTTATTTTTGAAGATAATAATCAAACACTTTGGACGATTTCGATGTTCAGATATATCATTCAGGAGCTCAAATATTTTAATCAATTCTGGAATTTTTCTATCATCCAATTCTGTCAGAATCACAACAAACAGAGATGTTAGAGGATTGAAGAATGTTGACGTTGACAACAAATCTTTAGCCTTATTAATTGTTGCCTCAGAGTAGCTAATTTTTCTACTCGGAAAATTATTAGTGATTTGTTCAGCTGTCTCTTCAATAATTGGATGAAAATTTTTCTTGTCTTCCAGCATTAAAACAACTTGATATACTCTAGCATCAACTTTTAAATACCTTATGAATGTTTTTAACCAGTTTTGCTCCTTTCCACTCGAATCCTTAACGAGACATAAGAAAAGGATCCAGACGATATTTTTCAATAATAACATTGCGTGCTAAAATGTATTTTTGATATTCTTTTTTAATAATATCCTTCTTCAAAAATCAAATTTTGACACACAAGGCACAAAAAAACATCCGATCGGACTAGAGTCTCGCAACAAACTACTTATTCAGAACTTTCTTTTATGTCACAAAATATATTTAATAAGAAACAAACTTCAGGACATGAAGCGTCAACGTAAAATTGCTGTGTTTATACTTTTTTATACGAATACGGAACTAATGACACTAGAAGAATTTATAACTATGAACAAGTGTGTACTTTTGTATACTTTCTCGCATAAGTGATAAGAAGTTCCAAACGAGACTTACAATTAGAAGCCAAAGTTTCATTATATATTTATTCTGCCTTCCATTAATGTTTGCTTTTATACTCTGTGAATAATATAGCTGAATTTAGCATACCTCACACTCCACACATTTTTATGAAATCTTCTCCAAATATCAATTGCTTACTCTTATCGAGTTCGTTTATTTTTAGAATTATCAGCTCGTTAAATAAACAATTATGTGAGTATATGGGGCAGAAATATAGCCACGAGGATTTAAAATTGACATTTATATTTATTAATTTATATTTATTTTTATATTTATTATATTTATTAATTGGAAAAAATATATTTATTAATAATAAATATATTTATTAATATATTTATTATATATATTTAATTTATTATATTTATTAAAATTGACATTTATATTTATTAATTTAAGATGTCCTCACACAAATTTTGTTAAAATGGCACACTATATTCAAAAAAATGGATGTTTAAATATATATCTTTGATTTGGAAAATTTTAATATAGCAACAGCCATCTACGATGATCAGCTTTAATTTCACGTATTTCTTTTTCAAGGGTGAGAAAATCGTGTACAAGGGGAGGGGATTTAGAAAATCACTCAAGAGTGATAGCTGGATGTTTTATCTTGAAGGCGTTAATTAACGGGCCCAGCTGACCTTGCCACGTCGAGGAAGGACTTAGTGGGGAGTTACGTCGTCGTTGACTATCCCAATCAAATCCCAGACCAAGTCTAATCGTTTTCAGTCACGCCACACGGGAACGACGATGGTGAATGCAAGGGGGAGTTTTTATGTGCGTTCTTCGATTCTCTCCGTCGCAGACATGAGGTGCATACATCAAGAGTCAAGACGAAAGTATCGCAACTGGTCTTTCTTCACTTTTTAGTTTATTTCTTTTCGTCATATTTTTTTTTTCATTTTTTAAAAATATATCGAATCAAGAATGGCGCAAGGGTCGATCTTATCGTGAATAATAGTGAATAGGATAGTATCGCTGTCCTTATTCGAGCACTCATCCTTCGCGCTGACAGAGAGTTCCCCCTTTATTCTTGGTGCTTTGAAAGCTTTTCAAGATTGTCGTTTTACGTCCGGTCGTCCCTTATTTTGCTTTCCTCGATAAAGGGTCCTGGTAGAAGAAAGAGATCTTTCGTATAAAGTTCTCAAGGATGTTCGTTTTTCAGGAGGGTGGAAAATTGGAATTTTCTTTCAAAGATAAAATATTATTGGAACAGCAATTTTAGTTAAATTCAAGGTGGAACTCCTCTCTGAAAGTATCGGTACATATAAAAACTTTAAAAATATTGAATAGTTTCTGAGGTAGTAGAAATTTAAAAGTGTCAAAAGACCCTGTTTTTTCTGAATATGTCTCTAGAGAATAATCAAAAATAATCTGGGTGTCTAGTGATCAGGCGATTTGAAATTCCCGGGTTTTCCCGATTTTTTCTCGGTCAAATAAAATTCCCGGGTTTTTTCCCGGTTTCCCGACCCGCTAGACACCCTGAGAGTTCAAATAGTGGTCACTCGACACATATTTTTATACAATACAAGTTTTTTAAATTTAGAAATTATATTAAAAATATGAAACTAGTTAACATTTTTACATTCTCATCAGAGAGAATGTATTAGATTTTTTAAAATACTAATGTACCGATACTTTTATTTAGAAGTGTAAAAATGTTTACTAAAGTGAATTAGTAAACGAATCAACTCTATATTTTATTAGTAACTTCTCTCTGATTCAGATTGAGGAAACACTAATTAATTTAAAGAACTAAGCTTCCACCTTATGCAAATCCGTTCCTAATTCCCCAGTTTTACAGGTCAAGCTCGACAAGAAATTTCATGTCACGTATATCATCCGACGCATCAGATTCTCTATAATATCATTATATACTTTACCTAAGATATAATCGACATAAATGGATAGTATGGATGTAAAGAAGCATACATATTTCATATATAGTGTATTGAAAGGGTGTGAAAGGGCTACACGAATAGAGTGCAGTAAAGGGTGTTCACGTTTTCCTGATACGATTTCGATAGTGTGTTGCACACGTTCCTGCTACACGTGACTATTGGTGAATGTGTAGCCATAGGTGAATATAAAGGGTGTCCAGCGAAAATCGGATTTAAAATACCCAAAACTTTTTCTCGGACATGTTGTTTTTTATTTTGCTTATTTTCATTTTACCATTTCCGATTCCTTAATTCATTTAAAAGTCGCTTATCTTTTCTTTTATTCTCCTGCAGTTGTTCAGTCTTTTATTTCTCATTTTCTTCAATGAGAATAAACCTGAGTACCCCAATCAGAACCATGACGTAAAAAAAAAAAAATTCCCTCATTTTTCCCTGACCAACTTAATTCCCCAACTTCCTTAAATTCTCTGACCACTGGACACCCTGAATATATAGGTGGGTGATATAATGCGACGGGACGTTGGGAACTATAGTCACTGGCTAGACGCACCCCCGCCGACCGAGAGAAGGTCGGATCTGAAGGGTGAGACTCACTGTGAGATGGTGGGGGTATAGAGGGAAGTGAGGGGAGCAGACGGAGAGTGCGCGCATTGGGGGAGAGAGGAAGAGAAGATCGGACAGACAGACAAGGACAAGGAGAGAAGATGTGCTGTGGGGAAGAAGAAGTGAGAAAGAAAGAGCAAAAGCGAGAGAGAGAAAACGAGAGAGGGTTGCCGATTCGAGATAGGGGGCTCTGGCTAGACACCGCTCAGACGGTCCAGGGGGCCGCAGGGGGGCAATTTTACCATTGGCGTAGAACCACTCGAGAGCAGCCGTCTGGCCATCCTCTCGAATCCGCCCCCAGGAACTCGACTTTCGTGTCTTTCTTGTCTTTTCCGGCGATTACAGCGTCGTTACAAAAGCTCAAGAGAAAGTCAGATTTGGTGACTTTCGGGAAGTTTGTTAATCAATTTTTTTATAAATTGTTTTGTTCACCAACTTGATTGTTTTCGCTCGTTTTGAGTCAAATATTAATTGCATAATAATCATTGTATGTATATGAGTATCATTGTATGTATGAATTTTAAATATTCAGGAGAGAAATAATGTGATTCAAAGAAATTCTATTTGAAAAGTCGAGTCGAACGTCTATACAACCTTTGCCTTTGCTTGTTACTTTCTACCTTGTCATTGAAGCGCCCATATAACACGAAACCTGTCTCGGATCCACTATCAAGAATTCTATATGCTTCTGATGATGATCTCGTCTTCCTTTTACGTTCTTCTGAGATGACATCTATACTAACAAGCATCCACCGTGCCAAACAGTATAGAATTCTTCTAAGAATATGATATTACACAAAAATAAATAAATAAAGAAGAAATAATCTAATACGAGTTTAAAAACGAAGATAGACCCAGTATAGACACAAACTAATATTTTTTAATATCTAACAGCTTGATTTTGATTCGTCGCTCTCGCGGAATATGCATTTTGAACAAAGTACATATCAGTATATCTAGCATCAATATCAAGATCGTAGATACTCTTGAATCCCAGGAGGAAAACCGAAAAAGGAGTGCATGATGTGAGATTCTAGAGGGATCGATCGTCGATCCGTGACAGTCTGCGAGAAACCCCCTGGTTCGA
Organism: Synergus gifuensis; assembly: GCA_904066015.1. Lineage (NCBI taxonomy): Eukaryota > Metazoa > Arthropoda > Insecta > Hymenoptera > Cynipidae > Synergus > Synergus gifuensis. The sequence goes on from CAJFCO010000081.1 coordinate 1,205,981, forward strand.
TAAAGTACTCTTTCCTTCCGGAAGTGGTACGAAAGGATGGATGGATAGACAGACAGAGGATATACGAACAGAGACAGGTGGCTAGTTTACACTGACACAAGTGGGCAGGAAGGAGAACATCGGAATGAAGTGCTCGAGAAGGCAAGAGGGAAAGGGCGAACAAATACAGACAATTTCGTGTCCATCTACATGCGTGTGTTGCGATTTCCCGCAGGCGTCTGTCCATCCGTCCGTTCGTGCGGTCATGCATGCTCATTGTTCCTCCCCCTTTTCACATACGAAAGTGAACATTCCCGTGATCCAACCGGTACACAAACCACCACCTCCGTATCCGATTCTATTGTGCAAGCAGATAAACTGAATTTAAAAAAACTGGGAGATCAAATTTTACACAAATTTAATACATTCTCTCTGATGAGAATGTAAAAATTTTTTTGTTTCTACCAGTTACATTTTTCAGCAATGCTTGTCATGCATTTAAGTTCTACAGAAAAAACAAAAGAAACTTGAATAAATGAAACCCATATATAAACTAATAAAATTATTATATCTATACATTGGTAGAAGAAATTTAATCCGACTTTTAATAATAACTTGACGTATTAAAGCAGCCCAAATTGTAGAAGCAGTTAAATGAAGAGTTTACGTTTACGGGGTTGCCTGATGGAAACCGGTGAGGTGGGGGGACAGAATATGACGTCATCTACCGGTCCATTCGTTGAACGACAAAATGGGGGATGCTACGTTACGTTTTCAATGTCACGGCCACTTCTGTCTCAGCCACATTACCTTTCTCTCCCTTTCTTCTCTTACCCCCTTTCCTTCCCGTTTCTCACCTTTATCATTTAATCTCAGACCGACTTTCCTCACGTATTCACAGCAGGTGAATTTTATGTTTTTATATTATTGAAATATTTAATATGAAAATTAAGTTGAAAAGTTTAATACGACACAAATTTCGAAATCAACCTCACATTTTGGGGGTAAATAATTTTTAAAAATATTCATTTCACAGAAATGGATTTTTACAAGATCGATAAAGCTTTACCAGAAATTGCAGCTATTATCATTTCTTGTTTTTCATATATGAAACATCCTTAATTTATAGTCGGTAAGATTTACCGCCGATACAATAAAGGAAATTGAAATCCAGATTTATTGCGACCTTTTAATTCTCTTTTGTTTTTCAGAAGAACTACTCGCAGTATGTCTGCACGCGATATATATAAACGTGTAATGTCTCCATTCTCCATGTCCTGTACGTATAGGTATATAAAGTGTAAAAATATTTTTAAATATTTCGAATCTCCCCCACACGCAAAAATTTTATTTATTCAATTATTTAAAACGAGAGAATAATTTCTCCGAGATATCAAACGTCTGCAAAGGTTTCGTCAGTATATCCAGAACAACTCAACACGACTCCGTTACCGAAGCTCTCGTCGTCTAGAGTGCCGACGGGTATGAAAGGGAGTAGCAAAAGAGTAGAAGACGAGAAGGGCGTGGGGAGGGAGAGAAGAGTTTTACGTAAACCCGGGTGCTTGTAGACACTGTCAGAATTTCACAAAAGCATTTGAATTCCCCCTGCACTTAACGTACGTCAATTGTTCATTAGGAAATGCCTCTTTACTCAATATTCACAAATTTGTTCTTTTTTTTTTAAATTATAGTTTCATTTTGGGCTCAGATGAAAAATTGACGAAAATAATTTACGTGCCATAATTTTATTATAGGTATTAGTATTGAAATATTAGTATTATTCAGCCTTTATTACTATATTATTTTAACGTAAAAATATACTAGTTATTTTTGAAAATCTTATTTTATTTTATTAACACTAATTGAGGGAGTAAAAGAACATAAAAATAGAAAAATCCAGAAAGAGAGTAAAAGACGGTTCTCCCTTACGAGTCGAGGACGTTTTTATTCTCGTGGTGCACTTAATTTCGCGCGTACAAATGCCAGAATATGCATGACCGTCGCGACGTCGTAAAACTGAAATTCAGAGTGATGTGTCGTGCTAACTTTATTATTTTTTTTTTTTGCAATTTTTTATTTCTACTGCGAGCTTTCTGCTCTTCTTTCTTTACGTTTGCACCATGGTGTAAACCTATTAAAATGCTACGACCGCAAACGTCTGCTTGCCTTCCGGGTTCTTTCATATAGAAATTACTGATTCCTTGTTCCTCTTACTTCCCTCAATTGAAAACAAAAATGCACTGCATTAAATTTGTAAAAGACAGTGAACTGTGGGAGTACGATAAAATATTATTTAAAAATAAATTAATGTTAATACTAATTGTAAGTAGATAAAATACTACATTGGCAGACAAAAAGACATACGTAATGGTTCAGTAGATAAATCCGTATATTAGCAAGACATCATAGGTATTTTTGAAATATTCACTCTATGAGTTGTTATATGTTTAATTTTATTAAGGTTACTTGTCATATGAGCTACATAATTCAGTTCCCCCATCTTTACGTCCGTAATTATTATAAATATTTTTAGCTAAAACTATTTTAACTCAAACGAAAGGCAATAAATTTCCCAATATCCTATAAAATTTCTTTTTAAACTAATTACAGTAGAAGTAAATCAAGCGGGAATTTCGGAGTCCTGTTCTCTTCAGCGATTGAACTTCAGCGATCGAACAGATAACAAGATTAGACAAAAATGGAATTAAGCAGTCACCATGTGGCAAGGTGGCTCTCCCTCTCATTAATTTTTTGCTATCTCCCCTTGCTATTTTTCTCTTCTCTTGCTATTTATTATCATATCTTTTGCAATGAACTTCGAACCATCGTAAAAAGATAATTTTCTTAATAATTTAAGATTAAAGGTAAAACATATACAAAACTAATTAATCCTTTATCCACTTTAAAAAGAGATTTTTTTTCTTTATGAAGAAGATGTTTACAAGATGTGAGAACTTTAGTATTTCATGTGTGCCACATCAGAAGTGAGACTCGAAACTGAACGAGTTTGTGCTTCGGTAGCGTAGTGTAAAGTCTAGGCTTTTCCGCTTGGTAAATAATACACGTCATGACGCCACTTCCACCATCCTAGTCTCTTTTTACCCCCTTCCTCTTTTACTTATCCTCACAAACCAACCTTCACCCACCGGCCCGTGTCTCTGACGCAAGAAACTTTTCAGACGGAGAAGATTGCATTGCAGCTAGAAATGGCTGAAAGGTTGCACACCTACTTTTGGCTAGATCGAAACTTGAAACTTACAGCGTACTTTTATACCTGCACGAGGTTCGAAGAATTTTCTCCGTCCTAGACAATATTGACAAAAAGCTGAATAGCCTGTTCCTTTCTTTTAGGGGTCATTTTATCACGAGTTATATGTGAAAGCGAAGCAAAATTGAAATTGGATTTGCAAGATAAATCCAGGATGTTGCATATTGATATTTAATATTTAATATTTAGACAAATTTTTATCACGGGAGAGATTTTTCACTTTTTTTTTTTAACAAGAAGAAAAATAAACCTTGATAGGTCATAAAATATAAAATATTTCTAAATGTCTGAAAAGTACGTGACTTCTAATCAGGTAATAAAATAGAAGATGTCTAGTGTCTATACACTATGTCTAGTGAAAAAAAAAACAGATCACACACTGCATAACTTGTAGATAAATACAGATAAAAAACTCTGTGACAAATAATGTCAGCCATGAAGCACCAATCTTGATAAACTCGAGAAATAAAGTTGATTATTTCAAGGATCATAAATTAATATCTGAAGAATCATTGATTTGAAAATAAAAACATAAACATTTTTACTATGCTTTTCAAAATTAAAAAATATTATACGCATATAATAGCGCATTGTCAATGACATATACCTACATATGTATATATATATAATGAAAAACTTGAAAAAAATATTTCATGATAATTCCTATTGACAAAGATAATACGTTATCAGTATAAGTATATAATTATGTTGATAAAAGCTCTCTCTGAAGAAAGAGGACTTCACAGTGCATCTCAAAATTTCAATAAGGTATAACGGTCAAAATAAAAAGCAAAATTTTCAAAGCAAGAATAAAAAAATTTCAAATTTCAGCCATGCAGAGTGTTCATCTGAACAAAACTTTTTTTGAGGAGATTCTTCGAGATATCTCAAAAGTTTCGGAAATAGAAGTACTAGAAGTGAAAAAGGAACTTGCCACAAGTAAGGGAGAAAATTATCTTAGTGAAATTTACAGAATTGGTCTGAGGTACACGCAAATTTTAGAGTACCCTTCCAAAAATAAGGAAGAAACTCTGAGCTTAATCGTGAAGCTCATGTCTTCTAATAATCTTCGTCTGGGTTTGAACATTGTGCCCGAAATGTTCTGTACAGAGTTGAAAACTTTCGTCAGTGTACTACCGAGAATAGAGAAGTTCGTTGGTTACTCTCTAGCACCTCGACTCTTTTGTGGCAACACAAATACCAACTTCATAGTTATGGAAGATCTTGCAACAAGAGGGTTTGCCATCCAGGACAGACGAAAAGGTCTTTCTTTAGCACACACTCTCCTTTCTATTGAAAAAATAGCACAGTTCCATGCTGGATCTGTAGCTCTAGCTGAAGAGGTACTATAGCTCAAAATTTATATATTAAATTTTTCTCTCGTATATTATACGTTTACATTATAATTACTTCTTGAAGGACCTTGAACTGGTTAAATCATTCAAAACGGGAAATATAAAGGAAAACTATCCAGAAAATTTCTTTAAATTTCTGGAGGTATCGATTCAAAATTTGAGCGATGGCGTTGAAAAATGGAATGAAGACGGATACAAAGAAGCGGCATGCAAATTGAGAAAAATCAAGAAGATGCTTAAAACAAGACTTTTGGAAGCTTATAAATTCGACCCTACTGAATTTTGTGTTTTAAACCATGGCGATATTTGGATAAATAATATCATGTTCAAACACGATGCAAAAGGACAACCAACGGATGTTTTATTCGTAAGTAGAAGTATCTAATAATCAAATATTTCAAGTAATAGAAAACACAATTAAATTAATAATAATTCTAGCTAATAATAATTAATAATAATTACTTATTTTTCAAAATATTTAACGGAAACATTGCAGGTTGATTTCCAAGCGCTTATATATACATCACCAGCGATCGATCTTCACAATTTTCTCGCAATGTGTCCCGAAATAGAAATTCGATATGATAAGGATGATTATTTTTTAAAAAAATATTTAAACATTTTGAAAAGTATGATGAAGAAATTGGGTTGTAAAACGAATCCACCGACCTTAGAAGAGTTACAAAAAGCAATGTATAAAAGAAGAATTTACACGATCCTTACAGGATTGATATTTTATCCCCGAGTAATTTCTGATAATGAAGATGTGGAAACATTAGATGAAATTCTTGAATCTGGTGATACTACCTTAAATATATTCAAAAATCCAGATAGAGTTACAGAATTACGCAAAATAGTTCGAATTGTAAATGAAAAGGGATACTTAGATTGATTCTCTTCCAATAACTATTACATATAATTGCGGAAAAAATAATAATAAGAAAATCTCGGAAGCGTAAAGATAAGTCTTTATCAGTAAGTACTACTAGATTGTTAACTTAAAAAATAAAAGAAAATAAAACGTCCTCAAGGACAATAGTCGAGCATTATTTCTAAATGTCATGCGACTTATGTGTTATAACAACTGCAAAGTAATTAAAAGTTCTGTGCACAGAGAGAAAACTGTTCATTCTTGCTTCGAACTTCAATGAATATAAGTTAATTGATTAGTAAACTTTGATTGTAACAAAATAATAATTTAAGAGTTAAACCCGTAGGGTAAGTTTATTTATAATTTTTTAGTGTACTATTTTTCAATTAGACAATTTTGTCAGAAAAATACAAACATTTCTCAGAACCAAGGCAATATTAGAACTGACGAAGGAAAATGCTGGTATGAAGTACAAGAAAATTTTAGAAAACCCCTGGGAAAAAAAAGAAGAAATTCTGAGCTTAATTGTGAAGCTAATACCAACTAAAAATATTTGGCTAGGTTTGAACCTGCTGTCTAAAATATTGCACAGAGAATTCACAACTTTTTTGGATCTACTACCCAGAATAGAAAAATTCTTGATACAAATTTGTCCATTAAAAAATATAAATGAAATTATTTTGCAGGTTTATTTCCAAATGTCGGTATATACGTCACCAACGATTGATCTTCAACAATTTCTCGCAATGTGCCCGGAAATTGGGATAAGATATAATAAAGTCGGTTATTCTTTTAAAAAATACTTAGAAACTTTGGAAAGCACGATTAAGAAAATAGGTTGCAAAACCAGACCATCAAAGAAGTTAAAAGAGTTGAAAGTATCAATGTATAAAAGAAAGCTTTATACCACAGGATTGATTTATTACATCAGATCAGTGTCTGATAATGAAGACGTTGATTTCTTAAAGCAAGTTCTTGAAAACTCTGCTATAAATTTAGATATTTTTAAGAATCCGGATACTGACAAAGCAGTGCGCAAAATAGTGAAAATTCTGAATGAGAGGGGATATTTAGATTAATTTATGTAAAAAAAAATTAAAAAGGAGAAAGAGAACGATCATCGAAAAACAGGTGAACTCACAATTCTGACCGTTAATGTAATAAACTAATAAATTAGTATAAAATGTATAAGGATTTTTTAATTTTTGCCAATTAAAGAAATGCATTTCTATGTAGAAATAGAAATTCTATAAAATAATGCGAACATTAAAAAATTTTGCGACGAAAAAAGAATTATATGTTTTTATACCAATGCGAATCTTGTTTATTTAAGTAATAAACTTCATAAACAGCATAGATTTTGAATATCATTCACATAAAATACACAAGAGTAAATTTAGTTTTCGCAATTTTTCATTCGCAAAAATAAATGTAACATGTACTTCTATAATGACTTATTTCCATAATACCCTCAATTCAAACAGTGTTGACTTACTAGTATATGAGTGTAAGAAAATGAGCAACAACAAAATTAAAAACAGCCTTTTTTGTTTACCATATCAATATTGATGAACTTGTGTTGACTTGAAAATCACAAACTCATGCTAAATAACAGAAAATCATATATGAAGGAAATAAAACAATCATCATTGTAATTAATTGTAGTCTCATGACATACGATTGTGTACACGAGAAGTTTTACGGACACAATTTTCTTAATATAGGACTATAATAAATATTATAGCAGTTTAAAAGATTGCATTTTATCTTTGAATGTCTCTTTGTGCAAAATTAACAATTGTTAGTCAAATGGGCGTATATTGAAGACGAGATATACGCAGCGTCAGTACTGTTTTATACTTTTAATCGTGAATACGGCCCGGTCCGGTAATTATTCAGTTCATTAATAAAACATACACTGCACTGTCATGATAGTCACGGTCTCGGTTGGTCCGCACTAACACGGGAGAATTGGCTGATAATGCGTTCGAGACGTCTCTTTCACTGCCCCACGTACCCCTTACCTACTATATCTAGTAGCGACCGCACTAACAAGAGTGAGACTATCATGAGAGTATAGTGTATTTACTTTCTAAGGAGCAATAATTTTTGGTAGCATAAAATTCTTAGAGAAATAGAGTGATCATTTCAAATAGAAAATTTTATAAAACTACCGATCAAAAATCAAAATTCCTTCCCCTTTCGGACCTTTTTTAAACTCTAGCAACAATAAATTAAATTTTTTTTTCAGTATTATTAAAAAACACAGAAATTCAATATAGCTAAGAATAAAATTTCGATTATAAAAAGGAAGCAATTTTTATCTTGTCATGGAAGTCACTAACTTGAACGAGTCATTCTGCGAGCGCATTCTTCAAACTCATCAAAAAGATGAGAAAATTAAAGTTTTGCAAATTGAAAAAAATTTGGCTACTTCGAAAGGCGATAATTATCTCAGTGATGTCTACAGAGTACTTGTAAAATACAATAAAAATGAGAATGGAAATGCAAAAAATATTGAAGAAACGAGTTTAATTGTAAAAATGAAACTTCCATATTTGGGATGTGGAGAAGAAATTTTAAATGAAGCATTTCGAAATGAAACATACATGTTTACACAAGTGTTACCGAGGATAGAAAAATACATAGGTTGTCCAGTTTCTCCTTTTCTTTTTTATGTGGACGAAAATTTTAATTCTATAGTCATGGAGGACTTGGGAAAAGTAGGATACACGATTGGAGATAAACAAAAAGGCTTATCTTTTGAACATTGTCTCAGAGCTGTAGAAAAAATGGCTAAATTCCATGCTGGATCGGTTGCTGTTGCCGAAAGAGTAAGAAATTCGAATTATTATTATACTATAGATTTCAAAACATTTAGAGTGTTTGAATGGTTTATATAATATAAGTTATTAAGATAAAAAGTTTTAATGAAAAATTTTGGTGAGTATTATTATAATTATTGTGTGTATTAAAATAAAGAATTCGCTTCTTAGGAATCTGAGATAATTAAAGCTTACAATGGAGTGTTTGGATTCGAGAAATTTCCAGAAAATTATTACAAATTTGTTAAAACTAGTCTAGAAAATTTAAGCAATAACATTGGAAAACTATGGAAAGACGAGGAATATCAAGAAATTGCTTGCAAATTAAGAAAATTTACCGAGAATAATATAAAAACGCAACTTAATTCTCTTTTTGAATATGACGCTGATGAATTTTGTGTGTTAAACCATGGCGACTTTTGGATAAATAATATCATGTTTAAACATAATGAAAAAGGACAACCGTGCGATGCACTCATGGTAAGTCTTGCTTTTTTAAACACATATTTAAAAAATTTACTTTAAATAATAAATTGAAATCAACCACAGATCGATTTTCAAATAATATCCTACACTTCACCAGCTATCGATTTGATACATTTTCTTGCAATGTGTCCGGAAGTGGATATAATGGGTGCAAACGACGATTATATTCTCGAAACTTATTTGAGAACTTTAAAAAGTACAATGAAAAAAATAGGTTGTAAAACAAATCCACCAACTACTGAAGAATTGAAAAACTCGATGCTCAAGAGAGGAGTTTATTCGATTCTTACAGGTTTGATCTACTACACTCCCAGAATCTTAACTGATAAAAATGATGTACAAAGTTTCAGTGACCTTATGGACACTGGGATATCAACAATAGAGGTTTTTAAATGCCCCTTATCAGTCAAGGTGATCAAAAAACTCTCTAAAAGTCTAAATGATAAAGGTTACCTAGATTAAAAATCAATGGTTGAATATTTTTAAAACTCTACTGATACTTAGAGAAATTTTGGTACATATCACTTCTAGTTTTAGAAGATTCTATAATATATGTTAAATGTTGGCTATGAATTAAAAATTGATAGGGATTTAAATGGAACCAGATTGGGCAATGGACTCAAGTCCTGCTGACATGTTCAAATCTCATGGTCAAATAAAAAGTCGGCAACAAAGTGATTCTTCCTTAATGAAAAAAAGTCTTTAAAAGGCTCGCGGCATCATAGATTCGCTAATCGTGGGTGCAAGGTATGTGCACATAGACAACGCAACGTACAGCACGTGGTGTAATAGGTCGTACCCCGACCACCGGTGCATCAAACATGGCTACCGGCCAGACAAAACAAAAACGCAGGGTGGCTAGACCAGACGAGGACTAGACGACCTCACCGCTGCGCTGCTGGGGGTGGGGTTGGCAAACGCGGAGGCGGTTCAGATCAAGGGGTTGGTGCGACCCGGACGGCTTTGGGAGGTGGCAGATTACGGCTCCAACATTCACGGTAACCAAACCCAATGGAATTTGCTCATAGACTTTTTTTTTTTACTCTCCGTTTCCACTCTCGTCCCATCCCACTTTCGCCCAAAAATAAAAGAACTTCTTTCTCTAGTTTGAAGCAAATTCTTGAAAAATTGATTATTATATTACAAAGCGAACATGACATATGTATTCAAAAATAATAATAATAAATTTGCTTCATCTTATTCATTTTTCCATCACATGAAGAATAAATGCAAAAGCTTTTTCTGATAAAATGTTTATCTAGAATAAAAAAGTTTTCAAGTATCTGAAAGCCTTTTACGTAACTAGTAAACCAACACGCGCGATTATTTTGTTTTCCTTCTCAAAATTTCAAGTCATTCAAAAGCCAATCAGGTTTGCAACAACAATGTATGCGAGATTTTCGAGACATTTCGTTACACCAATTTTTTAAGATATGATTGATAAAAGATCTTTATGACAATTTGAGAAACTTCTCATATACCATTGTGTGAGGACTAGGAGCATATGAAATACATTATAATAAGCAGATTTATTCCACATTCCCTACAAATATAGATTACGACGATTTAAGGGGTTTAAGAATGAGCATGAAGGAAACGAAGTGGAAGAAGAAGATAACGATGTAGGCGGAGAAGAATAAGGATAAAGCATGTCGTCTACGACATCCCTATTAGTCAAAAACGTTTCTATTGCCCGGCGAATTGAAATGGACGGGGTGTCTTCTCGGCAATATTTCTGTCGCAAGCTTTTTCCTGGACCAAATATCGACCATGTGATTTTCTATTAAAATATAAATTTGCGACTTTATCTCTTTTATGTTATAAATATATATAAAATATATACTCCTTCAATTTTAATCAGTAAGAATAGTTTTACTAATTCACTTTAGTAAGTATTTTTACTGTGAATTAGTAGTTTTTGTAACTATAACAAATGATAATAAAAAAGTTTACTAAAGTGAATTAATAAACGAATCGGCACTATTTTATTAGTAAAATCTTATTAATTCAGATTGTGAGAGAAATTCTACTTTAGTAAACCCTGTTATGTCTATATGTAATCTTTACTTCTTAATGGGATGCGAATTCGATCGAAGAGTTTGATCGTCCTTGCATGAACTTTGACGAGCACGCATCATCGAGAGAAATTAACTTTAGTCCGCACCCTCGAAATTACTCGGTCACGCGTAACAATTTCACCATCACCCTTTTCGTCAACCCCTCGATTTTACTCATTTCCTAAACGTACTTTCGCAGTTTGGCAAGCTCGTTCATCGGATAGTCCTATCGATATTCACTTAAAGTTAATTTGCGTGCAGTCACGTAGATTAAAAACTTTTGATATTAAAATTTTACATTGGAAATTATTTTGAGATAATCATTTCTATTCATTAATTTTGATATTTTTTCCTCGTGTTCCAAGATTTTAAAAATAATTTTAAATTAAAACCAATTACTAACGAAGAAATGAAGAAGAAAAAAAGTCTATTTTTATGTCTATTTAGATATCTGATAAGTTTATAAGATAAGAGAAAAAAATTCGATCAGCTAATCTATTTTAACACCATGATAAAATGAAGCGAAATATTTAATTTATTTAAATTAAATTTCTTTGAGAATTTACCTCAATATTAAACTAATGAATTAAAATTGGATTGTTATAGAATTTCGATTACTCTCTTAAATTTTCACATAGAAAGTTAAGTGATAAACGAGTGTTCATCCAATGTTATTCTGGTAGATGCTTCAATTAATGTATGATTAAAGTATCTCATTAATTTAAAAATACTAGAGTTCCTAGAGAATTCCAATTTAAAAAGCTCATTGACTCTTCTAGATTTTTCAGACTAATTTGAAGAATTTTAAATAAATACGAATATGAACAGAAAATACAATTGAACAGAGGAAAGTAAGTTTATATATCCCGAGGATAATAGTAATTGGCCAATCAGTGCACGAGTATCTCGGCAGTTTCCACAGTGCGATAGAATTGGTCCATATTTCCTGGATTTTGTCGCGACGGGAACCGATAAATACGGACTTTGCGAGTGGCAAACCTGCCTCACCCATTCCCCTTCTGTGGTATCTCGAACGGCTTAATGGCAACGTTAACTACCGTATTATTTAACGTGGATTTATGCATAGTCAGCCGCAAGACCCCAGCAACGAGAAGAGGTGAAAAACGTTTCAGAAAAAGAAGTCAAATGCTAACCTCCTAAATACGAAGAAAAAATTAAAAGATAGTGAACTCGATTCCATTAATTCTGCTTAATAACTGGTTTTTATCAAGAGTACTGATGTTTTAAATTAATTTAATATTCCAATTTTGTCAAAAAACCAAAAATCTCTGAGTCAATAACTTTGGAAAATATAACTGTATTGCGAAAACTGATATTTATATTCAATTTAAAATCAAAATCTTTTTAAATTTAACACACACCTTTGTGTTTGAAAATCTTTCCTCAATTTTTCCTCCACTGTTTGAAGAAAACACCCTCCCTTAAAATCCTGTGAACATTCTGCAGCAATGTGTGATTAGACTTCAATAAATCAAACAATTATGATAGTAACTAGAGGTGTTGATCACTCGAATTTTTAGTGATTAATTTAATTTAATTTTTAATTTTTTTTTTAAACAATTTTAAAATTCCATAAAATTTCAAGAGATTTCATCAGGAAGTGTATACCAGATTTCAAGAGTGATCAACCCCTCAGTACCTCAAAGAAATACATGTATCAAAGAATCAGAAAAAAAAAAGATTAGTAGACAGAACACGTGAAACTTCAAAGACCATAAAAAGCACAAACCAATAAAAACATAGAAAACATATGCAAGTTTAAAAGCAATAATTCAACAAAAAATTTGAGAAAAATCAGCGTAGTGACTATCGTGGTAAAAATCTATCAACAGGCATCCGTTAAAGAACGAATGCCTGTTCATGAAACAACCCCTCTTAATTTCAGGGGCTCTTCGACATAAAGCCAATGTCATCAATTCTCAATTTGTCGTTGACGAATTCGATTCGCTTCGCATTTTTCGAACCGATAAAAAAAAAATTATAAAAAATTTATATTCCGGATGCAATTGGTTACTCGGACCAAAAACGTAGGATAAAATATCTTTCTACAAATTCGAAGATATTTAATCCCAATGCTACCTACTTATAATCAAAATCATTCATACCGAAGTAAACTACCTGCCTTCCTAATAATCTATATCTAAAAATTTCAAAATCCAATCACACCAACACACGCACTCCACGGTTCTCACACATACTGTCCAGGTGAAAAATTCCTACACTAGGGATAACGTCCCGGGACGTATCCTACACCTGAACTTGCAAGCCACGTTAGGGCATATTTCTCTCAAACAAGAAGACCTAAAATCGTACACCGTTTGTCTTTAAAATAAAAAAAAAAAAGATTAATTTGAAATATTATCGCAAAATTTCATATTACAAAATGATACCAGGAAAATGCTTAAATTTTCTTTTTTAACATATTAAATGACCAGTATAGTGTAATCATTTTTTTTAGTATTTTAAGTATAAATAATGCTAATAATTAATTAAAGTATTGCTGCAGCAGCTTACCAAACAAAAAGTGGTTCAAATTTACTCTTTACATATTTTCAATTCTCTATTTTCTGTTACAAATACTCAAATCTAAATTCCCATTTCATTGTTCAAAGGAATTGGAAATACTCCGTTCCCCTTTTATTTTACGAATAATCAAGGGAATAAGGAAGAATAGATATTGAGTGATATTTTTAATGTTAAACTAATTAAAAAATAAATTCTGAGCTAAATTCACAATCACAAATTGTTGAGGTATACACACTGTTTAGCAACAATACATTTAACTAAGTGCTTGAAGTTAATTTGATTTTCTAATATAATATATGAAGAGTTGACAATAGAAGGAATCTAAAACTTTGTTTAATAAATATTAAATGAATTAATAATTATCTTACAAAAAGCTACTCAAGTCAGACAACATCTATAAACACACACACAAAATTTAGATTTTGCAACTGACTTGAATAAAATCAAACGGTGTACGTTAAGAACAAAACATATTAAGATTAGTATCACATAATGCTAAAATTCTATCATTTTCTCTCAATTTAAAGTTACAAGCTAATTTGAACTTTAATTTAAAAAATTAAATTATAATTATAACCAATGTAATTTAAAAATAAAAAAGTTCATTCAAAGATCAATTTAAACTAAAGAAAAGGAAAATATTTCAAGTTAAAACAAAACTCAAATGTATACTAAACAAAATATACAAATGCAAGTAATCAAAAACATGGATTACAAAATGAACCTTTGGATTTTCCGCGCATCGAAGGAAAACTTAAGTAAGTTTGTAAAAAGGACATGTTCAACTTCCTTCGACATGCAGTCATTCTGTTGCTTTCTTGGTTATCTAAAGAAATTCAATATCTTATTTTTCACGAATTTAAATTTGATTATTTACTCAAGGATTTATTCTCATAATTTTGTATCCATGAATACCGAACTTTTTGGACTTTGCAAATATTTCGATTCTTTTAAACAAAACAGGCAAGTTTATTAATCTCGCGAACCAAGAAAGACTGGTCCTACATTAATAATGAAATACATATAAATAAAACAAATATCCACTAGCTGATTAACAATAAAGTTTAATCAGCCGTCACTGCGCGATTTTTTTATTTAATTACAACCAGTTTCTGTGGTAGTACGGACCTTTCATCCCTACCATGATAGAAAACTGGAGGGATTAAAAAAATTACTTACCTTTATAACTGTCCCACGTCGGAACGATGGCAGAATGATGTCTTCAGGCCGGTCCCTGGATATCCCTTCTCTTCTATAGACTTCTCCGAAGACCAAGGACATTGCAGGGGCCACTTTTTCTTCGAATCCTCCAGTTCTGCAGATCAACTTCGTGTCATGAGGGTTGGACAATCGTTTTCACCAAAATCCAAAATACTTTGAAGTATTCATCCATTTCACAGATGAACACCTGAAAAAAGAAAGTTGAAAGATTACTCTTGTACAAAAATCTAAAAAAATGAAATTAGACGAAATCTTAAAAAAAAAATCCTAAAAGCAAAAGAATAATTAGATACAAATGAACAAAAAAATTAGAAATGGACGTATAAAATCCAAAAAGTATTTTTTTATTTAATTTAAGCTATAGATTTTTTAGTGATGTCTTTAAATATTAATTATAAAACATGCTAGATTTCCTTTGATATGCAGACTTCACATTAGCAAAATCTTTTCTTGGTCTCAAAAGTTGTAGAAAGAGTTATTATTTAAGAATTTGGAAATTTTTATAGAGTTTTTTTTATAAGATAAGCGGAACAAAGAAACCGTGTTTGAATATTCGCCAATCCAGTTTGCTGATATTAGCTAATCTTACAGAAAATTTCCTAACAATAGCCAGTACCAGTGTTTCGTATTCTAAATTGGATTTCGAGTTTCGAGTAACTTTATATGTCACCTTAACACTAATTTCATAATCATGTGTATGTTAGAATCATGGCGTTTCATTTTAAGGAAGTTGGAACATTTTAACTTAAAACATTTAGAGCTTAAAATGGAAACTGGAATATGTAGTTATATTATTTTTCCGGAAAAATAACAAATTAATTGTCAAAAAGGGAAAATTATATTTTCTCTTTTTAATAAATAGTTTGCTATTTTCTCCAAAAAGTACTGCAATCCTAGCCCTTATGTTAAGCTTCAAAGCAATTGATATTTTACATTTTGATCAACCAAGGAAAATCTAATCCTGATCTATGAAATAAAAAAAATGACAAAGGACAACTCACTAATATATTAGAGGTCACTACGTGATTTTTAAAAATAAATTACAACTTGCCTTGCTGATTTAAAATATGTATCATGCGACATGATGGAAGCAAGGACCTCAACATTAATTCACCGGCATCTAGTATTAGTGTTTCTGAACACCAGCTAATTTGTAATGTTCTTTCTGATTTACGATTCTGGTAATCAGAAAATACAACAATATGGTACAGCAACTATAGAGGAACCACTTTTCTCAGGATCCTTTAGTATTTCTGCTTCTGAAATCTAGTGGAAAATAAAAAACGAATTTATTAATAAAAGATTTTAGGTATAAGATCACGTAATGTTGAAATTTAGTTCCAAATGTATAACACAATAAATAATTAATTTAAAATATCGGAACTTTGTTCAATAATTTGTTCGGTGATAAATTATTAGAATTATTAATATTCAATCCAAGTGAAGCTCATATTAAATTCTACCAGTATTTTTTATTTAGTATACTTTTCCTTTTTCTATTCATGATTTCGCTAATCTATATCAGTCTGATCACAGATCACACTGAAATTACGGTATGAATAACCAAATGTATATATAAAGCCTATAAATATTTTTTATACTTATATTAGAAGATTATATATAAATCTAACTCAGATTATTACATAAATTTCACAACAATAATTATTTATTTTCAATAATTGAATCAAAACTTCGTTTAGTCATGTGCAGTAGAGAAAATGTAATATCATTTTCATTCGACAACGAAAATATTGATCGACTTAATGTCTGAGGAAATTAAAATTCTTTACAGAAAATACTTATTAAATCACATATTTATTCAATAAAATAAGAGGCATTATTTTCAACTTTAAATTAAACGCGAAAATCTTATCGTCAAAAAAATCTAACCTCAATTTCTAAACTTTTGAAAATTCTTTTATACGATTTATTCGCATCTCTGAAATAGTAAGAATATTATACTGCAATAAGCCTTACCGATTACGGGAAAGCGGGGAACATCCACCATTGAAAAATTAGAATCCACGATTATTTCCGCATTTTATTGAAGACTAAACATGAAAAAAGAGCCGGAAAAAAACTGCAAATTTCTCCCAAATGGCTCGTCAAAAAATGCTGCGTAATTTATACAAAATGGCGGGGGGTGATTTGTCGGAAATTTTCAAATGTATTTTTCTAAATTCCGAGTTCGAATTTGTCTCATTTAAAGCTTAAATCTGTCCACTTTTTAGTACCAAGTATAAAACACAAGCATTTTATCGATAATAATGTGCTTTTCATGACAAAACGACATGAGCTTTGTAACATTTTCGTCACAATGCCAGCACAAATTGACAAACCCGATATTGAATGTTCGGCACGAAAATAATATTTCTGTAAGTTATCATAGAATATTGACTAAAACTAAATTTGAGAAATCAATCAATTCTTGTTAAGAGACGATCAAAGTACTGTATTTTTGACAAAAAAAAAGCCAGAGCGTAAGATGCGCTAAATTCCGATGTCCACTTTCCACGGTGGTTCAGTTAACTTAACAATAACTAACAAACAAGTCCTATCTTGCAAATTGCATGCCGCATACCAATTGCCAGTGTTGCCAACAATCGGTGCTTTTGAAATGAAATTCAATTTTCAATTAGTAACTATTTGAATTTTATGCCTTATTTAGATTTTAAATTTATTAATTAATAAATTTATTAATCTTTTTAAATTTCATACTATTTTTCATCTACATGTAGTAAAATCAATAATACTTTGAGAAGAAAAGAAAAAAAAATTCTCGATGAATTTTCTGCGCATGCGGTTAATGTTTGAATATATTGGGCGCGAAAATTTAAAGATAATTAGTATTTTCGAAAACATTTAAATTAGAATATATAGAAGTTCAGTTGTTACAAGAAAAAAAACTAATGTAAAATTAAATTAACTAATTTAAAAAAACTAATTTCAATAAGTAATTTTAACTTTAGAATGAATATGTTACATATCCAAAAGCAATATGGCAATCTAAAAAGAAAATAGTAACAAACAATTGTTTCTTGTTTTCACGATAAAATGTGTATTAAGATTATGTATGTAAAATTGATTGTTAAAAACTTCATTACATAATTACGTCAATATACATAAGTTTTAAGAACGTATTTTTTTTTTACTTAGGAATCTGTTTTGTTAAGACTCGCTTTTTTTACTTGAAAAACCTATTAGATTTTATACAAATACACTCAGCTTAAAAATGTAAATTATAAAATATGGTGAATTCTTTTATTATATTTAAGTGTGAAATATTCTAAAGCTTGTGAATTTTCACTGTCGTTTCTGACTCTTGAAAAGCCTCAGCTACAATAAGAATTGATTAGCTATTCTCTTTTTGTCTGAAAATAATCTTGGTAAGAAAATTTATCTCGATAGAAGAGCTTTTGTGCTCTTGGTGGGAAAAAGTTTTGATCGTCGAATTATCGAGATGGTGATCGAGCCAAAAAGTGGTAGAGGGTGCCGAAGGACAGGGGTAGGTCGGTTGGACAATTTAGGGGAGTTTGGGAATGGGATAGTCTCTCGATGGAGCAGGCGACTATACCAAGCACCAAGGTATCTATAGTCTATACAGTAGGTGGTTGAGAGGATGTAGTCGCGGTAGGGTGTGCTGTAAATTACAAGCGGAGCGCCAAACCGCTATGGTCTTCTCTCGGTGGAGGCGCAGGAGTGTCTAGACGTATAGATAATGCCGAGTTTGTGCGAGGCAGGCAAAAGCTAGCTGCTAGAGTGAGCTAGAGTCTCGGCTAGACGATCCCTGGTTCAGCCAGCCAGCCACCCGACCAACCAGCCGGGCTGGGCTAGGCTAGACACATCGACCATATTCTCTCTGTCTTTGTCGCACTTCCAGTCTCCCAGGACGACGATAACTACGGGATTTGCTTCCATCCTTGTTCTCCAAATGCCTTTTTGTCCCGTTTGTCTCATTCGGCATGCTACGAGACTATGAGATGCAAATCCTCAATACTACACCTCCACATCTCTCTTGAAATTCCGCCTTTGGTACCATTTTGACGCAGATGCTAATGCGTCAACCGCAACACGGATCGACGTACACAAAGTGTTCGATTCAACTGCAATTACAATTTATGTACTTTTACATTTAAACGATATCTCAATAGACAAAAAGATAATACACAAAAAATATAATTTGGACTTTATAAGCAGGCTCATTTTCTTAAGTAGAAAAAGTCAATTCCGGCAAGACCGGATATATTTATAAAATTCTCCTTGCAATGTTAATAAAACTTTCATTAGAAGAATTCTTATTGAAAAATGTACGATTTTCTAAAATGTTAATTTGAAAACCACTTGTTAAAAATAAATAAGAAAGATCTTTTATAAGCATTAAGTAAAACACGTAATCCAAGAAACATGACCTCTCTTAAGCTAGTTTGAAGTAGCGTAATTCCCCTGGAGGAATCAGTCATTTATCCAAAGCCCTAGGCGGTCGAGAGAGGGATGAAGATGAGAATTTGATGAAGGGTGCGAGGGACTAAACGGGCTGGCGCTTTAAGCGACGTAAGTTACAGAAACTTCGTCTCTAACTGGTCTCGGGTGCAGATAAGTCATAATCTCAGTGCATTGCACTCACACCATTTCGGTGTCTCTGAATTCCTGGCATTACCTTTACCCGAAACCCCCAAGCCCTTATCCCTTACTCTTTAGTTTGAATCAAGACGCTTGCGCGCGATTACACATCGACGATACTACAGACTCAGCGTCCTTGCACAGACTGTAGTTGCAACTATATCGCTGCTTTGATTATTTCCTGGAGGCTTAAGCCAAGAAGTCTACACGTTCAGAGTTACAGCCGTGGTAGAGATTAAACAGCCCTGGGTTTACTAACCCGCCAGATCCTCAGACAATGTTTATGTTGCTCCCGTATTTTCATAAATCCAAGCGATCTAGAATAAAATCCATCTTATATTGTTCAAAGGTATCAAGTCTCCAGATTCCAGATGCATTAATTGTGATTCTAAGTTCTGAAACAAAAATGGAATTATTAGAATTTTAATATTTTAAATCTGCATTGCAGATGGTTTCATCAAACTGGATTGAAAGTATTTAATCTAGGAGAATTAAACTTGTACTTTATCGTTTTCTCCTAAAGCTTTCTATCAAGTTTGAAAGCTTGAATCTAAAAAGATGGAAACTGAAAGATCTGTAAATAAGAGGAATATTATCACAATTGTACCAAATGTTAAAAATATCCTAAAATTAAAGTAAAAACGCATCTAAGGAATAATTCATTCATAAAACGACGAAATTTCTTACCGAATGATGCATGAGAAGAGATGGATAGCGACCCGTCTTTCGCACTGGCTGCTTAAAAGTTCTATAACTCTTGTGCTGTCTGAGTCCGTACTTTCTTTACCCGCGAGACATCAAGTTCCGCTGAATTAATCCACTTCCAGAGGGAAGATCCTTTTGAGGGCACGGTTTCCTTCTCTCTATAGCAACCAAGACTTCCGCAGCTTTATCGAGCAAACAGTCACAGCGATCTACAAGACACCCTCCATACACTTGTTTTTTTCTTGAGAAAAAAAATTCCAGTGAATATTTATTTTAAAAGTTATGATTATTCATGAATTCCTCAATGAGAACTGCAGAAAAGAGAGAAATACGCAGGGACGAGAAAGCTCAGAAAAAGGAACCAAGAAAACAAGAAAAACGTGAGAAACGTGGGTTTTTTTCTGGAGGTCCCGTTACTGTTGACAACATTCGGTAAATATTTATCTATTTAAATAGTTCGCGAGACAGAATAAAATTAAAATAAAAACGAAGTTTTTAATTTAATTGGTACATTTATTTAAAATGGTAAATATACTATAATTGTTGCATCAATTTTTGTACATTTTTCTAGCAATTTTAATTTATAAAAATTATTTTGCTAAATAACTGTAAGTTGTATATATTTATTTACTGGAACAGTGAACAATTCTTACTGTTTTGAAAATTAAAATTTGTGAGTCAAAATAAAAGAGAATAAAAATCTAGACATTATTTTAGATAGTTTTTCTCAAGTGTAATTCTCTTTTGCCCAAAATATTCAATTATCAGTGCCACCAGAGATATTTGCAGCATTTGAAAAACCAATGGACTGTCTTCTTAAATATCAATCTTTACTACAATTGACACATAATTAAATATTTTTCCCCAAGCAAAGAGGTAATAAACCAAGAAAAAAAGTTACAGAGGGACTGGCCGGAAAGATATTATTACCTAACAGGCGAGTACTTTAAGCAGGTAGGTTATCACGATTCGTTTTCGTCGTTATAGACACTGCATACGAATTTCATACGTGTCACTGACCGCAGGTGATTGCCGAGGAATGCAGAAAAGCAGGACTGCCGGTGGATTCTTTCGAACGAAAAAAGCCTGAGGACCCTGTGAAGGAATCTCCGATTTCTCTGAAACCGTCGCCTCCGATTCCCAAAACAAGTTCAGCAATTATCGGCTGGAGGTCGTCTCTTCCCGAGAATAATTTGGAATTTGTGGGTCCCTTTTACGTATCACCTAAAACGACCATCGAACCGCCTTTAAAACCTGGTGAATTTCGAATCAAGAAACAGAAGTTCATTTTCCTTGGTTGAACTCAATTATTCACCGACTGCTCGCAACTCCTGAGCATTTAATAATGGAGAATTGTGCTATATTAGGCATGAATCTGGTGTGTAGGTGTGAAAGGACGCTTTTGATTGTTGAAGTAAGTTTGTTTGCTATTCGACCGTACTTTCAATGAAAGCGGTCAGTTCAGGATTCAGTCTGATTTACGCACGAGAGAGTTTATTCTCACGTAATAACTTACAGGTACCACAGAGAGATGTGGGTGGATTATTTACATGCCGAAGCTCTTTTGCTTTAGCGTCGGTGGCAACTTCTCTGTCAGCGATATCGGATTCACCTCTACGGCAACCATTTCCTCGTTACTCAACCAGTCCAAGTGAACCAAGTGCTGCAATTAATAAAAAGGGATTATTAATCAGGGACTGTTCAGAAATTCCTTCCAATATCTTTTTCATTTCAGGAACTAAGTAAAAAAAAAAAAATATTTAAGATTGAGTTTTGTAAGATTTATAAAAGTTAAATAATAGATACAGAATAGATTTGAAAATTCAATAGTGCAATTCAATAGTTCAAGAAATTCAAAATATAATTAATATAATTAATATAAAATATAATTAATATCATTCAAAATTCAATAGTTCAAGAAATGTTTCATATTGTTGCAAAATAGATACATATAATGTTATTTGAAAGATTTCATGAATTTAAGTGCTCATTAATTTTAAATAATTTCATTTAAACAGAAATGCATCATTATTTTTAAATTATTATAGAATAAATTTCTAATTTGTATGCTATTTTAATATAGAATTAAATGAACGAATTACCTTATACTTTTTAACAACTTGAAACATATGTTGGGACTGGGAACCGATTCCAGAATTTGAATCATCCTTCGAATCTCCATTCTCCATCTTAGCTATTTTCACTCTATTGTTAGGAAGCTCATTCTTCTTATTGAGAACAAAAACTGAAGTATCATCGTGCATGATGATAACATTTTCATTTCTAGGATCGAAGATAATGTTCGTGATCGGAAACGGTCTCGTTAGCCATTGCAAAGGCAGACAATTGTGCAAATTCTTGGAAAATTCCGTATACTTTCGGGCTAGAATGTTGTATTCAATAATCTGAAAAAAAAAATACTGATTACATTACTGATTTATTTAACTGACTCAGAGAAACTTTTTTTAAATCTATAACCATTTCGTGGCAAACAGCGAAGAATGATGACGTGAATGGAATAATTAATACCGACACGGTAAGAATTCCGAAGATCGATGCGATGTGTTTTGAAACTGAAAAAGCAATCTTTATGAATTTTCAGTACAAAACTTTTACATAATTCAAATCTACATATTCAAAACATTTTATCTTTATCAATTTCGAATTGAAGTAATTAGACATGGAATAAATTATACTAATCTGTATTTTAATTTCAATTAAGAAATTTAAAGAGAATTATATCCATAAAATAGTTAAAAGCTTGTAAACTCAATAATGGTCAGATAGATCAGGGAAAAGTATATGGAGTGAGCACTTAATGTTCTCTTGGTTGTTCCTGATCCTCGATTTTCTACGATAGCGTGTTAAGCTGTAATATTTTTTAATGACTAGCCACGATAAATAGAGAAAATTTAATCCTATCATCGAGGTGCTAAAGCGCGACGTTTTATAGTATTAATTCATCGTCTGGAGAGATAATCTAGGTGGGAAGATTACGATAGTAATTTGGCGGAGATCTTCCTCGAGATGAAATTGTACCCGGATAGATATTATGAATCTTTATCACTAACCTCATCTGGCTGATGTATCTTTTTTACGACGCAACATATTTCACAAAATGAATTATACCTTGAAGTACCTTGCGAATAAACGTTTTATTCTTAATAGAAAAAATTGTATACGCTCTTTTAATAAAAAGTACCTCTGCAAATTACGTTAGGAACAATCAAGGAATCTCTCTGTAATTATACCGGAGACAAATTCGCATTTCAATAGACAAATTATAATTATTATTTATTCTTAGACAAAAAGCTATGACCAAAACTAGCGACTAATGTCATGAATTAATAGACGACCTATTTTTTGTGATTCCTTCAGGTATCATTATTTTAGTAGTAATGAAAATAATCTCTTGCCTTATGATCTGAATACACGACGACTAAATTCAGCGTCTCTTCTTGAACAGCCATAGCAGTAGCAGGACAACTGTACTTGGGTAACGAACAGGGTTTCATTGACTCCAGTATGAGATCTCCAGCCACATTATAAATGACAATCCTACTTTCGCTATCTGATAAAATTAAATACCTTCCATCTGGGGAAAAACAGACTAGACCAACACGATGAATAGATTCGCTATCCGTCTGAAAAGCACCAAAATACCTTAGTCGTTGTTTCTTTTCAATATCATAAAACGTGACAGTGTTTCCATTTCCGTCACTATTTATTGTCACAAGTCGTTTAGAATTCGGGCTAAAAAATATCCTTTGCACCCTATTTAAAGGAATATCCGTATCATTCCTACACAGAGTGGCATTTCCCTCAACGACATCAAAATTAAAAACCCTGAGATGACTTTCTGTCGAATAAACTATAATTTTAGAAGTCTTGTTTACAGCACAAGTCACAATATTTTCGTCATCCTTTGTCTGAAGGGTCAGAAGTTTTACCGGTTCTTCTTTCAATTGGTGTAAAGTTCCAACCGGAACAGCATCTTGGGAATTTTTGCTATCACCGAGTCTCCAGAGTTCTAAGAAATTGCTGTACCTCAGCAAAATACATCTTGATTTTCTGCAAACACTCACACAAGGTGGCTGTAATAACGGAGGGTATTTCACAAGAAATTTCGGTGGGTAGCTTGATTGTGCTAAATATCCATCAACTCCGGCAGAATATAATTTTCCATTAGCCTCAACCAAGGCCCGAACATCATGTACATGCAATCGCCTTTCTGTTCCTCTGACCCACTGGGTTCTGCCCTTGGAGATGACTTTGGAAAAAATACGAATTACAGGATCAACGCCTGCACAATAAAACATATTCATATCATGGGACATTGTGATTGCGAGGATATCAGCCGTGTGGCTTTCGTAAGTTTCTATTAAGGTTCCCACGCTGGGATCCCAAATGCAAATTGCACCACGAGAATCGCCGGAAATTATCGTATTTTCTTCGGTAACAGCAAGGCACCAAACTATTGTTTCTTTTTTTGCTTCTTTCCTAGATGTCGTCATTCTATGGACTGCATGACCAGTTAAGGAGTTCCATACTCTGACAGTATCGGAAGAACCACTGAATATCATATCTCCAGTGTTGTCCCACTTAAGGCAGAGAATTCTGCCTTTCTGCTTGTCGAAAATTCTCTCGTAAAGAAGAGAGTCAGATGTTATGAAGAAGGTATTTATGTAGCCATCTTCAGTTCCGATCGCAAGGCGCGTCTTGGTGCGATTTACATCCATGCACCAGGCTGCTCCGCCTGTTACTGCTACCTCGAATTTTTGACTTAGTGTTGTTAAGTCATATTCTACTATCATTCCTCGAAGACCTGTGGAGAAGAGGCGTGAATCTATCCAGAGGATCGCTTCTATCGAAGAGTCTAAGCGACCTGGTATTGTGCAGAGAATAAAGGGCGCATTCTCCACATTCCATATTTCTAGAGTGTTGTCCTCTCTGTAAGAATACAAAAAGTTTAGGACACGAAAAGAGTTTCTTAAGAGTAGGGTGGATAATTGGATGTCTAGTAGCATATCTAATAGCAATTTGTACAAGTAATTTATCACATATTTTATATGTAAAACAAAAATTTCATTTATAAAGTATTCAAAATTAATTATTACACATTACCAGATATTACAAAATTAGAAGTATGAAGAAATAAAAAATTGAACCAGTAAAGTGAAATGAGTAAAATTAAAATATCCTAAGTTGCAGAACCAAATGTTAAATAAAAATTTAAGTATATTTATAATTTATTAGCATGTAAAGTAAATAATAATGAATTAAAAGATAAACTTGCTGAGAATTTCGGCATTTGTATATGATAAAACGAGTAAAATTCAAATACCTCAAATATATTGATAACTAACCTCGAAAGAGCCAACTTTTTATTTTCCTGCTCGTAACATAAACATGTTACTGCTTTCGGTTCTAGATTATAAAATCTAACGTTGTGAATTCTACAAGTGGACATTATTAACACTAAACTGTTAAAATCATTTGAAATATGAATCAAAATCACGAAAATCACTTATTGTAAGTTCCATACATAACCACAACCACGTGCTAAACAGGTAAGTTAAAGTTAGGTCGGTTTGAAGGCGCCATCTGGCGCCTGGATCATCTCACAGTTCGAAAGGCGCGACAGTTTGAACAACGCTAATAGTTTTAATAACATTAATACAAAAAATATTTATAAACAATACTTAATTTAAAGTTTGTATTTAATTAACTTTCTCACGAAAAATTCAAATATTGTGTTTAATTTTCTGCCTTCAAGAGTAATAATCGCAATCACAAAAAAAAAACTTAATTACGCAAGCTAGGAAAAGGTAGGTTATGTTACGAATTTCTTTAAAAGTCTGATTTACAACGTGTTTACAAGCATTTACAAGTAAACTGACGCATTATGAAAATGTTGCTTTATACATACTACATGGTATTTGGCGGTAAATAATTAATAACATGTTTAACATTAAATAACGAGGAAAAAAGCACCAAAACAAGATGATTATTCCTTTGAGAAGGTTAGTAGAAATGATAGAACAATAATAATTATAATATTACTATGGGTTAAACTTGTTTTACTTGTTTAGTGGCTGCAATGTTTCTCCTAATAATTTGAAACAGTTACCAAATACTTCTTTCGTAATTGAAAATTTTTAAGTATAAGAAAACTTGAAAAGAAATAAACTTTAATAAAACTTTGCTCATTTCAGAGATGCGAATGGAGTAGCAGAATGGGCGATGATCGAACTTCACGGAGATTTGAAAGAATCACCAAAATGCAAAATAAAAATACACATAGGAGATCTTTGTTACAATAAATCTGGTACCGCTATATTAATCATTGGAAATCACATTTTAACCGGCAAAGAAACGTCCTTGGACAAACCCATTGCAGTTTTAGAAAAAAAGGTTCATCACAATTCTACGGATAATATTGATTGTGTTACGGAATACACAATAATTGCAATTATCAACAAGAAACTAATCTTTAAAGGGAGACCAAAACCAATCACTATAAATGTTCCAAAGTCATTCAAATGACTAATTTACACTGTAGATACTTTGCTGCAATTTATATATGCCTACTTAGTTTTATTATACAATAAGATAGCATTTTTTGTTTCCTGAAATTTTCATAAGTCTCAATAGTTTTTCTAATTTCAAGATAGGTAATTGTAAATTGAAGCTAATTAATATTTAGGATATTACTATTAACTTGAATTAGTTGGATAAATAATACTGATTTTAGAAACTTAGATTTATTATTTCTAAATTAACTTAAACATTTGCTAAAAATACAGTAGTATGCTACTAAATAACATTTAGTAGCATGTTTCCTTAATCTAATTTAAGGTTAGTCCTTCATTTCTCCTTCCTCATCCTCTTCATCTACACCACGAATGTACATGATGTTGTTGCATCTTATCAAAACTTCCCCAAGATTCCCTGTACAGCTTCCATCTACGTGTTCCTCTGTATTTGCTAGTTGAAGGTTCATATAACCATCCACGGAAACAAGGTATCCTTTGTATTCATGCCCCCATTTTAGTTTTACCATCACTGGTTTTCCCGTCAGACCATTAAGGAATGGCTTCGGGTTGATTGGCATAGTTGCAGCCATTGTGATAAGAATGACTGTAATTAAAGAGAAAGGAAAACATTAAGAACTGCTTTTAGGTAAAAGAGGAATTTCATTTTGTAAGGGTGACTCCAAAATTAATTTATCATTGAAATATTTGCGATGAATTAACTTAATAAATATATAAAACGAATAAACCCTTTAAAATTGCTGAATTTCTAATTGTTAAAGTTTGAAATTTCAAAATTTTTGATTTTGAATATTTTAAAAATACAGTCCTGAAATTTGGATTCGAAAACATTGTTTGAATACTCAAAAGCTTAGTTTAACAGAAAAGCATAAAAGTAACATCACTTAATTCACAATATAATACGTACCTTTCAGTTGATACAGTAAATAGCATGCAAACACATACACAAACCTTAATTAAACCAATAAAAAAAGCTCTTTAAATCCTTTAAATCATAAAAAAGAGGTTAGAAAAATAAAACTCTTTTTCAATCAATAAAAACAACTTTTTTTTAATCCCCGCGAATATGAAGAGAAATCTCATAAATATCACTAATTGAAATATATACTTACATCTGCCTGAAGTGATGAGAAATTGAAAAAATTAATTTTGACAAAAAGCGTGGAAAACTTGTGTTTTGTGTGTTTTCGTCACTGCTAAGCTTTTCTGTGCATTTCGACCACAGGGGCACACCGCACAGGACCAGATCGTGGGATTTTTCGGCCCCCACTCTACGACCCACGAGCTCATGCTATCTTTCTCTATCAATAGGTTCGTGACTGTTGCTAGAGAGAGAAAGCATAAGCTCGTGGGTCGTAGAGTGGGGGCCGAAAAATCCCATGATCTGGAGACACTGCACAGGTAATGTTTGGTATTGTAATCAATTTTCATTGGCTGTTGTGTAAACGTCAATCGCACGCCAAATTTTCACCCACCAATGACAACATTTTTCCGGTGGGAAGCCAACAACCAAGGCGGCCAACTTTGAGATCACGTGAGTAATACATACATATGTAAACAATGCTTGCCGATTAGTGATTTTATTTCTTATCTTTTGGGAGCATTGGTTACCGGCATGACCTAACCAAAGTTGACCTGACTCCATTTTGTTACTAGTGACTGACAAGCTAGTGCATTGCAATTTGCAAGCAAGTAAGTCAACTCGGGAATAATATCATCGTGTTTTCCTGTCTTTCGTTGTAAAATTGTCGACCAGAAACGCTGATCGTAAGTATATTTGCTTTATATTTTGTAACATTAAGAATTATTTCTGTTTTTTTTTGTCCTTGATGATATTCCCATATCAGGACCTAGTTTTATCCAGACTCCGGAGGTTCGGAGACTCCTAAACACCCATTTCGGGAAAACTGCTCTCAACCATTCATATTGTAAAATCAATACTAAATTCGCTATTCATCAGATCTAGAATTTTTGTTTCATAGGCCAGAAACAAACAAATATTTAAAGCATTTTTTAATTGTTGCTTGATATAAATTTGTCCTTATTCAAGGACAAATGTGTTTTTTCGATTTTAAACCCCCTTTGCTCACCTCTGACCTCAGATCCTCAGAGCACAATAAGAAACGTATGCTTGTACTGTTTTATAATAATAGGTAAATTTTTATCGATATGAAACAAAAAAGTAAATCAAAATGCCCCCTCTGTTTTATTTCCCTAGCGTATTTTACTATACATATTATTACTATTTTACTATGTATAAAATACATACTGGAATTCAAATCTGAGATAAATTTATTTTTTGAGTGTATTATTCGTATGTGTACAACTTATTAGATATGCAGCATATGTAATTCATTAATTACTCTAATTAATCATTAAAATAGTGTAATTTATACTACTAGTTACATTATTAAAGCTATATATTACTTTTTATAGTTATGGAATGCATTAAAAATAATGTACATTTCTTCTTATATTTATCTTCTAAAGCTTCATACTGAAGTTTATGACATTTAAAATAGAATTGCGTATTATTTTTTAATACATACATTATTTACAACACTCCCGAGAGTCTTTCAAGTATTACGCAACAATTTTTGTAGAATTATTTAAAAGAACTTTTAAGTAACAATTTTTGGACTAAAAAAATTATTTCTAAATGGGTAAAATTCCTATAGATTTCGCATCTATAGTCTAAATTTTTAAAAAATTACTTTTCTAGCATTAAAGTTAAGAATCTTAAAGTTTTATCAGCTTTGCTTGTCGGAAATTTAATTTGGCAAATAATCGAGATTTGGGTCTAGAAGCAAAGTCAAGTGTAGAATAGTAATTTGAAAATTATTGTTTTAATCTATAAATTAAATAAAGGGAAATGGTACACCAATTTTTATAATAAAATTGTCTTATTAGGGTAGCCAGTCGGCTCGTACACTGCGAAATGACAATGAATTTATTTTCGCTAGGAATTTGTTT
Organism: Synergus gifuensis; assembly: GCA_904066015.1. Lineage (NCBI taxonomy): Eukaryota > Metazoa > Arthropoda > Insecta > Hymenoptera > Cynipidae > Synergus > Synergus gifuensis. Next base: position 1,235,442 of record CAJFCO010000081.1, read on the forward strand.
AATTCCTAGTAGAAAACTATTAAAAAATTTTAAATATAAGTTCCATTACGTTATTAGTACCATTCTGCTCAATTTAAAGATATAGAAAACTAAAATTACAAATTACTGTTTTTAATTGTAGTTTTTGTATAAACTAAAAAGTAATGATTTTTCTTGTAAAAATGGTTTTATTGAAAATTCTCCCTTTTGATACTTTCCTCCTTTTTAAAAAATGGATGAATAAAAATTGGTTGTTTAAGGGCTTAAGGGCATATATTAATTGCCATAAGAGAAAATTTAGTTTTCTACTTTTAGCGAAAAATATTTATTATTTCGAACGTAAAGTTGGCGTTGGGGGAACTAAATTTGCTCTTATGGTAATTACCACATGTACTTAAACAGAAAATGATTAATTTAAAAAGAAATTGGTATATTTGAGTTAAATTTCTAATTCTAAATTGAGTAATAATGTTTTTGCAATTTAAATGGTAAAGATAGACGATTATAGAATTTGTCTTAAAATGTAAAAGGAGAAATACTTTTTTAGCTAAGAATGTTTATTTCTAATATATTTTTAATGAAAATCTTTTAGCTCTGACCCCTTTTTTAAAGATAGAATTCGAATTATAGTTCGAATTTCGGTGTTCAAATTTTCTGATGAAAATATCTAAACTTTCAGAACTAAAATTCTTCCTGGAATATTAGACCATATGAGAATAAAAATAAATTTTGTATAAATTTTATTTTTAATTCTATCTGTAACAATATCTCAAAAAAAATTTGAGATCTTTAAATAAAAATTTCTATCATTTGAACGTTTGGAGTTTGAAATAAATTCTAGAAGAATTGGGTCATCGATTTTTACGAAAGTTTAATTGGAAATTGCCGCAATTATTTTATGATTAGAAAAGTACACTTTGAAATGTTTTTTTATGATCCATTTAAGTATGTAAATTAAAAGATTTAAATTAAGGTCGTTGGAAAAAAGTATAAAAAGGTAGTTAGGATAAAAAAACCTAATTTAGCAATTCAGGGATATTTTTTACCATATCACAATACATTTTTTTTTATTCAGTACAACTTTTATACTGAATTAAAAATTGTATTGCATTGATGATAAGTTTCCCAATAAAATCTTTTGCAAATTTGGATTGAATGACTTTAAAGTGACAAATTTTCTGGTTTCCAAATTTGTAGACTTTCTGAATTGCAGTTTTCCATTTTGAAAATTGAATTGTAAAGTACTACAATTTCGTCTGCTGAAAATTTGTAGTCTTTCAATTCAAATATTGTCTTAATATTAGAAAACTTTCCAAATTTATGACCCCAATTTAAAGTTTTTCGAAATTTGGAATGTACGTTTTCTACCCCTATAATTCTCCTACATTTGGAAAGGAAATTTGAATGATGCCCTCACGAAGCCCAACCTTTACAATAGCTTTTGAAAAATATTTTACTGCACAATACAATGGTTTCTATTTTTAAAAATATGAATAACAGAAATACGTCCTTAAACACTTTAACGATGCCTCTAAAGTTAATATTAATGATATTTTATATTTTAAATTGGCGTTTTTACTTTATAAGCATGTATTCTATCTCGTATTTCCTCAACGTATCGATAATGTGTCTCTGGAATTTCCAGAGTGCAAAAGACAATATTTGATACCCTGCCTTTATCGACAAAAAGAAACGTTTTTGGATGAAAATATTCATTTTATCCTGAGAAAAAATGACATATATACCAAAACATATTAACCAATTAGCTTTAAGATATTTAAAAATAATTTTTTGCCCAAAATATCTTTTTGAAACCATCCATACAAGTTCTAATTCTAATATTAGTTCCATACTAGCAAACCTAAACCTTTAAAAGATTTATTTACAAACTAATACTATAACTTTTTGTATAGTCCGAACCTCAAAACCAAATTATGGCAATGTAGCATATTCAGCCCCTTGATAGTAAAAACCCTTTTGGAATTGTATAATACAATTCCAAAACTTGTGACAAAATAAGAATCTTTTGATATGTCAAGTATGTGTTTGAATAACGCATAAGTATTTGATTATCTACAAACTATTTAATTATAATTTATTATTGAACGAATTCTATTTTACACTAATTGATGTTCAATACTCAATTTTATCGTATTATTTCCGATTCACTATATTAAAAGCGTGTACATTTAAAAGATCAAGTTTTATAGAAATATGCGTCATTATTCGCGATGTATGCTTTTATAACAAACATTTTCTCTGAACATGAAATAGAACAGCGACCCTTAAAAAGTCACCGGAATGCGCTAGCTATCGAAAGGTAGTTAACGTGACTGAGGGTCCAAAATGCAAAATTGGAATCAATGGCAACTACCAGCTGCTGCTCCTGTCGCATCAACATCAATGCCGCAACCACCGGTTGGTTATCCTGCTCCAGGAGCAGATCCCATGGCTATGATGCAGTCTTATATGCAGTATTATAGCCAACCAGTAAGTATTCTAATTTTTACATCTTTTTTCAGGCGCTCTATCTGAAATTTTGAGGCTTTTGATTTTTACTGCTTAACACATTTTTATCATTTTAAATTTGTATACCTTCGAATTTCAGAACTTTCCAATCTGTTCTAAAATCTCTTATATAAGTAAAAAAATAAAAAAAATAAAAAAAATAAAAAAAAACTGCAATTCTTCAGTTATTATTGACTTGACTTTCTTGATTTGTTTAATTTTCAAAAAGAAAGATTCGGTGTTATAGTATTTCTTTATTTACTTAAGAGACAAGATGTTTATGAGTAAAATTTAATTAGGCTCCAAGTGGGTACACTACAGAACAATGGGCTGCTGCTCAACAACAAAATTGGGCTCAGTGGCAGCAATGGCAACAACAATATCAACAATGGCAAGCGCAGTATGGAGAAAAGGTATCATCGGAAGAATCTATTCTCTCTCTTGAATCAAATTCATTTCCTCAATTCCAACTTTAAAATATTGCAATTTTTCTAATCAATCATTCAGTCAAATAAATATATTATGTTATAGAGCTAAAAAATTGTTAATATCCATCGTAAAAGTATCTTAAAATGAAATACTATTAAAAATGTTACGAACATTAAGAAAAAGATAAAAGAAAAGAAAAAAAAAAACAATATTTTCAAAAATACTGATTGATTATGTTCCAGTATCAAGAAACGATGAAGCATATGGCAACAAACATACCAAATTCAACCACTCAGGCGCCCCCATTGCCTACATCACAGCCACCTCTTCCAAGAGATGAAAGTTCAAAACCCCCATTACCACCTGATAATTCCACTCAGTACCAATTTTCAAACGTGCCCCCTCCTCACCAAAACAATCTTCCGCTATTTCCTTCCAAATCGGGGACCTCTCAAACTCATTCAGCTAATCCACCGCTGCCAACGACCCAACCGCCGTTGCCAAAGGGCACCAGTGATCAAAATCAGGGGGGAAAACATAGTATGCCTAGTACTAGTTCAAGCTCCGAGTCTAGTAGTGCAAAGAAACTAAGACTCGAAGAAGAAGAATTAAGTGAAGCTGAGAAAACATTCGATGCTCAGTTTAAACAGTGGGAAGAAAAGTTTAATACCTGGAAACAACAGAATGCTAATCATCCTGATAAGGTAGGTACAATTAGAATTTTACGAAACATTTATAATGAGATATATTATTAGATTAATTTTCAGATGAAGTAAATATAAAATGAAGTAACTAATGGATCATTTTAATCAAATAACTAATTAACAATTTTTCTGTTGCAGACTCAGTATCAACAATATGAAGCCAAGTGGACAACATGGAGAGAAAAGTTGATCGAAAGACGCGAACAAATGCGTCGAAAGCGAGAACAACAAAGACAAATGGCATTGAAAGCCGAGGCAGAAAAGAAGAAAGATCTACCCGGAGGGGACAAAATACTCAATCTCCTTTCAAATACTGAGAATCAGGGATTGATTAACAACTTGTTAGGAATCGGAAAAACTCTTGGTTTGACTGGAAGGCAAGATACAAATGCTCCACCACCTCCACCAGCTCAAGCTGTTGCAGTAGCCACAACTTTTGCACCTGCGATTTCTCAGCCGACAACAACTATGGCACCACCTACCATGACTGCAGAAATGAATCAAGCTGCTTGGGCAGCACAACAGTGGGCAGCGCAGTACAATCCTCCAGTTCAGAATTATCAATCTTATCAGCCAATGATGGGAGGACCTCAGGGAAATCAATATTCTCAACCACCACCAAATTTCTCGAGTACACAAGTGAATTACTCAGCTGCTCCACCAAACTTTGCGGGAGCTCCTCCTAATGTGGGAATTCCTTCAAGTGTGGGAGTTCCTTCAAGTATGGGTGTTCCATCTAATATGGGAGGTCCACCTAATATGGGAGGTCCACCGAATATGGGAGGTCCACCTAATATGGGAGGTCCACCTAATATGGGAGACTCATCTAATATAGGAGATCCATCTAATATAGGAGGTCCACCAAATTTCTCACTACCACCACCTGGCTTTGGAGGAAAGGATAGCAGACCAATGCAATCATCAGCAGGAGCATTTGGACCTCAATCTGGACCCTTCGGCACAGATGGAGACAATAGTAAGGGTTTTGGCAAAAAAAGGGGACTACCCTTTCGACCCTCAGGTAGATTCGGTAATGATAACCAAAACTTTAACGGACCAGACCGAGATTTCAACTCTGATCAACCAGAAAATCAGTCTTTTGGAAATGACAGCTTCAACCCAAATTTCAACAACGATAATTTCGGTGAAGAAAACTTCGATGAGAACGCCGATGAATGTTTCGGAAATCAGGACGAATTTGGACGTAATGATCGTTTCGGGTCTAGAAACAATCGATTTGGATCTAATAATGATCGCTTCGGACTAAAAAACAATCGTTTTGGTGATAATGATCAGTTTGGTCCTAATGATCGTTTTAACAACGATCGGTTTCGAGGACCAAATGATAGATTCGGTTCTCAAAATGACCGTTTCGGGCAGAACGATAGGTTCAATCAGGGTGACAGCAGACGTGGAAATAAACGAGGATTTGAACCCCAGGTTGCTGAGATGCCACCAGAATTGAAAAAACTTATGGAGAAACGAAAAGCTGCAATGGATGTCTTTAAACCAAGCGGCAGTTCTTTCTTAAGTTCAGAGACAGCTAATGGATTTGGTTCTCTTCGTGAGAGTTTTAAGAAAATTGCAGGAGAATCGCCTTTCTCTATGAAAAAAAGACAAGAAAATGAAGACTTCAAGGAATTTGGAGATCGCGGACCAGACTATTCTCAAGATGGACCAAACGATCAAAAACTCGGCTTCAAATCTCGACTCGATTCTGGACCTCATGAATCTGGAGATTTCGGTCCTAGAGGTCCAAGTAACTTCGGCCCTCGTGGTCCTAGAAGTTTCGGTCCTAGAGGTTCCGGAGATTTCGGGTCAAGGGGTCCTGGAGATTTTGGACCGAGGGCTCTTGGAGATTTCGGACCAAGGGGTCCTGGGGATTTCGGACCGAGGGGTCCTGGAGATTTCGGACCAAGGGGTCATGGAGATTTCGGATCAAGGGGTCCTGGAAATTTCGGACCAAGAGGTCCTGGAGATTTCAGACCAAGGGGTCATGGAGATTTCGGGCTAAGGGGTCCGAGTGATTTCGGACCAAGGGGTCCTGGTGATTTCGGGCCAAGGGGTCCTAGTGATTTCGGACCTAAGAGTAGAGGATTTCCAGTTCTTAGAGAAGATACACCCTTCAGTCAACGCAATCAAGAGAATTCTTGGAATCCAAGAACATCTAATGAAGAGTGCCAACCTGAAGACAATACTCTCAACACAAATGCTCCTCCTCAAACTCAGCCTGACACGCAAAATCCACCACCACAGGAAGATAAACAGCAAAATGATCCAGCAGCCATTCCGCCGTTGGAACAACCTCCCTGGATGGATACATTCGATGAACCTACACAAGAAGAAGACAACACCGCCCAACCTCCTCTAGAAGCAGTCTCTGAAAATCAAAACACTCAGGAAAATATTCAAAACAACAAAAATACTGGCCTTCCTGAAACAGTTAACCAATCCAATGATCTGCCTTTTATGGGAGAAAATGATCCCAAGCCTGAAGATCTGAATATGGAGCCACCTCCGGATTTGCCAAACCTTGGACCTGTTTCACAGCAAGGAGAGTTTAATCAATCCTTCAATGAAAGACCTCCTATGGATAAGTTTAGACCAGGAAACTTTGATGGTCCATTCGGACCTAGAGACCCGATGCCATTTGGACCAAGAGGACCGATGTTAGGTCCCAGAGGGCCTAATGATGGACCATTTTCACCATTTGGACCCAGAGGACCTAATAATGTACCTTTTCCGCCATTTAGACCCAGAGGACCTAACGATGGACCTCTTCCTCCATTTGGACCCAGAGGACACAGCGATGGACCCCTTCCTCCATTTGGACCTAGAGGTCCTAATGATGGACCTTTCCCTCCATTTGGACCCAGAGGACCGCATAATAACTTCAATAATATGGGTCCTGAATCTTTTGGAAATAGACCAATGGGACCAGCAGGTCGTGACTTTATACCTCGAGGACAATTTGACGGAGACTCTGGTCCCAGGAATGAAGGTTCGAGAGCTATTCCTTCCTTGTTGAGTATGAGGCTAGAGCCACCGAAGGCGTCTTTCTTCAAACCAGAATTCGATCGTTCAGAATTTGGTCCAGAATCGCAAAACCAGGAAAAAAATTTGGATCAGGACGGACCTAATATGAACAGAGCAGGTCCTGGCTTCTCAAAAGGTTCTAGATTGCCGGATTGGAAACCGTTTGGTCGCGATTCAGAGTCAAATCAAGGAATGGGATCTAATCAAGGATTGGGACCTAATCAAGGGTTGGGACTTAATCAGGGAAAGGGGCCTAATCAAGGAATGGATCCAGATCAAATGTCATTTGAACAAAACGAGCCTGCAGATATATCAGAACAGCAAATGAATTCGACACCGATTGAACCAGAAAAAATCTTAGCTCCATCAGATAATCCTTTTCTGTCATCTGATGTTGACGAAAGAATGAAGCCTGATTTTGAACATCCACTTGGAGATACACATTCACCATTCCGTCCCGGTCCTCCGAGTTTTAATCAAGATCATCGAGGTAGACGTCTTCCAGATATACCTCCGAATAGAAGACCTCCAGTGCCAGAATTTTGTATCGAGAGACAGTTTAATTATAATCACGGTGGTCGTATACCTGAGAGAAATTTTGGGGATCACATTCCAACAAAAGTTATTGATTATTGTCATACACCTCGCAACGTTGTTCAAGAATATTTAACTCCAGTACAATGTTTCGAATACGGTCATGGTAATTTAAAACCAGAGGTTCCTGATCATCAAATGGAGCCGAAGAAAGATTTTAGATACTGGGAGGAGAATGAACAAAACTTAAGGGAATACTCGGAACACATGAAAGTTTTTGCGCATGAACGTTCATGGAAGACATCTGCTAGGTCAAAGGATAAATCGAGGAATGAGGAAGATCGGAGTCTTGTTTCTGATCAGGATGATAGAATTAAGAGGGCCAAGGAAGAATGTGATTTTAGGAATAATGATTATAGAAAAGACACTGATCGTAGAAAGGACAATGATTATAGGAAAGATAATGAGTACAGAAAAGAAAGAGATCGTAGGAAGGAGAATGATCACAGGAAGGATGATTATAGAAGAGAAAATGTTGATAGGAAAGATGATCATAGAAAAGATGATCGCAGAAAGGATGATCACAAAAAGGATTATCACAAAAAGGATGATCATAGGAAAAATGATTACAAGAAGGATGACCATAAGGACAGTGATCACAAGAAGGATAATGATCAAAAAAAGGATAACGAGCACAGAAAGGATAATGATAACAAGAAGGACACCGATCAGAAAGTAGATACTGAACAGATAATAAATATCGATCAGAGGATAGATGGTGACTATAATATGGATACAGATCAGAAAGTGGATTTTGATCCGAGGAAGGAAAATCTTGACTGGGGTGATGAAGATTGGGGAATTGATCGAGATATAAGTTCGAGTAAGTAATTTTTTGGAAAGAGATTTCATACTAAAAATTTAACCAGACTTATTTTATGAAACGAAAAGCATCAATTTTTAAATAACTGGTATGTTTTTGGTACGAAATCCCTTATAAATATTTTTATATTTTAGAAAATACTGTTATAATAAATTGTAAATAAAAAATTTATAATTAATCATTATTTGTTGTAAACAGGCAAAAACCAGGATAACTGTCAAAAGGAAAACAAAGAAAATGAAAGTGAAAGGTAACTATCAATCGAGTTGAGATTGTCCTTTTCAGACCCCAAAACTTTATTCTAAATTAATGAACGTGAATTGATTGAAATTCGAAAGTGCCGAATTTGAAGGTATTTACTACTACATGAAACTCTGAATTTAAAAACATCTTTAAAATATTTAAATTCGAACTTATTGAAATTAGAGTCTCTTAAGTTTTAAATTACTCTAAATTTCTAAGATTCAAATTTAAATTACATGTTTTATAAATCATTCCTTAAAGCTCGGGGAAAGTTTTTAAATTAGAAGAGATATTTAAATACCCCGAATTTAAAACTATTTGAAATTTCGAAACTCCTAAGGCTTTTTTAATATGTATACAAATTTTCCCCTTTTCTCATAAATTCGTGATTTTTATAGAAAATAAACTTGATAGAACGAAGGAAATAGTGATGTAGATTTTTGTAAGCAAGAATTTTGTTGAAAACGTGTACATTTTGTTAGATCATCGGAGTTTAGTAGCTGGCAGGACAGTTCGATCAAGAAAGCCTCAGAAACATCATCCCAGGATACCAGGTATGCTTTTTTTGTCTACTGATTAGACTGTAGAATTATTTTTTAATACTGTTTTTACATTTAAATAACGAACCGAAATCAGATACCAGTGACACATTTCCCCTTAAAAAATTTGTACACATTGATTATAAAACTTCCACTTAAAAGCCAACAAAGTTGTACCGACATTTAAACAAATGTGTACACATTTTTAAAATTGCTCTGATTTTTTAAAAGTATTTTGTACCTATTTAGTCACAATTGTGTACGAGAAATGAAATTTCTGAAAACAACCACGAATTCCTGATTTAAATCGTGATATATTCACGTTTATTTTTCCAACTAAAATACTAAAAACTTATGTTACACGTATTTCGATCCCTTTGATGAATGGTGATTTTTATCTAACTCGATGAATTTTCGAAATGCCGTTCTTATCAGCCTGCGTTTTTATTTGCAATATTTTCATCGTTTTCAAAATATTTTAAGACTGCGTTTTGTGAATCAGTTAAGTGAATTTTTATTCTTTGTATAGATTCGTTTTGAAAAGAGTCATTCTTTCAGTGGCTTCTCTTCTGGTGTCAAGAAAAAAATTCACTTAAATGAGACACTTAACGTCACTCAATTTGCTTGAAATTTTTAGTGAAATTCAAATTAGATTCAAGTACATCGGATATGCACTATGTTTCAAATTTTAATTTCGCTAAATTTCTAGCAAAAATACTGCTTTCATTTTTTATAAGTCGACAAAAGTCAGATTTTTTAGAATAGAATTTTGTTCATTGAAAAAATAAACCTGCGCTCTCTTGACCCAAAACAATTTCTGACAGTCGAATTGTCAAATTGTCCAAAATTGTATTGAATATTTTTAAATATTTTAAACATCACTATCCTGTTTTATTTAATCTACGTGTGCTTGTCTAATTTTATTAGACCTGTCTAGGGTAATAGGTAAAGTGATTGGTCATTTTTAAAAATGATTGGCTATTTCAAATTGATCATATGTATATTAATAAATATTAACAATTGAAACTTACAATAAATAGCGTAAAGTGTTTTGAAAATAATCTTGCACTATTTATTAATAGCTTTATTTGTGAATATTTCTTAATTACGTATATTTAAAGCAAATGGCCAATTATTGAGGGATGGCCAACCACTATACCCATTATCCCGTATGAAGAAATTAATTAGCCACCCTTAGCCCCAATTTTTGATCGACATAGAATAATGTTTTAATTATAAACAAAATAAAAAAAACAATTTTGAGTAATCATTTTTCCATGAATAATTGACTACCAAGGACAAGTATCTATTTTCTAGTTACATAATTCATGATTTTCTTCAGAGTATGAAAATATCTACGCGCAGGGCGCTAGTTTTTAGGTCCGATGTTTTACTTCTCAATTCCAAAAAATGGGAGAACGGTTAATTAATAATTGAACTTTAATTGTTGCATTATTCGTTCGTTTTTATTTCCATAAGACATAGGTTCAAATTTATACCATATTAATTGATTTCCTTCTTAAATGGTTTTTGAATTTGAATACTTGACTTTTGTCGCTTTAAATTTTATGGAAATATTAGAAACGAGTAGTTCAGTTATTAATCTTCAATATACAGGAATCGATCACTTAGCTTTATATTTTGAGCTACTGGCGAATTTATGTGCCACTATTTGTTATTTCTCCTCACTCTTTTTGCAATAGTTTACATTTATATCTTCCAATTTTTTTAATAAAAAATATATACTTTTCGTCGCTAATTTCAATATCAGATTTAAATGGAAAGCTCAAGTTTATTAAAATTGTTCTTTAATTTGTTACAGCAATCAAGATGGCAAGAAAAATTCCACTGAGAGTCAACCCAAAACACTGGAGTTACCGAAGATACACAATTTTACCATCCTGGATGATTTATTGTTCCCACCTGGACGCCAGAACAGACCACCAAAAATAGTTATTATTCTAAGAGGACCACCTGGAAGTGGAAAGTCTTATCTTGCGAAATTGATTAAGGTCTGTATATAATTAATTTTTTAATATTGATTTATGTGGTATTTAAATCATTTTATGAGTGCAATTTAAACCTTTTCTTTTTATATTTATTAGGATAAGGAAGTTGAACAGGGAGGTTCAGCACCTAGAATTCTGAGTATTGATGATTATTTTCTCGTGGAAAAGGAAATAGAGACTAAAGATGATAATGGGAAGAAAATTACAACAAAGGTAAATTCCGTGGATGATTCTAAAAAATTTGTAAGTCGAATTTTTTTGTCAATTTGAATAAAAATAATTAATGAGCTTGAAAATAAAATAAACGATTAAAATATTCCAATTTGAAAGATTTATATGATATTAATTAACATATTAATAACATATTAATCACAATTATTTATTGCAGGAAATGGTGTACGAATACGAAGAGGCAGTGGAACCAAGTTACCTTGCATCTCTTGTGAAAGCTTTTAAAAAGAATATAACAGACGGCTATTTTAACTTTATTATCTTGGACTCTATCAACGAGAAAATATCAGACTACGAAGACATGTGGAGTTTTGCTAAAACGAAAGGCTTTAAAGTACAAATCTTTTTCGATGATTATATATTAGATTATTTACATTTTATTCGGACTCTTTAAAATTTTCAATTCATATTCTCACTTTTATAGGTATACGTATGTGAAATGGAAATGGATGTACAAATTTGTTTAAAAAGGAATATTCATAATCGATCTGAAGATGAAATCAATAGGATTGTTGATTATTTCGAACCAACTCCAAAACATCATCAGAAATTGGATATAAATTCTGTTTTACAAGAACAGTCAATTGAAGAAGTCCAGATGGAAGATACTCCGGAAGATGAAAAGAGTGGTCAAGCTAATGAAGATAGCCAAGATAGTCAAGAAGATACCGAAACGGTAAGAAAGTTGATTTAAAGATCATAGTTTTATTTCTTTTTGGTCAGGAAATTATGGAATATTATTTAATCTCTTGAGAAGAATTCTATTTGTTTGATATATTTTTATCCATTCGTGGTTTTTCAGGGTGTCAGCAAATGGGAGAAAATGGAAGCGGATGATAAACTAGGTAATTTGTTTTCTATTTATCAGAAAAATTGAAAAAGAAAAATCTAATGTCAATTCCTCTGTATGGTTTTAATTTCTTTTTTCATAAACAGATCGTTTGGATGGATTAGCAAAAAGGAAGCACGATGGAAAGCCACAAACCATGGAAGACTTCCTCCAAGTACCAGATTATTATAATATGGAAGACAATTCTGGTAAAAAGAGGGTAAGTTTCTATAAATTCAGTTATTTAAAAATTCTTTTGTAGTTTAACTTAATCAATCAGAAATTTATTCTTTTTCTTTTCACATTCCAGGTAAGATGGGCTGATTTAGAAGAACGTAAGGAACAAGAAAAGATGCGAGCTGTAGGATTTGTCGTTGGCCACACAAATTGGAATCGTATGATGGATCCGACTAAAGGGGAAAGTGCACTAACTCGAACGAAGTATATATGACCAAGATTTCAGCACAATAATTGTGGTATTCCACGCTGGCATCATAACTGAATTTTTGTCTAGTGATATTCCATTCGCTATATCAGTTTACATCGCATTTTTTGAATAAATTTTAGAATGATTCGTAACGAGGACTGACATTTTAAAAATTTATTCATGACTAAATGCACAGATTGCGCATGTAACGCAAGTATAAAAATATAAAACCAATACAGATTTTAAGGGCATGTGATACTTTACCATAAGAGCAAATTAGTTAAACCAA
>CAJFCO010000081.1:1250815-1268577 GCA_904066015.1 Synergus gifuensis
CCATTTATGGGATTATGAAGAGTACGAGGTTCAGGGAACATCTTGCAATCTGGATACACATTATCAGGTAAATATTATTTTATTTCAAAGATTTAAAAAATCATTTGATTATGAAATTGAGCATTTTTAATTTAACGAAATTTGATATTTATAGAATCCCGAAGAACAGAGGAAGCTGAATGACACAGCCATCCTCTCAATGCGTGAAATACCACGATGGTGAGTGATTTTGAATGTTCTTTTTGACTCCAAACATGCTGGAACACGATAGCTCAAAATTAGCACGCGGAGTCGAGTTGTATTTAAAATTTCGAAAAATCACATAGTCAGCGTTGATTTTTTTTTCAATATTGTATTTGTTAGCTCAGGTTTAGACTTTTCTTGGTTCTCGAAATTTTTGACAAACTCAATCTCGAGTACAAGTCGAAATGCCTAAAACATTTCGAATTAATAACACTTAATAGATTTTCCGCCACTTCACTATATTGATTTTTCTTGTACTTTTTATTTCTTGCTTTATATACATAATTAAATGTATATCAATTAAAAGAATTAACAATAATCATATCAGAATCATATACATTAAAACCTGAAAAATATTTTACGACCTTAAAAAATTTTAATACTTTACGAAAATTTTCAAAATAGTGTGAAGTATTAAAATATCTATAAGATCGTTAAAATATTTCAATAATTATTTTAATTTTACAGAATTATTCTGGATGAATTCATCCATTTTACAAAAATTGCTCCAAATAATTCGCCCCTATTGGCTCCTATTTTTTATTTTCAAGTTCCCCTACTGGTTATTTCCGCAAAATTTTACAAAAATTTTAATTTCTTTGATATTACTACCAAAAAAAATGGCGGGAAGATTAATAATTTTTTTTGAATTGGTCGATGAAAGTGCTGCCACCTTGTGTTTATCGCGTTTTTCGTCTGCTTCGTCCTCACCGGAATTCGGAATATCTGCGGTAAAACCAGTAAAACTGGTAAAAGTGTTTCTGTTTACAAAACGTTCAGTAATTAGTGATTATTTAATCTTTTAAGATTGTTTGGAATTACTACACGTTTTCACAAAACTTGCAAAGGTTTATGTTTGAAAGGTTTTTGAGTTTGAGAATTTTTAATTACATAAATCTGAAAACATGTTTATGGAAAAGTGAACACATTTTTTAAATAAATCAACAACAATGAGAATTGTGAAAAAAGTATAAAAGGTAATTGAATATACAGAACATACTAGATAAAATTTTGAACACATTTTAATTTTTATAGATATTGTATAATAATTATTTATCCCTTCTCTGTACTTAATTAGCCTTTTTTCAGAATTTCTTGAAATAATTCAACTTGCTTATTCAGAATATTAAGAAATGGATGCTGAAAACAGATTTGAGGATGTCCTTGGTTTTACCAAACAAACTGAAATATTGATCACAGGTTTAGGGGGAACACCTGATATTGTAAAGGAATTTAGAAAGAGAAATATATCGACTGATGAATTATCCGAATTAACTGAATTCGATTTAATTAAACTGGGTATAATTAATTTTTATATTTGTATAATTTTGTTCACAGTAAAATAAACATAAAAATATATCATTTTTCCTTTCCGAAAAGGTGCTGACTATCATCTCATTTCTGAAATGTTGACTCAGTTGAAAAGTGTACAAAAGAAATCCAATGAAAATTTAACTTTGGAAGATAGGTAATGATTTAAATACCGAGGAGTTATTTTTGAAATAATTGTTTTTAAGTTTTTTGTTTTAATTTATTTTTGAATTCTTTTGCAGATTGAAGGCCCTCATCGAAGTTATAGAAAGTGGACGAAATCATTTTGAACTCCTGTCTGCATTTATCGCTTACGCAAGATTAAGGCTCGCTAATGAACAAATAAACTTTTTCGTTGAACCTGATAAAAGTTTGCGTGCAAGTCAAGCTTTGAAAATAGCTAGCAAAGCTATTCTCAAAGAAGTCGATGAAGTCAAAAGAGAACTAGACAGCTTAGAAGATTACGTAACGACGGTACAAATATTTCTTTTGGTTAAAAATGCATATTAGAAGGTAGCAATTTTTCACTTTTTTTTTTCAGTTACAGATGGATGAAATTCCTCAAACTAAAAAGTACATCAATCTCAGTATGGCTATTGGTGGATTAGGATTAACAGCTTGTGCTCTTGTACACTTGTATAAAAACTGCTACATTCGTTTCTCTTAATTTGGTAATCATTCCTACTTCTTTAATAAAACTTACAGTTTCTAATTTTCTAAAATAAAAAGGGAATATTAAATGACTAAATTAAATCCTTTAATTATATATTACTTGATTACATAATTTAAAGTTCCGTGTAATGGAAACAAAAACATATTGCACAATAACCTCATTAATTATTGCAAAATGAGAGTTTCTGCTCCCTTTTCTCGAACTACGATACCATCTCTCTCTTTAACTTCCTGTGCATGTTTCAACTTGCTTTCGAAAATTCTGAAAATAAAATTAATCGAATTGCAGAAATCGAATTTTAAAATAATACACTAATTAAAATTAAACTCACGATATGATGTTTGTCCATTGTTGGACTTGATACTCATTATAAATGACTTGTTCCTGCAGATTTTTTTCTTGATCCTTCAGGATTTTAATTTTCTTTTCCTCCACTTGAATTGCCTCTTGCAGTTCGTCCCTTAAAGTTGGGCCGCCGCTTTGACTCGCGTAATTCTATTCAAATGATTGTTTGTTCTATTTTTAAATTAACTTAGAGAAATTAATCAAATTAAAGTAGTAAGTGGTTTAAAAGAAGAGAAATTATAACCTTTATTTCTTGTTGTATTCTCTCTTCAGCGAGTTTCATTCTCGAAATTTCTGCACGCAGTTCCTTAGTTTTTTCAGTAGCCTTTGAAAATTATATTTAAGGGTTCAAATTGTATAAAGGGATTTCTCTAAAAAATTGTGTTTCTCTTCAACAGAATTGATTCAAAATCGCATAGTTTTGAAATACTATCTGTACTTCAATAATTAATTATTTTAATTATCTACCTTATTCACACTTTCCCTGAGAGTTTCCACCTCATGTGCTAATTCATAAGTTGAACCTTCCATACTTGCTTGAACAGATTCGTGACGTTTGCGAGCTTTTTCATATCGTTCATCTACTTCTTGAGCTTTTTGACGCAATGGTTTTATTTCTAAAAATAAATTTATGTTTATTTTCCAATGGTAAATATTTAATCAATTTTAAAACTAACCATTTAGTAGTGGAGCTAGCTGAGTCTGAAGTGTCCGAATTTTTTCAGACAATTGTGCGTTAATTGTAGGTCCAGTTTCTTTTGTAAACCCTTCCGGAAGAGAGTTCTGTAGAATTGCATCTTTTGGCTGAATTTCGGAAAGCTAAAGGATATAATAATTTATCATTTCTAATTATATCCAATTTCAGTTTTCAATTTTATCAAAAAATTTACAAACCTGGTGATCTAAAATTTCAAGAGTGCGACTTAGAACACCATTTTCTGCTTTAAGTCCAGACAATTCTGATCTGCATTGTTTGTACAATGTACTCCTAGTTTTTAAACGTGCCACGTATCTTTTCAATTCTTCTCCTTGTGGTGCTGTCTCTTCTGCTAAAATTTTCGCTTTCTCTTTTTTTTCTTGCAGCTTGGTTTCAAGCTCTTCTAAAGTAATTTCCGTTTTTTCTAATTTATCGAGAACATTGTGCTTGATATTTCCAATCGCAGCTGCTTGTTGTTTGAAAGGAGCCATTTTATCAGCCCCCATCTGTGATGCCTGAAGCGATTTATTTAATTAAAGTAATTGATATACTTATGAGAATTTAATTGATAATTTTATTCTTCGAAATTCGAACCTTTTTCTCTACTAATTCTTGAACTTCACGTGCTGCAGCGTCTAATCTACTTCTCAATGATGCAATTTCATCTGTTCCGAGATATGGTGCTTCCACAACTGATTTTAAGGCTTTGATTTGAAGTTTTTTGGCTGCTATTTCAGCAGGCAAACGTTCATTTGCAATTGCAGTTAAAACAGAAACTTCTTCCGCTAATCGTTGAGTTACAGTTTGAGCAGTAAGTCCTGCTCCTTCTTGTTTTAGCATTTGTAATTCTCGTTCTGCTCTTTGAAGAGAGACCTAAAATTATTCAAGTTGTTAATAAAATATCATTCTGGTTACATTTATGGAATATTTACTTGTAAAGCCTCATAAGCTTCAATTTCTTGGGCCTTCTGCATTGCGAGTTCTCGTTCCCTATCTCTTTCTCGTCTCAAACGTTTGGCTGGTTCAAGTAAATGAATTGCAGGTTCAATTCTTAACTTCATCCTTTCCACTCTTCCAGCTAATGTCTAGAACAAGTTTTTAATTGGATAATTCAATTAAATAAAATTGATAGGTTGATACAGAAGTCCTTAATTTATATTTTTTTTAAATTGAAACTTTAATTGTACAAGAAAACTTTCTATTTAATATATGAACTTATAAACTTACCTTTCTTTCTTTTTCCATTGCAATTACATCCGCTTTGAGTTCAGCCGCAGTTTCTCCACTCTGAAAATTATATTAAAACGAGAACTTAAGAAAATCACGTTTTAGACAATATGTATTCTTAAATGGAATTTCGAATATAAAGGAAAACCTTTCTTCCGGCTTCTCTTTCCTTGTGAACTGCTTTGAATTCCTCTACCATATTGACATATTTTTCGTACAACGAAATTATTTCTTGATCTGCCAAATATTCGTCTGGTATTTCCACCTTGATAGTAGAAAAAGTATAAGATGATAATCAGAAACACTTTTTTGGTGTTTAAATCTATATATAACCTTTCTGATTCTTACTTTTACGAGAAATCGAGCTAAATAAGCTCTTTGACGAGCAATACTGAGATTCGATAAAATCCATTTTAAAATAGGGTAGATTATTTCGGGTTCTCCTTTCACTAAACCTTGTCTACGTTTAAATAAGGGAAAAATATAATACTTGAAAAAATTAATAATTTGTATATTTAAGACTGGGAAAACTGATTGCAATTATAATACCTAAATAATACAGGATCTCTGTTTGGTTGATATTTCAGTACTCTTAGAATCGAGAAAATGCGAATAGAACTTTGTTCTGGATTTTCAGTTTTTATGTCGATTTTTGGTGCTCCGTCTTGTTTCACTTCTGTTAAAATATCACTGAGCACCTAATTAATTGATTAAGTATGGTAGAATTTAGTAATGATAAAAATCAACTTAAATATCAAACAATATTTGTATTCTTAATTGTAATTGTTTTTTTTTTTTCGTACTTGAAGCAAATCCTCGGGACCTAAAGCACTAAAAGAAATCAAATTGTAATTCCGCGACAGAAGTTTGTTTATTTCCGTGACAATAAACTTTGTGTCCTCTCCCATTGCTTAAACGAAGATGCTCTTTTTATTATAAATTATATTAGATGTTCAATATGCGAACTGATGCGAACTAAGGTATACTGAAATAATCGGATGATACGTTCTATAAAAGCTATAAAATACACATGTTTTCACGATTTCCACTTTCGTTGCCATGGTGATCAGGGCTGGTACTCAAATATTAAGAACCTAAAGTACCAGGAAATTAAAGTAGGAATTAGATTCATTAAAAAGTTACGTATCTTTAAAAAAGTATCCGTTTATTTATCGACAAATTTGTACATTGAGAAAATACAGCTACTTATTTAAGGTTCCAATTTTGGTTCTTCCTCAGTCGCTTTACTTTCACTGACTGTATTTTCAGTAATAACTTCTTCTGCTTTTTTCTTATTTTGCTCGTTTTTATTTTGATTTCGCTTTCTTTTCAAATGCGCTTTTTCTCTATTGATCCTGTAACAAAAATATACAAAATTCATAGTTTTTTTCACGAATTATTTTTAATTCAACTTTCATATTTTATATACACTCAACTCTCCTAATATTGAAGAAATCCAAAAAATTCGAAATTTAGCTAGATTGTAAAAAATTAAATTAAAAAAGCTTACATTGTGCAAGATTTTGTCCCAGGACCCCAATTAGATTCTGGATTCAATTGAAAACGTGCCAGACGTTTCTGTCGAGAGACGGGATTTGCAAGGGGATGAATTGCAAACGAAACTTGTGTGACAGATTCTTTAGTTAAAATAGCGAGAGCTGCGCTTTTTTTATCCAATCGGTCCCGCTTTGCAGGATGTTCCTGTAATGAAAACTTTAATATTTAAAAACTAAAACTATAGAAAATTAATACGAATTTTAGGAAACAGAGATTTGTACCTTTTCCCAAGCTCGAACTACATCCCATATTACATCATTAGGCGCATCAGTCTTTATTGAAATTTTATTTGCGTGTGAATACGAAACTTTGTATCCTGCATTTAATAGTGCTGATCTGAATAATATCATTGAAGGCGTATCACATCTCACAATTGACATCTAGAAAGAGATTTGAAAGTATGTAGCTTTTTTTTCAAAAAACGTAATACTTTATTTTAAATCTTTAAATACCTACAAGTCGGTCAAGGGTATAATACAAAGGACAGTCAAGCTCTTCCCTCACAACATTTAAAACTCCTTTTATCCTTTTCCAAGTTCCCAATTCCATTTCCTCTACTTTGCACAATAGTCTTGAAACAAAATTTTGGTCATGTACAGGATCTAACCATAATGGGCCACCAACCTGAAACAAATTATTTTCTAATTAAAATTACATTTACATAATTTCTTCATTTTATTCAACGAATATTTCCAAATGCAATTAATGTCTTCAATTTCCCTTACATGATGCTTATGCTGACAGTATTTACATAGTTGATCCACTATTGGTCCCCCGGGTAGCTTGAAACCTCCAGTCGGTGATTTTGTACCCAAAGGTTGAATCGTCATACTTTCACATCCAAAGCATTGATAAAGCATTCCTAATCTAGTTGTATTTTCCTTACATTTTTTCTGACTCGTAAAAACTTTGACAAAAACTCTGATATAAAAATCTGCACTTATAGAAAGAAGTGGTTGGATATAACGACCATATCGTCCCGCATGGGCCGAAATGTGTTGCAATAAAATTCGCAGAGCCTAGATAAATACAAAAAATGTTTAATTTATTTTTGTTAATTCATTGATTAGATCGAAGAAGGATAAATTAGAGAATTAGGTTGACATTACTATTTCATGACAGGCTTTTGATTTTAAAGATATTGCTCCGTATTTTACGTAGCAAGTCTCTGGCGAATTTCCTGCTAAAACTGCCATGTCAGTTGCTGTTACTAAAAGCATTCCTCCTTCAGAAACAGATTGAACTGCCCCGTCAAGAAATATTGAGGGACATCCGTAGGGATCCAAATCGATGGCATCGAAACGAGTTTTTCTATTTTGATACATGACCATTCTGAAATTTAGAAGTAAATTAGGATTTCAATATTTTAAAAATTGAACGATTCTCAATTATATATAGACTAAAATCACTCAAATCTTTCAAATAATTAAAATAAAGACTCTTACGTTGCATCTTCGTGGCTCGGTTTTACAATATTTTCCACGCTATTGTGCACAATATTTTTTTTAATTGCCTCTATTGCTTTGGTTGCAATATCGTTTGCCACGATACATTTTATGCCATTTACTTCTTTTGCATATCTTATACTACGCAAACCAGTTGCAGATAATGCTTCTAATACTGTAATTCCGTCCTAACATAAAATCACAATTGTTAAAGTCTTTTACAGAAATCAAAATAATTCCACATTGACTATAAAAACAAGAAAAATATCTTACTGATGTCTTTAGCATAGACGGCTTCTTATCTTCTATTATATTTTCTTTAACTATAATATTTTTCGAATTCACTGTGCCATTCTTATCCTCCGCAAACAAAGATAAAACGGCAATGCTGCAAGCATGAAAAATGATAAGACCTATAATAATTAGTACCCCTCTAAATGTTTTATTTCTACATATGTACTATCACAATATACCTTAAATCCCTATTAAATTCTTGAACCGGATTATAGAAGACATTCTTTTCTTCAATTAAGATTTCTGCTTTGCCTTCTTTAAGGATATTTGTACTCTTCTTCTCTGACTCTCTCACAGTATCTTTATTTTCCATTTCATTAACAGAAGGAGACTGTAAAAAATATTAGAAATAAGAACAGAGCACGTTTAGAAATTAGAATTGTTAGAATACAGGGTTGTAAAATTTCATGAAACTTTCAAGGTTTCATGAAACTAGCAATGTTTCAAAGGTTTCAAAGATAGCGGCGGGAAAATCCAAACTATGCACACAGTGCCTTCCTTGCCGTTATTCTAAGTATTTAGAGTAACAATTCAACACTTTTCTTAAAAATATTCACAAATATCATAGTTTTACTAAAGAAACACTGAATAATATTCCAAAATAAGGTTAAACTTGTGGCAAAGTATAGCATACGACTATCTAACCTGATCTGACATTCGCGGCTTCCGCGAATACGCATATAAAAGTTTCTTCCTTTCCCCCAAAGTTTCATGAAACGAAACTTTGACCTTGAAACATTTTAAAGTTTCAAGTGAAAATTTCAATGTTTCAATAAAACGTTTCATTGCTCACAACGCCACACAACGCTCACAACCCTAATTTAAACATGATCCGAGAAATACGAGAAACCTTTTTTATTACCAAATAAAACGTGAATCAAAGTGCTTGATCCGTTTTTTCGAACAATTCTTGAAAACAATTCTTATTTACAAATTTGTAAACAAATTTGGCGGTGAATTCAAGACACGTGCTTTGACGTGCTTCGTGACTTCGTCTGCTTCGTCTAACAAAAGTCACTAACACAGAAGTACATTCATATGTACGTATAAATGATCATATGAGCACTTTGATGTGTAAAAAACCTGTATTTACAATATTTACAGTTTACACACTCTTTCTATGTAACTCTTTCTGTACGACGCAAAGGTTCTCGACCACAATCACTTGTTTGCACTTCTTGCTCACGATTGGAAATAGAGGCCTGTGATTAATCCTCTAATTAATCCGAGAACCTTATGCCCACCGGACAACCGAAGTTTCCAAGTAATCCGGGTTAAAAAGATGTGTCCGTAAAGTGTCATTTCAACGAGTTTTCAATGTGTTTAAATGTTTCTTTTTAACTAATATTTTATTAATTTCGAATGTAATAAGGTATGTAATATATTCCAAATCAATAATCAAAAGCAACTGATAAAATATTATTTTAAGTTTATTTCGATCTTAAAGATCTTAAATTTGCAATACCTAACCTGTCAATCGGCTTTTTCAATTTATTTAATTTCTTATACATACAATTTAAATTTTTTCTAGAACTTTACTCCAAAATGTCATTAAGATCAATGATCATGAAAACTCAGATTTTCCAAAAATGTAGATATCCATTTACTGCACTCTACAGTAATTCTTCAGTAGAAACAATTAATAAAAACGAAGAACATAGCAAAGATTGGAAAAAAGAGTTGCACGCAACAATGAAAATATTTCCTGATTTTATAAGTCAGGAAGAAGAGGATTCTATTCTCCATGAAATTGATCCTTATTTAAAACGATTAAGATATGAATTTTCACACTGGGATAACGTTAGTAAGATACTTTCTTGTATGTGCAATATTTTTCTTTCGCATTAATAAGTTTATTATGTATTTACAAAATTCTACATTTTATAAAATTATATTCTCCATTTTAAATGCAGGCTATACATGGATATCGAGAAACAGAACGAGCTCAATGGAATGTAGATAATACAAAAATTATTGATAAAGTAAGAGAAAAAGCTTTTCCGCCTGGAACTCCTCAACTTGCATACGTCCACGTTTTAGATTTGTCTGCTGAGGGGTGGATTAAACCTCATGTGGATAGTATTAGGGTAATAAATTTATACATACTATTATACCAGAAAATTACTAAAATTACTTGTATTTGTAAATTAAAATCTAATACTATTTGTAAAACTTGAAGAAGAATTTGATTATATTACAGTTTTGTGGGGATGTTATTGCTGGAATAAGTTTGTTGAGCGATTGTGTAATGCGACTTACATACGTAGAAACCGAAGATCAAAAGGAGGATTTTTTTCTCCCAAGAAAATCTCTCTACATTATGAGGTATTTCAATAATTTATTGAAGTGTGTACTAGGTTCATACTTAATCGTTAAAATTTCCTTAAAAAATAATTTAAAAAAAAAAACAACAAATTTATGTGGCAGAAAAAATCTGTACTTTTTAATACTACATGAATTTTTACATTGATTTAATCAGATTAAAACACTATATTGTCTAATTTTCAGTGGAGTAGCAAGACAAAAATACAATCACGAAGTTCTGAGTGACGCAGAATCAATATTCCAAGGGAAGAAAGTCCCACGGGCTAGACGAATTTCTGTGATTTGTAGAAGCGAGCCTGATCCTCAAGGTGATTAACACAAGAAATTTATTTAAACTTAAGCTTTATATATAACTTGTATCAAAATTTGTAAATAGTGAATACCTAAAAGTAGAGCAATAGTTCAAAGTGATTGTTTTTTTAAAAACTTTGAAATTAGAAAAAAAATTAAACACTCACTGTAATTTGTTGTATAGTAGGTTTATTAATTTAGTCTCCAACTCTCCTATTCTAGGGAATGGAGTGAAAAAATATACAAATCCAACTATAACTGAATTCAATTACATAATCAATTTCATAATAGTCGGTATAGTTAATTAAATGTTTCTTAATGATAAAAAGATTTCTAGGTGATGCGACAAAGTCAGTTTCTTATATTCCGAAGTTGTGAGACATGTTTCAGACCTTTATGAGTCATTGGTTTCCAAACTTCTCAGAGTTGTGTTAATTTCATATTTACTTTATTAAATATCTTTCATTTAAACTTTTTATGAAATTAAATATGTCAACTCTTAAAATTATTTCTTGGAAATCACACGTTCTTTTTACGTATCATAAAGCCTTTATTACATGAATATATTTGGATAGCTTTGTCAAACAAAATAGTTCGCACCGCAATTTGATTTTGCTGATTTAAACGTAACGGAATTTAACTGTCTTAATAAAAAATTCGCGTAATATTTTAAACATTAAAAGCTAATAAAACTGTGGTATCATTAAAGGATACAATACATATAATGAAACCCCTTTTGCTTTTAGCGAATGATGAGATTATTTAATAAAATCAGCATGTCTCAGAGTCACATTTTCTATTTACATAATAAACAATTTCGATTATTCAATTATTACTGTGAATTAAATAATATTGTTAAAAACTTATCTTTTCTGACAACCTTTATCAATTTAAAGGAAATCGAATTACCAATTCTCATTTTCGGCCTCTGAGAATGAATGCTGATTTTTATGAATTTCTCGATACCGAAGGAATCGTATAAAACACAATTGAATTTTTGTCTTCTTTTCAACCCAATGTGAAAAATAAACCAATATGCCTTAGATTTTGTTTTGAGACAAGTTACAGTGGTTTGTTTTTTTAGAAGATGAGAATCGAAAAGTGAAAGAAAAACTATCTTTTATTTCTACTTTTAACAGAACTTCCACCGGTTTCCACATTCGTTGCAGAGAACAAAGGTAGTCATAGGTTCGTCAGCCGAACGTGTTTGTACTTGATTGTAAGTGCAATTGCGCTTTTTGCACTTACCACACTTAAGTAACGAGGTCTTCGTTCCTTGTACAGTTGCCAACTGTGCGTCGTTGATTGCCTCTTTCTTGAATTGTTCTCGCAGTTGTTTTATCTCGTCACTCGCCATTTCTTCTGCTGTCATCCTTGCAAGACGAACTGCTGTTATGGCTCCTACTATAAAGTTAGTCCTTAGGGTGGGATTCTTCAAATCTTTTAAATTCGCAACTCTGCTGCGCACCTGTATTAATTAAACAATTAATTTTCAGAATCAAAACGAAAAATAGATTCAAGTCTTGGTTCATAGATTAGCTTTAGAAACTCAAAAGAATTATCCTAATTTTAAATTCTCGTCTTGTATCGTTAATAGAAGCCAAACTTACTCTGTTTTTGTACTTGTTATCAGTGTTTTTAAATTCTTGGAAAATTGCATCTTCCAATTCTTCCGCCAATTCTTCAGGACTCGCACAACCGTCAAAACTTTGACCATCAACGCGTAAAGCATTTGCTAATAATTCCCTACACTTTAGTCTCACAGCGTCAGTTGTGGATGGAGCAGGGAAGGAAGTTTGTTTTTTCTTATCGTCTTTACTGTTTTTTTCTTCTTTTATTTTCACATCCCCATCGGTAACGTCTTTCTCTTTTTTCGAATCACTGTCATCCGAGTTTTTTTCCGATTTGTCCTCCTTCTTTTTGGAACTACTGGATGAACTGGATTCTTTGCTTTTATCTGGAATATTTAAGAAGTTTTTAAATTAGTAAAGTGGGAAATTAGTCAAATAGTTTAATCACTAATTAATTCACTTCAAATTTTTTTAGTTAAACTTATTTAATACCTGAAGACAAAAACTTTTTCCAGTTCTTAATTAAGACCTTTGATAAGGAAATAACTTCCTCATCCTGACTTGATTTGCGAAATGTGTTCACAGTCATGCCAATTCTAGTCTTCGTCAAAAGATCCAAATTTACCGGCAATTTCTGTAAAGTTTTTAGCAGGTCCAATGCTTGTTCTTGGCCCTGTAATTTTAAAACTAGGAGTAAATAAATTTAAACACATTATCAGCACTTTAATTATTATAATATTGAAAAAAAATCCACTTCTATTCTATATTCAGTAATATCAAGACTGTAAATAACATTTTAAAAACGCAGTCTGAATTAAAATTTACTTTTATGATTTTATAAATGTTTCAAACAATATTACAAAATACTTTCGAAGTAAATAAACTAAAGAACTAAAGCATAAAGTTAATTTTCAAACAAAACAAACAAATTTTAAGTGCTATGGTAAATATAAATAATTTGTTTACATACACGAAATTTACTTTTTCTCTGAAACTTCATAGCGGTTAAATTGCCGCATACCAAAAACACGAGGGCGTTTCGGTTCGCGCGTCCTTATTTAATAAACTACATTTTTTTATTTACTTACCGAACCATCTCCGTTCGACATTTTAGTCAGTTTCTTCTGGATTCGTAGAACCTCTTCTTCGGCGCTCATTGTGGATATGTAGTAGTTTTTTCAGATTAATTTCGTATTTCGTACGTGATGTACGTGACTCGCAACAAATTCGGTGAACTTTCTCACGGAAACAGCGCGAAAATCTGGATTCACCGCCGGAATCTCCGCACAAGCTCGTTGTCGAGAGGTAAATTGGAAACAAGCGGAATGGAAATTGGAAACAAATATTCCGAAAGTCTACAACTTTGCACCAGTCAGTACTCTACTAGACGCGTCGGCTGGTCGGCTCACCAAACTCCACCAGAGACCAAGACCAAAACCAAAAGTCTATCAAACTGTTCTCTGTATATCTATAGATATATAGTATATAGTATATATAGTATATCATATATATATATAGTATATCAAAGATATTATTCTATATCTTTATGTATATGCATCTATTGACTTCTTCAGTTCACATTGCATTCATCAGTGGCCTCAACTCGAGTCCCGAACTCTACTGCGCATGCGTCGCACTCGGTATCTGATTGGTTGCTATTCGCGCGCAGTTTGAAATGATAAAAAATATTTTTATTTTTTATTATAAATAATGACGTATTTATTTATAAAAATTGTTATTAACTAATTATTTATTAACTAAATATTTTTAGGTGTTAAAACGCTATTATTTGTAATAAACAATAAAAAGTAATATTTTTTAGCATTTCCAGGCATTTCAAACTGTGCGCGAATAGAAACCAATCAGATACCGATTCATTCACAGCACTGAACGCCGGTAGTGTGTTCCAATTTTTGCATCACGCATTGTGCACGAAGCATAAAACTTTCTACCAATCACAGTCCTTTACTTCCAATCGTAAACAAAAAGTAATTGGTTGAAAACCTTATGCCAGTAAGCGTATATATATGTATGATTGTTACGGCGGTTTTTTTGAATCTTTGACATACATGCATACATATCGTGATACATATGCGTGGTGTGTGCATAATTCGTATCCCCCCCACCAACACCTCTTTTATCTCACTTTATTTCACTTATCTGTCACTGTCACTGTCTGTCAAATCAATTTTGATCAGTTTGTTGTTGTTATGTGCGCTGCGTGCATTGTCATAGAAAGCTAAACAAAGACTTCAGAAACACGTCGTGAAGTGACATTGGTAAAGATATTGTTGTTCAAATTATTAAAGACTTTTAACATGTGGAGGTCTTTTGAAGCTGGAAGTTCACCAGTAGATTGGTGTGAAGGAAATTATAGCATTTCTCCGAGTATCGCAGAATTTACGAATACGGTTCGTAGACACGACATTTTTCTTTGTCTCAAATTGGAATCTTCATTTTTTAAACCAAATTTGTTATGACCTTTTATATATAGCGAGTGAACTTGAGAATATTTAATGTTTATAGAAAACCATTAGCAATTTATTTCGAAAAATTATATCAGTCTTGAATCTATATATTATATTGCGAGGATGCACGTATGTTAATCATATACATAATGTACTTGTCTTTTTTACTTGTAACTTCTGAAAATTGATTTAATTCAATATTGAATTAAGAATAGAAATTTGAGAGAGAGAGAGAATCATTTATACATTCTCATTGCAATTTTCATCATTTCTGAAAGAAAGAAATTTTGTTATTTCTTTGTCAACGTGCCTTATAAATATATATATTGCTAGAAGATGGTCAGAATATTCTTTTTTGTCATTCTCAAGGTTATTTTTTATATTGTTTTAGACAAATTATATTTCCATAAAAGTATAATTACAATATAAGATCTATAATTATTTATATTGTATAGTTAAAACACAAGAAAGAGTCTCATAATATAATACCTAGTAATTTAAATGCAATTAGAATTAATAAAATTCCTTTACAGCTTAGCAATGTAGTCTTTTTACTACTTCCACCTATTCTGATGCATCTATTTAAAGATTATGGCAGATTTGTTAATCCAGGCATTCATGTCATTTGGTTTTTATTAATGGTGGTCGGCGTAAGCAGTGCTTACTTTCATGCAACTTTATCTCTCATAGGTAAACTATATTATTTATGTATCTTCTCGTTTTAAGTATAATTTTATAAAGATTAATGTCTATTTTTTATTTTAGGTCAACTTTTGGATGAATTAGCAATATTGTGGGTGTTCATGGCAGGCTTTTGTATGTTTTTCCCGAGAAGATACTTTCCGAATATCTTAAAAAATAATAGAAAACATTTTTCACTCTGTGCTATATTGCCAACGTTAATCGCTACTGGTTTAGCTTTAATTCATCCTGCTCTTAACGCATTTGCATTAATGTGTCTGGGAATTCCTGCGTTTGGTTTTATGATAATCGAATTGAAAAGGTGAGTACTTGAATAATTAATTGAATGAGACAATCATTTCCTGTCATTAATAAGAATTTAAAGGTTACGTAACAAACTTTAAATTTATTTTTATTATAAATGTTTTGTTATGTTCAAAGGACCAAATCCGCTCGAGTTTATCGTCTAGGTTTGAGATCTGGTGCAGTCTGGGCTTTGGCAGTACTTTGTTGGTTGAACGATCGACTTTTTTGTGACACTTGGCATGATCTAAACTTCCCTTATCTTCATGCATTATGGCATCTATTTATTTTTATCGCCAGTTATACTGCAGCAGTTCTTTTTGCTTATTTTTCAGTGAAGGAAGAAAGACCGCAACAGTCTCCTATGCTCAAGTATTGGCCACGAGATGATTTTGAACTAGGAATTCCGTACGTGACAATTAAAAGTTACGTAAAGATCGATACCAATTCTAATATATAAAATAATTCAACAAGTTTAGTTTTACTCGGTTATTTTTTTGTATGAATTCAACTTCTTAGTTCATTAAGTGAGTTTCTAAATCTCCTACTTGGAAAAGTTTTTTCACTTTTTTCCAAACAAACATAATTATCTAATCATAGGAAATGACTGAACATAGTTCAAATAATTTGTTAAGTTTTATCTAAGATAAATAAGGAGATGTATAATAAGATACATTTTATCATATAATCTCTCAAGCTTTACTCTTTTAATCAATTTATATCTATATTGTTTTCTTTAGTTGTTTTGTACTTTCTGTTTTACATAATTTAGGTCAACAAACCTTTTGAATAAGGGATTATTTAAAATAGCCAAATCATTTAATTAAAGAGAAAATTCTCTTAGTACTTATTTCCATTTGATTTAAGTATGAAATTTAAGAGATAAAATACGTTACTCGCTCAAAGTTCTAAACGGTGAATTAATGGATTAGGATTTCAATTAATCGACACAAGTTATTGAGACTGATGAGAATATACTGTAACCAGATCTATTTATTATGAAACAAATATGTTAATAATTTGAAAAATTGTATAGTTGCTTTTTTATTGAAGGAGTTACATAGCTTTTTATTTTTGTCGTAAATAATACATACATTGTTAAAAATTTCGTGAGTTACCGTATTAACTGAGATTCTCGTGTGTTTTAATAAATGTAATTACATGCAACTTAATTTTCATTGAAAAATAGCATAAACGTGTCTCCAATTTCATAGCTTTCATATATGAAAACTGCATTAAAATTTTAAGAGTGTATGTATTTTTAATTGTCTCATTTGTAATATGTATACCGAACTGTGATGATATATCTGTTTTGTACTAGAATTTATCTACAGATTTATAAAAATAAATTTAATACACGTATACAAATGCAGTTTTATTCTGTTCTAATCAAATGTCTGTCGAATAATTATTCCCCTCTGTATAAAACAATATTTTTCTCGGTTTCATAAAGCTTTACTTCGAACATTAATTCGGGTTTTGGAAGTAATTTTTTTAATTCATCAAAAATGTAAATAGCCACATTTTCAGAAGTCGACACAACATTCTGAAAGTATGATACATTTTTATCCAAATTTTTGTGATCCAATCGGTCCATTATGACATTCTTCATGTAACGTGATAAATCCGTGATATTCATTACCATACCAGTAATTGGATCTACTGGACCTCGTAGCGTAACTTCAACTAATGAAAGTATCATAAATATATTATCTTATTAATTTCTTTTATAAGGATATTATGTATAAATAATATTAAATTATAGGCAACAGACGTTACCTATATAGTTGTGTCCGTGTCCCCATTCATTATTGCACTTGCCGTATATTTTTTTGTTTTCTTCATCACTTAATTGAGGACTGCAACATATTGCGAACAAATTTTATTTCTTTCAATATAAGTATAATTATTCTTCTTTTATTTTATGAATCACATCAATATATAGTAATTTACCTATGTAAGCGATGAGCTGTCGATATATGTTCTCTTCTTGTTAAATATGCAATTCGTTGAGCCATGTTATGTGTTGTAAACAAAATTTGTGTCAACTGAGATTATAAAAAAAATAAATACCTATATGTATACGCAGGGTTAGAGTGTAGATTAGAACATATATGGATGCAATATCAACAATATGTATATGTACATATGCATATACATACTTCGGCCAGTTTCGGTTAATTTCGTTTGTCGTCGGTCCTTGATTCGGGCATCGTGGATGTGTCATACTGTCACTGTCATGTCATATTTTTGCAATACTGAATTCATGATATTTGACAGATCTTTCGATATGAACAATACGAAAAACGCACTGTAAATTTCACAAAATCC